>OU342548.1:8341707-8766124 GCA_910589475.2 Bembecia ichneumoniformis | reverse complement strand
AACCCGGGATCACAGCAGGGCCTTATCCCCGGGCCCCACTCACCGCTACGTCCTCGCGGACCCGTCATCTTTGTTTGCTGCTTCCGGTGGCGACTCACGGAACATCAATGAGCCGCCACACCTCACTAATGTAATCCGGGCGTCAGTTGTCCTCTACTGACGCCCGGCAATCATTATGTGACGTGCGCCGCGGTGTATGCCCGACGACGTCGGCCTACCCTTCGGCGCCTGAGTGGGTCCGCCAGGGGGGTCCTCTTCACGGGACCGCTCTCTGGCTTCTTTCCCACTCAGGGCCGCTTCACAAAAGGCCTTGACGGCACTCCAGCCGTCAGGGCTACTGATCATCGCTCTGACGACAGCGGGTAAGGACAAGTCCTGTCCCACGACTGCCGTCAGAGCCGTCCTCTCCTGATCCCAACCTGGACATTCCGCCAGCATATGATCCGCCGTGTCATCCGGCGCACCACATTCGTGACAGACGGTGGTTCGCTCCCTCCTCGCGACGTTGCACAGGTACCTTCCGAAGCAACCATGCCCCGTAAGCACCTGCACAAGTCGGAAGGAGAGCGACCCGGCCCGCCTGCTCACCCACTCAGTCAGCACCGGCGCAATCGCAGACGTGGTGCGTTGACCCCACCCCGGCTGCGACAGCTGGTCGCGCCATCTCTCAATTGCCTCGTCTTGGGCCTCTCGTCTCCAGCGTGACACTTCCTCCGGGAGTGGACTCACGCCACGAGCTCTTGCGTCCGCGGTTTGGCAGTAAACCGCCGCAAGAACCTCGGCATCCAACTCCCAGGGAAGCGTTCCCGCAATTGCGCATGCCGCTCTCCACGAGGTGGTGCGATACGCTCTAATGACCCTGGTCGCCATGACCCGCTGCGGACGGCGCAGCAGGGTCAAGTTATGGGCAGACAAGGAGTCGACCCATATGGGCGCTCCATACAGGGCCATCGAGCGCACCACGCCCGCGAAGAGGCGGCGGCACCCTCCACTTGGCCCACCCAGGTTGGGCATTAACCGGCTTAGGGCAAATGTTGCCTTCACCAGTTTAGGAGCTAAGCTCCTGAAATGATCCGTGAACTTCCACCGGCTATCGAGAACGACGCCGAGATATTTCAACGTCTTCCCGATGCCGATGGACACTCCGCTAACAATAATGTGGGCGTCTGGCGGTGGCGCCTTGCGAGGTCCGTGGAAGCATATTGCTTCGGACTTTTCAAGGGCCACCGTCAGGCCCAGGCGCCGTATGCGCCCCACCACCTGTGCGACTCCGGCGGTTGCCAACAGGGCCGCGTCTCGGAACGTGCTACCGCGGGCGGTCACGAGTGTGTCGTCCGCGTAACACGTGACGTCGACCCCGTGCAGGGTAACGCCCCGCAGCACCCAGTCGTAGCCGATGTTCCACAGGAGCGGCCCGAGAACCGACCCCTGCGGGACACCGCACGACACGTCCCGTCGACATACTCCAACGCTCGTGGGGTACACGACCGACCGACCCGTGAGATAGTCGTCGACGAGTCGACGCAAGTACTCCGGGAAGGCGTGGTACCCCATGGCCTCCGAAATGACCCTATGAGGGAGCGTGTTAAAGGCGTTGGAGATGTCTAAGGACACCGCCAAGGCAACCCCGCCTTTCCCAACTTCTTCCGCCACAAGTTAACCTAACCTAACCTAACCTAACCTAACCTAACCTAACCTAACCTAACCTAACCTAACCTAACCTAACCTAACCTAACCTAACCTAACCTAACCTAACCTAACCTAACCTAACCTAACCTAACCTAACCTAACCTAACCTAACCTAACCTAACCTAACCTAACCTAACCTAACCTAACCTAACCTAACCTAACCTAACCTAACCTAACCTAACCTAACCTAACCTAACCTAACCTAACCTAACCTAACCTAACCTAACCTAACCTAACCTAACCTAACCTAACCTAACCTAACCTAACCTAACCTAACCTAACCTAACCTAACCTAACCTAACCTAACCTAACCTAACCTAACCTAACCTAACCTAACCTAACCTAACCTAACCTAACCTAACCTAACCTAACCTAACCTAACCTAACCTAACCTAACCTAACCTAACCTAACCTAACCTAACCTAACCTAACCTAACCTAACCTAACCTAACCTAACCTAACCTAACCTAACCTAACCTAACCTAACCTAACCTAACCTAACCTAACCTAACCTAACCTAACCTAACCTAACCTAACCTAACCTAACCTAACCTAACCTAACCTAACCTAACCTAACCTAACCTAACCTAACCTAACCTAACCTAACCTAACCTAACCTAACCTAACCTAACCTAACCTAACCTAACCTAACCTAACCTAACCTAACCTAACCTAACCTAATCTAACCTAACCTAACCTAACCTAACCTAACCTAACCTAACCTAACCTAACCTAACCTAACCTAACCTAACCTAACCTAACCTAACCTAACCTAACCTAACCTAACCTAACCTAACCTAACCTAACCTAACCTAACCTAACCTAACCTAACCTAACCTAACCTAACCTAACCTAACCTAACCTAACCTAACCTAACCTAACCTAACCTAACCTAACCTAACCTAACCTAACCTAACCTAACCTAACCTAACCTAACCTAACCTAACCTAACCTAACCTAACCTAACCTAACCTAACCTAACCTAACCTAAGCTAACCTAACCTAACCTAACCTAACCTAACCTAACCTAACCTAACCTAACCTAACCTAACCTAACCTAACCTAACCTAACCTAACCTAACCTAACCTAACCTAACCTAACCTAACCTAACCTAACCTAACCTAACCTAACCTAACCTAACCTAACCTAACCTAACCTAACCTAACCTAACCTAACCTAACCTAACCTAACCTAACCTAACCTAACCTAACCTAACCTAACCTAACCTAACCTAACCTAACCTAACCTAACCTAACCTAACCTAACCTAACCTAACCTAACCTAACCTAACCTAACCTAACCTAACCTAACCTAACCTAACCTAACCTAACCTAACCTAACCTAACCTAACCTAACCTAACCTAACCTAACCTAACCTAACCTTTTTTTTTTTTTTTTTTTTTTTTGTCGAGGAGAAATCCATTTACGGATTCCCTACCGCTGGCTAGACGGTAGGGATATGTGGGACTCACCCAGTCAAGGGACTGGGTCCTACACCACTAAAACTCCCCGGTGTCTCCTTGCCCTTTGAGCGGAGTGGACCGGGTTCTGCCTAAGCAACAACTCCGATCCACCCCAGGGCAGCCTAGTCATTGCTGACTAGGCTTACTCCAATGGGGGATTGCCCAGAGACACCCAGGCAATCCCCAGACGGGGGAGGACCTTGTGCAGGCACACATGGTGGCCGACCATGTGCGCAGGTCCTCGCCTAGGACATTTAAAGACGGGCTTCATACGCCCGCCTTCTCCTGCCCTGCCGCCTGCTTCGGAGGGGAGCCGCAGTGGGATCCTCCTCCCTCTCCTTCTCAGCTACCTCCTTCTGTGACATTACTGAATCACAGAAGGAGGCAACTGCTTTCCACTTTGCCGCACTCTCAATCATGGCTTCCGCCATAATTGAGAGTGTGATTTCTCCTGCGCCGAGGGCTCTTCTGAGTTCCCGTCGCTCATTCCGCCAGGCCGAACACTCCTTCAGCGTGTGCTCAGCCGTATCGTCCTGGTTGTCGCAATGGTGACATCGCGGCGTTTCCTCCCTTTGGGCGATATGATGCAGATAATGACCGAAGCACCCATGCCCGGTCATTATCTGCACCATGTGAAATGTGAGGTCGCCTCTTCGGCGCCCCGTCCACTCCTTTAATATCGGGCGCAGCGCCTCGATCGTCCTGCGTCCGGCCACTGGGTTCTCCAGTTCCTCGTTCCAGTGTTCCAGAGCCCACCTCTTGGCTAGGGTCCGGGCACGTCTCACGTCCTCCTCAGTCGTTCTTCCTCCTCGTGCACGCGCTGCGGTCCGATGTTGGTAGACCTGGGCCAGCACCTTTGCGTCAATATCCCACGGGGTAGTGCCTGCAAGAACGCAGGCAGCCCCGTGGCTTACTGTGCGGTACGCTCGTACCGCCCGGATCGCAATCGTTCTCTGAGGTCTCCTCAGCTGTGCCACAGTTCTTAAATTGAGGCATTCTGCCCAAACTGGAGCACCGTACATAGCCATCGACCTGATCACGCCTTGGTATAATCGACGGCAAGCCGAGCTGGGTCCTCCTAAGTTTGGCAGTAGCCGTCCGAGGGCTGCTGCAACCCTTGTCAATTTTGGGGCTAGGATCCGGAAGTGTTGGTCAAAGGTCCAACGGGGGTCCAGAGTTAGGCCTAGGTACTTAATATTTAACTCAACCGGGATCCGGGCCCCCTCCACTTTGACAGTTAATCCCGGCTGGATTTTGCTGCGTGGGGCGTGAAAGCCCATGGCTCTGGTTTTATCCAGAGCCACCTTCAAGCCCAGGAGACGAATTCGGCGGACAACCAGCGAGCTGCAGACCGACACTAGTCTGGTTGTATCCTCCCACGTCCTGGCTTTTGCCGCGACCAGGGTGTCATCGGCAAAGCACACGACCATTGTTCCGGGTGGGAGATTTCCTCTCAGAACCCAATTATACCCCAGGTTCCAGAGTAGCGGCCCGAGGACCGCACCCTGGGGTACACCAACATCCATTGGGTAACGGTGGACACGTCTGTCTGCACCCTCGTACAGGATCACCCTCCCCTGTAGGTAGTCATGGACAAGGGCACAGAGGTATGCCGGCACTCGATGGAACGCAAGGGCCGCCTTTATACATTCGTGGGGAAGGCTGTTGAACGCGTTGCGAATATCAAGTGACACCGCAACAACAACCTTCCCTTTGTTTGTGGCCTCCTCAGTCCAACCCTTGAGTAGTTTGACTGCATCCACCGTTGACCTCCCCGCCCGAAAACCGAATTGGCTCTCGTCCAGGTCTGGACCTTTTTCCCTGAGGTGCTCAACAATGCGGTGTGCGATGACCCTTTCCAGGGCCTTTCCAGAGTCATCAAGTAGAACTACCGGTCGATACCCGGTCGGCGAGTCAGCAGGGCGACCCTCCTTGCGGATCAGACAGAGCCGACCCACCTTCCACCTGGCCGGAAATCGACCAGTGGCGATACTCGTGTTGAGCATTCCCCTAAACCTCTCTCCGAGTGGTCCTAGCGCAATTGCCAGCGCTTTGGCTGGGACCCCGTCAGGGCCAGGTGCTGTTCTCTTCATTCGAGTTCTCTCCCTCACCACCTCAAATTCAAGATCCGTCACGGGAGGGCCTACTGCATCCGTCTCTGCATTAGCCTCCATATTCCCCATCCTCGGAGGATCAAAGTGGCGAGCCCTCGGGAAGAGAGTCCCCAGAACCTCCCTGAGTAATCCCGGGTCTAGATTGGCTGTGGAGGGAGTCAGGCCTAGCTTTCCTACCACAGTCCTGTATGGTCTTCCCCATGGGTCAGCATCCAATTTGGCCAGCAATCGCTCGTGGGCTTCTTCTTTCGCCCTGCAGATTCCTTTCTGCAGGGCTTTATGTGCCTGTCTATACGCCTGACGAAGCTCAGCTTCTTCATCAGGCGTCCGTCTTGTCCTTCTCCTGCGACAGCGCAGAAGGGCGCGTCTGGCCGCTAAGCACGATGAGCGCAGGGAGCTAATCTCCTGCGCCCACCAGTGTACCCTCTTCCAACGGGGAGGAGGACGCCAAAGGGGCATGGATGAGCAGCAGACGGCCCTAAGGTCATCCGCAAAATGCTCGGCAAGCCCATCAGCATCCCCTTCGAGGTGAGGCGGGACCGCCGACCACTCTCTAATCATTGCCGCCTCTTCGGCAACTTCCGGTCGGATTTTGTTAATTGCCCACCTTGGAAAGGCGGCAATGGAATTATGCTCCGGTTGGTATCGTGACGCCATGGAGACCTCATACCGGACATACAAATGGTCCGATAGGGTCTCCACCTCTTCTTCAACCCGCCAGTCCCGAATCTGGGCTGCAAGTACGCCTGTGGCGAAGGAAACGTCCACGATGGACGTCCCTTGCCACCGGACGCATGTGGGTTTCGAGCCGCGATTCAGCACTTGAAGTCCTAGGCTGAGGGCCCAAAGCTCCAGTATTCCTCCTCTCAAGTCTGTGCTGGGGGAACCCCACGCCGTAGATTTAGCGTTTAGGTCCCCAGCAATTATCACCTGGAGAGGGGTTGCCCGTCTAACCACCCCCTCAATCACAGCCAGAAAGGATTCGAATTCCGCCCGACTGCGGTTGGGGGAGAAGTAGGTTGAAACAACCACTATACGCCCCCAGTTGCCTGCAACGAATCCACGACCTTTTTCCCTAAGGGAAAGAGAGGGAGTCGCATCTGCGGGTCTCCTTACCAGCGCTGCAGAACCGTCCACAGCCCCAATCCAGTTGGGGTTGTTAGGAACGTGATATGGCTCCGCCACAATCGCAAGCGAGATATCCCACTCCGCCATGGACTGACACAGGAGGTCCTGCGCCCCGGCGGAGTGGTTTATGTTCGCCTGGAGTATGTTACCGTTGGAACTAATGGGCATTAATTAGGTCCATTGGTTCCTCCCTGGCAGGCTTGTTGCTAGAAGCCGAGTTGACCGGTCCCGAACGACCCTTCGTCGGGGGGGGATTACAGTTTAAGCCCCCCATCCTGTGTCTTGCCGGGAGTCCAGCCTCTGTGCACACATCGCACTTCAACTCCTCTTCGCACACGTTGGCCATGTGCCCTTCCGCACCACAGCGGCGGCACATTCTACTGCGATCTTTGCTAGACGGGCATTTGATGACTGGGTGGCCTAGCCCCATGCACCTATAACACCGCATTTGCCGTTGGTTCAACAGTTGGACGGAGGCAGAACTCCATCCAACTGAGAGACGGCCAGTTTCCGCCAATTTCCTCGCGGCCTCCACCGGGCACGAGGCAAAGGCCGAGCCCACCCCTCTACTTCCAACATGGACTGTGCTTACTCGAATGTGCTCAGAGGGGCACCCTGAGCTCAATACCAGCGCGGCCTTCAGATCCTCAGCTGACACAGAGTCATCAAGACCGCTGACTCTAATGTCAGCCGTTTTAACCGGCCGCGTGACCTTGGCTGCATCTCCAAGGACTGCTCCAATTTTGACAGCCAACTGATCTGCCTGCGATGCCGTCGTTTCTTTGGGGAGCTCGATAATTCGCGCTCCTGTTACACCCGTCCGGAATTTAGCCGGACCTATTCCTAATTCATCTAGTGACACCGATTCCTTTGCTTTCTTTATGGCATCTTTGTAGGTGATGCCTTTCTCCGCTGCCTCCGGATTCAGTGCCACCACCACCGCCAGGCTTTTTGGCTTCTTAGGGAGCTTCTGGGTGATAGTTTTCCTCTTGTTGGGTGCTTGGGGAGCAGGTGCCTTTGTAGTGGAAGCCTTTTTCTTGCTCCTTACTTCAATCCAGCCTTCATCGATACCAGAAAGCGCTTCTTTTTCTTTATTAGCCGGTGCTTGAGACCTGCTTGCTGCACCTCCCGTTTTCTTGGTGGCTCTCCATGCTCTCGGCAGATTAGCTGGTGGAGCTAGAGTAGAGCCCGTTTCATGCTGGGCGAGGATTGTCTTATCCTCCAATCTCTTCCTGTCCGCGGCGAGTGGCGGTCTATGCCTCTGTGCCGGGAGTAGCCTACCGTCTGCCTCCAGACTATCTAGGCGTGCAGATACCACCGCACCGATATGGGCTGTAAGATCTACCTGCATAGAGGCAAGGGCTTCAAGCAAATCAGCCCTGGTTAGCCCTTGCGAGGATGCCATCATCGCAGGTGTTTCTTCTTCAGCCTGCACCGCTTCCTTAAGGGTATTCTCTGGCCGGGACCTTTCTGAGAATGCCCGCCGAGTCGCCATTAATTCCTTTGTGTTTGCCTCCAGTTGCTCTCGAAGGCGCTTATTGTCCGCTCTAAGTCGGCGTTCTTCACTGGTGGACTTCCGTCTTGCCATTGCGTGAACCACTTCTAAAAGTGATTGAATGGCATTATTAATATCTCGATGGAGGGTTCCTTTGAGATTGCCCGATTTGCGGGCCACCTCCGTAATGATTTGGGCATTTGCCTCAGCCTTTTTTGTTAGTGTGTCTAATGAGCCAGAAGACGACACGGCCGAGCCGTAGTCTGCCTCAGAGTCCGACACAAAGGAGTCGTATTCCGACTCATTATTTTTCAACTCCCGGTTAGCCCGCGAGTTACCAATGTAATGGCCGTGAGCTTTCCCGCGGCCTTTTCCTGATTTAGGGATTTTTGGGGGAACTTCAGCTTCTTCACTGACCTCCACATCCGACGAGTCCGCCAATGATTCAACAAAGAATTTGTTGGGGCGTTTCAGGGAGGACTGGGACGAGCTTTTAGGTATAGCTCCAGTCGCCGCATTGAGCCTCCGCGACTCCGCACGCGTTATCGCCTTAGAATAGAGCAGCTTATGCTGCTCTTTCTTTGGTGGGTCGTGCCCACTATCCTCTCCGCCTTCCGACATGGACCAATTTATGGCCCTGCCGACAGTAGAATTGGTTGGCGAGTCCACCCCTACGAGGGGGGGGGACGACGACGTGATAAACTAAACTTTTATATGAAAAAACAAAAGATTTTGACAAAAACGAGAAAAACAGCAATTAAAATTGAATGACAGTGGATATCAGCGAATGTTGCGGACCGACCTGTAGAGCCAAGAGAACGGCTTCATACAGTGCAATCCGCGACAAAATCCGATAGAAAATGGAGGAACGGCAGCAGATTAAAGGTTTACCAGAAAAAGTGAAAATCTTTAATAACACCTACAATTTTAATGAAACACCAAGAGTCAACTATCCTGCAGTGGCCCTGAAAAGGGCCCTTTCGAACTGCAGGGGTTAACGAAGGAAAAACGAAGAAAATTTTCAAAACAAAAATTTCAAAAAACACATTAAATTCCGTAATTCGTAAACGAATGGCAGAAACCACATCATTTAACCCACCAAAATGAAGGGCTCGGCGAGGCGCAACTTTTCCTCATACACTCCGTAGAGATCCGAGCTAAAAATTGCAACCAACCCAACCTAACCTAACCTAACCTAACCTAACCTAACCTAACCTAACCTAACCTAACCTAACCTAACCTAACCTAACCTAACCTAACCTAACCTAACCTAACCTAACCTAACCTAACCTAACCTAACCTAACCTAACCTAACCTAACCTAACCTAACCTAACCTAACCTAACCTAACCTAACCTAACCTAACCTAACCTAACCTAACCTAACCTAACCTAACCTAACCTAACCTAACCTAACCTAACCTAACCTAACCTAACCTAACCTAACCTAACCTAACCTAACCTTTTTTTTTTTTTTTTTTTGTCGAGGAGAAATCCATTTACGGATTCCCTACCGCTGGCTAGACGGTAGGGATATGTGGGACTCACCCAGTCAAGGGACTGGGTCCTACACCACTAAAACTCCCCGGTGTCTCCTTGCCCTTTGAGCGGTGTGGACCGGGTTCTGCCTGGGCAACAACTCCGATCCACTCCAGGGCAGCCTAGTCGTTGCTGACTAGGCTTTCTCCAATGGGGGATTGCCCAGAGACACCCAGGCAATCCCCAGACGGGGGGGACCTTGTGCAGGCACACATGGTTGCCGACCATGTGCGCAGGTCCTCACCTAGAACATTTAAAGACGGGCTTCAAAGGCCCGTCTTCTCCTGCCCTGCCGTCTGCTTCGGAGGGGGGCCGCATTCGGGTCCTCTTCCCGCTCCCTTTCGGCTTGCTCCTTCTGAGACATAACAGCGTCACTGAACGAGACCACCGCTTTCCATTTATTTGCACTTTCAAGCATGGCTTGAACCATGCTTGAAAGTGTAACGTCATCGCAGCCAAGAGATCCCTCGAGTTCTTGACGTTGGATATTCCAGGCCGGGCACACTTGCAGAGTGTGTTCAGCTGTGTCATCATTACCGTCACAGTGGTGGCACCGCGACGATGTTTCTCGCTGAGCTATATGGTGCAGATAGTGGCCAAAGCAACCGTGCCCTGTCATTATCTGCACCATGTGATATGTTAGGGTGCCTCTACGGCGCCCGACCCATTCTTTCAGTTTCGGATGGATTGCAAGGATCGTCCGAACGCCTGCTGGTGTACTCTCCAAAGTCTCGCTCCACCGCTCTAGGCTCTGGCTCTGCGCCAGAGTTCTGACCCGTCGCACTTCCTCTTCTGTGGGTCTCCCGCCTTGTGCCCGTGCGGCCGCCCGGTGACGATACACCTGGGCCAGCACTTGGGCGTCGATCTCCCATGGCGGGGTGCCTGCCAGAACACATGCTGCCCCGTGGCTGATTGTGCGATACCCCCGCACTACGCGTATCGCCATGATTCTCTGTGGCCTCCGTAGGAGAGCCACAGTTTTGGGAGTAAGACTTTCAGCCCAGACCGGGGCTCCGTATAGTGCCATCGACCTAACCACACCATGGTATAGTCGACGGCACGCGGAATTGGGGCCTCCCAGATTAGGCAGAAGTCGTCCTAGGGCCGCTGCCACTTTAGCAAGCCTTGGAGCGAGGAGCTTAAAGTGTTCCACGAACGTCCACCTGGGGTCCAATGTCAGGCCGAGATACTTGAAGTGTATCTCGACCGGGATCTGGACCCCCTCCACCCTGACTCGGAGCCCCGGTGTCATTCTTTTTCGTGGAGGCGTAAATCCCATTACCCTCGTTTTGTTTAATGCAACCTCCAGTCCCAATCTGCGTATGCGTCGGACGACCAAGGACGTGCCAACCGACGCTAAGCGGACCGTTTCATCCCAGCATTTGGCTTTTGCCGCGACCAGGGTGTCATCGGCAAAACATATGATCTCCATTCCGGGAGGGAGATTACCTCTGAGCACCCAATTGTACCCCAGGTTCCACAGCAGCGGGCCGAGTACTGCCCCCTGGGGTACGCCAACTTTCATTGGCCAACGGTGGACTCGTCTGTCTGCACCCTCGTACAGGACTACCCTTCCCTGTAGGTAGTCATCGATAAGAGCGCAGAGGTAGTTAGGGATCCTGTGGAATTTAAGGGCCTCTCTTATGCATTCGTGGGGAAGACTGTTGAAGGCATTGCGAATGTCAAGCGACACCGCAATGACAGTCTCCCCTCTGTTAGTGGCCTCCTGCGTCCACCTCTTCAGGCGGATCAGCGCGTCCACCGTGGACCTTCCCGTCCGGAAGCCATACTGGCACTCATCTATATTGGGGCCCGTTCTTTCGAGATGCTCAACCATTCGGCAGGCTATGATCTTCTCCAAAGCCTTTCCGGAATCGTCAAGTAGGACCACCGGCCGATACCCGGCCGGCGAGTCTGCTGGTCGTCCCTCCTTGCGGATCAGGCAGAGCCGACCCGCTTTCCACCTCTCCGGGAATCGACCCGTAGAGATACTCGTGTCGAGCACCTCTCGAAATCGTTTCTGCAGCGGTCCTATCGCTATGGCCAGCGCCTTAGCGGGAACCCCGTCAGGTCCAGGGGCCGTCCTCTTTCTTAGCATCCTATTTCTGACTACCTCGAACTCGGCATCTGAAACAGGGGGCCCCGCCAGTTCGGGCTCCAAGAGTGGCTCCGGGTTCTCCATTCGCGGAGGCAGTAGATAACCGGCCTTTGGAAAGAGGGACCCCATGATCTCCTCGAGCAGCATTGGCTCAAGATTGGCCGTTGAGGGTGTGTTGCTCAGTTTCCCCCTTAATACCCTGTACGGTCGACCCCAGGGGTCGGCATCTAAAAGCGCCAGGAAGCGTTCGTGAGCTTCCTCCTTGGCCTTGGCAATTCCTTCCCGTAGTGCCTTGTGGGCCTCTCTGTACTTCTGTCGCAGAGTGGCTTCTTCGTCGGAAGTTCTTTTGACCCGCCTTCTGCGGCACCGGAGTAGGGCGCGCCTGGCTGCTAGGCAAGCGGCTCGGAGTGTTCCGATCTCCTGGGCCCACCAGTACACCCTCTTCCAGCGTGGAGGAGGGCGCCACATCGGCATTGAGGCTCGACAGACTGCCCGGAGATCGTCTGCGAAGTGCTCAGCTAGGTTATCAGAGTTACCTGCTAGGTGGGGAGGTACTGCGGACCATTCCCTCACCATTGCCGCCTCCTCCGCCACATCCGGCTGGATCTTGGCGACTGCCCACCTCGGAAAGGCGACAGTTACCCTTGGGTCCCGACATCGTGGGGTCGCGGACGCCGTCGTGGAGACCTCGTATCGAACATACAAATGGTCCGATAGGGTCTCCACTTCTTCTTCCACGCGCCAGTTGCGAACTTGTGCTGCAAGTACGTTGGTGGCAAAGGAGACATCCACAATGGACGTACCCTGCCACCGAACGCAAGTGGGAGTGTTTCCTTTGTTGAGCACATGAAGACCAAGGCTAAACGCCCAGGACTCCAGGATGCCTCCCCTCAAGTCCGTGATGGCTGCTCCCCACGCTGAGGATTTCGCATTGAAATCTCCAGCGATTAGCACTTGTAGTGGGGCCGCTCTTCTAACCACTCCTTCAACCACAGCCAGGAAGGATTCGAAGTCCGCCCGGCTGCGGTTGGGGGAGAAGTACGTCGCTATAATTACTGTTTGTCCCCAGTTTGCTGCGACATATCCTTGTCCGCTTTCCCTAAGGGAAAGAGAGGGACTGGCATCCCCCGGTCTCACCACTATTGCCGCGGAGCCGTCTTGAGCCCCAATCCAGTTGGGACTTATGGGGACGCAATAAGGCTCCGCCACCAGCGCCAGCTGTATATCCCACTCCGCCATGGACTGACACAACAAATCTTGTGCCCCGGCGGAGTGGTTGATATTACCTTGAAGAATTTTACTAGTTGACCTAACTGGCATTAGCTAGTTCCATAGGTTGCTCCCTGTCGGCTGTTGGGTTTCTTCCTTTTGTAGTTGTTTCGGTCGATTCAATGCGACCTCTCACAGGGGGGGGATTGCAGTTTATTCCTCCCATCCTATGATTGGCTGGGAGGCCTGCATCTGAGCAGACGGCACATTTCATGGTCTCCCGGCACGCACTGGCTGTGTGCCCGTCTTCGCCGCAGCGATAGCAGAGTTTGCTCCTATCTTTTTTGGACGGGCATCGTATGACGGGGTGCCCCAGGCCCATGCATTTATAGCATCTCATAGGACGCTGGTCCAGTAGCTGGATGGAGGCAGAGCTCCATCCTACTTTTATTTTGCCAGCGTCTACAAGCCGCTTTACAGCCTCCACTGGACATGAAACAAAGGCTGATCCAACACCCCTGAGTCCGGGATGCACCGTTCCCACCTTTATTTGCTCTGGGGGGCACTCTGTGCTCGAGGCTATCGCTGCTTTCAGTTCTTCGGCTGACACTGAGTCATCAAGTCCGTTGACTCGAATGTCAGCCATTTTGACCGGTCGGGTGACCTTAGCAGCATCGCCTAACACTGTGCAGATTTTGGCTACCAACTGGTCTGCCTGCGAGACGGTCGTCTGTTTCGGAAGCTCAATGATACGAGCCCCTGTAATACCTGTCCGAAACTTGGCCGGACCTATACCGAGCTCCTCTAGGGAGATTGAGGCTTTTGCTTTTTCGATGGCCTCTTTGTAAGTTGCTCCCGCTGCCGCTGCCTCCGGCGTGAGAGCGACCACCACTGCCAGTGTTTTGTGTTCCTTAGGGAGCTTTTGCCCTTTGGAGTTCTCCTTGTTTGATTCCCCTTTGGCATTGGGAACCGCGGAAGCTGGTGTTTTCTTTCGCCGAATAACCTCGGTCCATCCTTCGGTCTGGTCGACCGAGTTTGTTCCTGGGCCTTGGGAGTGGCGGTCTTCTTTGTTTTGACAGCTCTCGCTGCTTTCGGCAGATTTGCCGGAGGGGCAAGTGTTGAGCCCGTCTGGTATTGTGATTGCCTGTCGTTCTTTTCCCCGGACTGCAATTCCCGCCTGTAATTGCGGGGAGGCAGCAACCTGCCGTCTGCTTCTAAGCTGTCGAGGCGCGCGCTAACCATGCCCCCGACATGCGAGGATATCTCGGCCTGGAGGGACGAGAAAGCTTCCAAAAAGTCCGCTCTGGTCAGTGGCTGAGAGGATGCCATTGTTAGAGGCAAGTCATCTTTCCGTACATTGTCCGGCAGCTCTACGTTTAATGGTGCCGTATTCAGGAGGCCCCTCTCCGAAAAGGCCCGTCTTAGTGCCGCTAGCTCCTTTGACATAACATCGAGTTGTCCGCGAAGGCGCTTGTTATCCGCACGTAGCCTTCGGATTTCATCTGAAGTCTTGCGTCCGGCCATGAGATGGACCACCTCGAGGAGGGAGTTGGTGCCTTTATTAATGTCTCTCTGACATGTGCCTTTCAGGTTATTTGACCTGCGGGTTACCTCCGAGATAAGAGCGGCGCTTGCCTCTGCCTTTTTTGTGAGCTCCTCCAAAGAGCCTGCAGATGACATGGCAGATCCATACTCCTCCTCCGTATCCGACCTGTTTGAGTCGGAGTCAAACTCGCTATTCTTCAACTCCCGGTTAGCCCGCGAGTTACCAACATAGTGACCGTGGACTTTCCCACGGCCTTTTCCCGATTTGGGAACTTTCGGAGGAACTTCATGTTCCTCAGAAACCTCCAGATCTGACGATTCCGTCACTGCCGCAACAAAGAATTTGTTGGGGCGCTTCAGTGGGGAGGAGTGCTGGGATGAGTCCTTGGGGATAGCTCCGGTCGCCTCATTTAGTCTCCTTGATTCTGAACGCGTGATCGCCCTAGAATAGAGTAGCTTTTTCTGCTCTTTCATCGGGGGGTCGCACCCGCTGTCCTCTCCGCCTTCCGACATGGACCAGTTGATGGCCCTGCCGACTGTTGAGTTAGTAGGGGAGTCCACCCCTACGGGAGGGGGGACGGATCAGAAGAAAAACAACAAAAAATTATCAAAAACAACAAATCAGCGATTTCGACAAAATTACACTAAATTACAACAATATTTGCTGATAATCCTGTGAAGCCTTCAGAAAGGCTTCACATAAAACTATCCGCAGCAATTTCCGTTGAGGAACAACGGAGTATCAACAAATTGAAATTTTTTTATTAAAATTTAAAACTTTAACAGCACCTACAATTTCAAACGAATAACGACAAGCAACACTAATACAGTGGCCCTGAGAAGGGCCCTTTCAGACTGTATCAGGAAACAAGCAAAAATCAAGAAAAATTTTCGAAATAAAAATTTCAGAAAACACTTTAAAATCAATAATTCCCAAACCGATGGTGAAAACTATATCATTTAACCCATCAAAATGGAGGTCTTGATGAGCCGCAACTTTTCTCCGAAGACACCATACCAATCCGAGTGAAAAATTGCCAACAACCTAACCTAACCTAACCTAACCTAACCTAACCTAACCTAACCTAACCTAACCTAACCTAACCTAACCTAACCTAACCTAACCTAACCTAACCTAACCTAACCTAACCTAACCTAACCTAACCTAACCTAACCTAACCTAACCTAACCTAACCTAACCTAACCTAACCTAACCTAACCTAACCTAACCTAACCTAACCTAACCTAACCTAACCTAACCTAACCTAACCTAACCTAACCTAACCTAACCTAACCTAACCTAACCTAACCTAACCTAACCTAACCTAACCTAACCTAACCTAACCTAACCTAACCTAACCTAACCTAACCTAACCTAACCTAACCTAACCTAACCTAACCTAACCTAACCTAACCTAACCTAACCTAACCTAACCTAACCTAACCTAACCTAACCTAACCTAACCTAACCTAACCTAACCTAACCTAACCTAACCTAACCTAACCTAACCTAACCTAACCTAACCTAACCTAACCTAACCTAACCACTCTGACTGAGCTCCAGATGGCGGTGAGCTCCTTCAATCCGAAGAAGGCCCCCGGCTCCGACGGGCTCACTGCCGACATTTGTGGTCGGGCCATCGGCTGTAACCCTAAGCTATTCTTAGGGCTTATAAACAGCTGTATGGCCCACCACATCTTTCCAAAGATATGGAAAGAAGCGGCAGTGATAGTCCTTCGAAAGCCGGGGAGGGATAGTTACACTACCCCCAAGTCATTCAGACCCATTGGACTGCTGCCCGTGCTCGGCAAGGTCTATGAAAAGATGCTGGTGGCTCGTCTCAGATACCACATATTGCCGGGGATAAGCGCGCGCCAGTATGGCTTTGTGCCCCAGAAAAGCACAGAGGACTCCCTCTATGACCTTATGTCACACGTACACAAAAAACTTGATTGTAAGAAAATTGTAGTACTTGTGTCTTTGGACATAGAGGGAGCCTTCGACAGTGTCTGGTGGCCTGTGGTCAAAGTCAGACTGGCGGAAGCGGGATGCCCGGTAAATTTGAGGCGAGTCTTTGACAGCTACCTCGCCGACAGGACGGTCAACGTCAGGTACTGCGGTGAGGTACATAGTACTGAGACGAGCAGGGGTTGCATCCAGGGGTCTATTGCCGGCCCTCTGCTCTGGAATCTGACCCTCGATCCATTGCTGCGGAGCCTGGAGAGTAGAGGCGTCTACTGCCAGGCTTTCGCGGACGATGTGGTCCTCGTCTTTGATGGGGACAGGGCAATCCAGATAGAAGAAATTGCAAATGTCACTCTCGCGCATGTTTTGGAGTGGGGTGTCAAAAATAAGCTGAGGTTTGCACCAGGCAAAACCAATGCTATGGTGCTAACCAGGAAGCTTAAGTTTGACACGCCACGCCTCAGCATGGGTGGGATTGACATTGCCATGAAAGATAGCGTGAAACTTTTAGGGGTTACCATAGACAGGGGTCTCACGTTCAAGGAGCACGTGACGAATATCACTAAAAAGGCCATCGGGGTATATAAGCAGCTCGGGAGGGCGGCCAAGGTCAGCTGGGGCCTCCATCCCGAGGTGGTCCGCTCCATTTATGTCGCCGCGGTGGAACCAATAATTACCTACTCTGCGAGTGTGTGGGCACCCGCGACTCGTAGAGTGGGTATTATTAGGAGATTGAACGCTGTGCAAAGGGGTTTCGCACAGAAACTCTGTAGGGCCTACCGCACGGTGTCTCTTAACTCAGCCCTGTTATTGGCTGGGCTGCTCCCCCTTGACCTGCGAGTCCGCGAAGCGGCCTCGCTTTATGAGGCCAAGAGGGGAGTACCGCAGCCGGGGCTGGGGGATAGAGGGGTCGAGCGGATGGCTCCTGCGACGGGGGCTCCCCACCCCGCCGAGCTGGTCAGCCTCGAGTTCGGCAGTCTGGTGGACGAGGACGACGTACAACAAAACAGCGACTACCAGCTGCGCATATATACGGACGGCAGCAAGATTGACGGTCGGGTTGGGGCGGCGCTATCCCTATGGAATCGCGACGCCGAAACCAGGGCCGTCAAGCTTGGTCTGCCGTCGTATTGTACCGTCTACCAGGCGGAACTCTTGGCTGTGTGCGAAGCGACGAGGGTGATTCTCCGCCGTAGCGAAACTTCCTTTGCAATATACAGTGATTCGAGATCCGCCCTCCAGTCCATCGCGGCGAATAAATGTCTGCACCCTCTGGCAGCTGAGACTAGGAATAATATAAAATCTGGCATTAGAAGCAACAAAATAATTGATTTATTTTGGATCAAAGCCCACGCTGGCCTGGAGGGGAATGAGCGAGCGGATTGTCTCGCTAGGGAGGCCGCGCTTAAGACCAAGACCAAGCCGAAGTATGACCTGTGTCCGGTGTCATTCGTCAAGCGAAGCATTCGAATGCGATCGCTTGACGAGTGGGACCAAAGATACAGGGAGGGCACTTCGGCGGCGGTCACAAAGCTGTTCTTCCCTAGAGCCAAAACAGCTTATAGTACCCTGAGGAAGATCGCGCCTTGTAACGTGCTGACCCAAGTCCTGACGGGGCACGGTGGGTTCTCCGAGTACTTGCATCGCTTCAAGTGCAAGGAGAGCCCAGCGTGCATCTGTTCAGCGGATGCACCTGAAAGCGTCATGCATATTCTGGTGGATTGCCCTGCCTTCGCCAGGGAAAGACTAGAGGCAGAATATAATATAGGAATGAATATTAAATTAGATAACCTAAGAGAAATTATAAAAGGAGATAATAGAGATGCATTTATAAAATTTTGTAAAGAAATTGTTAATAAAGTAATTAAACGGAATAAGACATAAGTATTAATTGTAGGTGCAATTCTCTCTCAATTTTGTAATTAAATAAAGTATTGTTAAGTATTTGTATTTAGTTTTATAGGAAATGAAAATAAATTGTAAATAGTGCTACTAGAATAAAAAGATTATGTATTGAAATTATGTATACTAAATTTGAATTGGAAATAAATGAACAAAAAATAAAAGGTATGGTTAAACAAAGGTAATGGAGGGAGATGAAGAATTGAACCTATAATTGGAATATAAAAATAGATAGTAAGGCGGGCATCCCACCCGCACAGAATGAAAGATGATGAAAGATAGAAAGAACAAGTATGCAGAATGAATGTGCGAGAGGAAAGCTAGCGAGAACTGGTATGGAAGATTACGTAGACATAGGCTCCAATCACGTTGGAGGGATTAGCGAAAAAAAAAAAAAAAAAAAAAAAAAAAAAAAAAAAAAAAAAAAAAAAAAAAAAAAAAAAAAAAAAAAAAAAAAAAAAAAAAAAAAAAAAAAAAAAAAAAAAAAAAAAAAAAAAAACTAACCTAACCTAACCTAACCTAACCTAACCTAACCTAACCTAACCTAACCTAACCCTAGTCCGACCCAGCTATGCACTGACCTAATCTAGTTCAACCTAAGTCGCTCGCAACCTGGATTTTTCTGCCATCACCAGACCAATCTGACGGTTTACTCCCCATGTCCACTGGGGCTTATTTGTGTCAGGCAATGTCCTTTATACGAATCCGTTTAAAATTTTGCTCTATCGTTAAAAAAATCGGCAACCTTGACTGTTAAAAAAAAAAAAAAAAAAAAAAAAAAAAACAATTATCTTATTCGTTATTGCTTGCTTAGCCTTTGGGAGTGCTATTGCCAATGGGTGTGTCACCAAGGCATGCCGGAAATTTTCACAAGTTGCACTTTTGAAGTGGGGGGGGATTGAGATCAAAGATTTTTACTTTTGAAAAGAAAAAAAAAAGTATCCCAAGCCAAGCTTTCGTAGCAGACAATCTTTCGCTCCCTACCTCGCGATATCGCACCGGTACCGTCTGAAGCATCCATGTCCAATATTAAATGCTTCCTCTCGACCACTTTCGAGATGATCGACCACTTTTCGAAAGGTTATCAAAAAAAAACTATAGCAAAATATTCGTGATAAATGTGTGTGCCTACGGCTCCATATTTTATTGGTATTTTATTATGCGGGCGACGGTTTGGCATTTTTTTTTTTCGAGATTTTTCGAGATATTTATCGACAATATCTCACAACGGCACGTCGCAGACCACTTGTTTTTGTACTCATTAAGTCGAGGAGACGAATTTTTTGGGATAGGCAATTTTTCTTTCTTTAATATCCCAACAACGGGGCGTCCGTCGTAGACCCCCGTGTTGGTACTCATTTAAGACGAGTATGTGAAGTTGGCCCCCTAATAATGTGATAAAAAAAAACACGTGAGTTCTAGTGTCCCCACATATAGTTTTGGAGTTCTCTATACTTTATATCAATAGTTCTGTTTATTATTCACGAAAAATTGATTATTGAATTTGATAAATCGATTGTGAGCCAACTTCACAAATCGAAAATTTTGCATGGTCATACCAACTACAGTATTCGTCGGATCGAAAAAAGTTATGGGGATAAATTTTAGAACTCTGGGGGCAAACAGAACTCCGTGACAAAATTCAATTTTTGAAAAAAAAATTTTTCTTTTTTTGACTTTTTTTTGATCCCATATGGATATAACGCTAATTCGAGTTACGGTCCATGCAGTTCTGATATTCTGCACAATTTTTATCAATAGTACTGCTGATTTTTCACTCAAGTTTTTTTTTCAATTTAATAAGTGTAATTTAACAAATCACAAACTTTCCGTCAAAACAATTATTAAGATGAATTGTAGAACTCTTTGGGGACAAACAGAATTCCGTAGAAAAATTTCAAATTTTATAAAAAAAAATCTTTTTTCGAAATTCGTTTTTTGATCTAATATTGACATAACGCGACGAGTTACCCTCCATGCAGTTCTGATGTTCTGTACACTTTTTATCAATAGTTCCACTGATATTTCACTAGAGATTTTTTTAAATTTAATTAAGGAGCTAACTTTACAAATCACAAACTTGGCGTCGTCGTACTAACCAAAGTATTGCTCCTATCAAAAAATTATTAAGATGAATTGTAGAACTCCTTGGGGGTAAACAGAACTCCGTAGAAAAATTTCAAATTTTACAAAAAAAATCTTTTTTCGAAATTCGTTTTTTGATCTAATATTGATATAACGCGACGAGTTACCCTCCATGCAGTTCTGATGTTCTGTACACTTTTTATCAATAGTTCCACTGATATTTCACTAGAGATTTTTTTAAATTTAATTAAGGAGCTAACTTTACAAATCACAAACTTGGCGTCGTCGTACTAACCAAAGTATTGCTCCTATCAAAAAATTATTAAGATGAATTGTAGAACTCCTTGGGGGCAAACAGAACTCCGTAGAAAAATTTCAAATTTTACAAAAAAAATCTTTTTTCGAAATTCGTTTTTTGATCTAATATTGATATAACGCGACGAGTTACCCTCCATGCAGTTCTGATGTTCTGTACACTTTTTATCAATAGGTCCACTGATATTTCACTAGAGATTTTTTTAAATTTAATTAAGGAGCTAACTTTACAAATCACAAACTTTGCGTCGTCGTACTAACCAAAGTATTGCTCCTATCAAAAAAATATTAAGATGAATTGTAGAACTCTTTGGAGGCAAACAGAACTCCGTAGAAAAATTTCAAATTTTACAAAAAAAATCTTTTTTCGAAATTCGTTTTTTGATCTAATATGGATATAACGCGATGAGTTACCCTCCATGCAGTTCTGATGTTCTGCACACTTTTTATCAATAGTTCCACTGATATTTCACTAGAGATTTTTTTTAATTTAATTAAGGAGCTAACTTTACAAATCACAAACTTTGCGTCGTCGTACTAACCAAAGTATTGCTCCTATCAAAAAATTATTAAGATGAATTGTAGAACTCCTTGGGGGCAAACAGAACTCCGTAGAAAAATTTCAAATTTTACAAAAAAAAATCTTTTTTCGAAATTCGTTTTTTGATCTAATATTGATATAACGCGACGAGTTACCCTCCATGCAGTTCTGATGTTCTGTACACTTTTTATCAATAGTTCCACTGATATTTCACTAGAGATTTTTTTAAATTTAATTAAGGAGCTAACTTTACAAATCACAAACTTTGCGTCGTCGTACTAACCAAAGTGTTGCTCCTATCAAAAAATTATTAAGATGAATTGTAGTACTCCTTGGGGGCAAACAGAACTCCGTAGAAAAATTTCAAATTTTACAAAAAAAATCTTTTTTCGAAATTCGTTTTTTGATCTAATATGGATATAACGCGATGAGTTACCCTCCATGCAGTTCTGATGTTCTGCACACTTTTTATCAATAGTTCCACTGATATTTCACTAGAGATTTTTTTTAATTTAATTAAGGAGCTAACTTTACAAATCACAAACTTTGCGTCGTCGTACTAACCAAAGTATTGCTCCTATCAAAAAATTATTAAGATGAATTGTAGAACTCCTTGGGGGCAAACAGAACTCCGTAGAAAAATTTCAAATTTTACAAAAAAAAATCTTTTTTCGAAATTCGTTTTTTGATCTAATATTGATATAACGCGACGAGTTACCCTCCATGCAGTTCTGATGTTCTGTACACTTTTTATCAATAGTTCCACTGATATTTCACTAGAGATTTTTTTAAATTTAATTAAGGAGCTAACTTTACAAATCACAAACTTTGCGTCGTCGTACTAACCAAAGTGTTGCTCCTATCAAAAAATTATTAAGATGAATTGTAGTACTCCTTGGGGGCAAACTGAACTCCGTGACAAAATTTCAAATTTAAAAAAATATTTTTTTTATCCCATATATGGATATAACGCTAATTCGAGTTACCCTCCATGCAATTCTGTTGTTCTCCACACTTTTTCATTCGAGTTTTCTTTTATTTAGGGGGGGGGGGGGGGATTTCAAATTCAGAAATTTTCCCACGGAGTTCTGTTTGTCTTAATAACTTTTTTGATAGGAGCAATGCTTTGGTTAATACGACGACGCAAAATTTGTGATTTGTAAAATTAGCCCCTCATTAAATTTATAAGAAAATCTCGAGTGAAAAATCAGGAGAACTATTGATAAAAAGTGTGCAGAACAACAGAACTACATGAAAGGCAACTCTAATTCGCGTTGTATCCATATGGGATCAAAAAAAATTTTCAAAAAAAAGAATTTCTTTTTTCAAAATTTTCTGGTTACCGTTACCATTAGCGTTAACGTTACCGTTACCTTTATCGTTATCGTTACCGTTACAGTTACCATTACCGTTAAATTTTTTATTTGTAAAATCAGCAGAACTATGCAGAATATCAGAACTGCATGAAGGGCAACTCGAATTCGCGTTATATCCAGATGGGATCAAAAAAAATTTCAAAATAAGAAAATTCAATTATTCAAATCGGTGAAGCCGTTTCTGAGATTAGCGTGCACTAACGCACAGACAAACAGACAAAAATTCTAAATACTATTTATTTTTATTTCGGTAACATACAACGTGTGAAAATTGTTTTTCTTTTTAAATATTAAATGTGCAGACACGGCTCTTTATTATATGACTGACTGACTAACGAAGAGATTATCGAATGGACAGTTGCTCAGTGGCCGATAAAGTGTGCTTATTCACATTTTCGTATAATTGTTCGTTTCTAAACAGTTAAGTCTCCTAAAAGTTATAAGTCGTCTCTAAATAACAATACGATCCTTATGATTGTTATTTATACAAAAATGGGTGTTAATTGATAATTAAATACACCAGCACAGCTAACTCCTCGAACGAAACGCGACACGACGAGCACTTCGTAAGATAGAAATACAATTTACAATTTATTTCTTACAACAAAAGGATACAGATTTTATTTTGTGTCTGCGGGTTACAAGTAAAATGATGATGAATGAATAAATTAAATTAAAATTAAATTAAAAGTTAATGTGTTTTCGTACTTACTTAATCAAAAGGATGTGAACAGTTCTTTTTGTGTAGACAATTGCTTCACCCAAAGGTAAAATTTAGTTAAAGTTAAAATTTAAAGTAGGTACCTACAGAATTTTTTAAATTGTGGTCAAGTCAAGGCTATTGAAGAACAATAGCCCCTAAGTACCTATAGTTATGTAGGTACACTAGAGCAGGCCTTAGGGTATTTACCGGACACGGCATAATATTTCAATGAAATTGTTTTGTTAGCAAATGTAGTCTGAGAGCCCGCTGCAATTTTGAGTTTTAGGTTATAGATAAGACTTTTTTTATGATGCATTCTTATGTGCTCACATTTAACAAATAATTTAAGTAATTTAGTAAGTAATTTGACGAGCCGTTGGATGAGTGGTTAGGCCTTAACGCTCTGTTCTAGGGTTCTCGGGGTTCGATTCCCGGCAGGGGCAACTTTGAAAAATCTACTTTTCAAATTTGGCTCTGGTCTGGATTTGGAAAGTAGTGGCAGGGCACATTGCGTTTTCGCAGTCATTTGGGCAGCCCGTCTGGCGGCAGTAACCACCCCATTACAGAAGACCACCGTGAAATAACAGCACGTGTGCTGTTGTGTTTCGGTGAGTGAGTAAGGGATGCCAGAGCCCATTTCCCTATCCAGTCCTAATCCTTTATCCTTAATCCTACTGTAGTCGGCAGCGCACTTGCAGCAACTTTGGCGTTGCTTGTGTTATAGGCGACGGTACCCAAGTAACACAAAACTTGTATATTAAGTAAAATAGATATATATTTATGTTCTAAAGTAATACTAACACTGTTAATCGGCACTAGCCAAGTTTGAAATCTCTATAGAGGCTTATTTTCACCTAATAATGCTTATTCTATATTACAGTTAGTCAAAATTTGTTACAATGTCAAAACTCGTAATTAAACATCGGATAATACTAAACAGCTTTTACACTTACACTAAGGCTGTTCTCTTATAACGGTAATTTGAAAAACATAAATAAGCATTACGAAATTATTGTAAAGTGAACTTAGCCCTATTTTGATATTGTTAAGAATAAAAACGTTCTTATGGCCTATGGTTGTGTTAATGTAATGCTGATCCTATATTAACATTGACTAAAAAGGTCCGTTTTCTTCATAATCCATTTTTTAATAATATCTACAGCTATACTCTGATCCAAATAAAAGTACAACTAATAACTATGTCGTAATTTGAGTTTGCAAACGGTCATTTATTATTAACGTGAATTTATACGCATAGCAAATGGACAAAAAGAATTGGAAACAATACTAAAAAATTAGTACTAAAAAAATAGTAATACCTACTCGCTTAGAAACAATTTAGACACCCGGTTTAATAGGGTTTAGATACATACGGGTCGAATTGAAAATCCTCTTTTTTGAAGTCGCTTAATAAGAAAAATCTCGGATAATTACATTTTACATGGTTTTTACCATATGATTGCTGTACCCTACTAAACATGATAACATTCAGTCACTATGGCGTTTAATGGCTACAAGCATTAAAACATACTTCTGAAGTTTTGTAATATTGCTGAACATAATATGTAAGTGTCTTATATAGTAACAATACAAGCTCTAATTTTTGTGTCTGGCCATATTAAGACTAAAAGCACTATTACGCCATTGTTGAATGCCTAAAACTTAATTCTCTTGCCGACATTTTGCTTTCCGTTTTCATTTCTTACAAAAATAATTAAAGTCACCTAAATCTGATTAAAAAGCGTAGTGATCATTTGCTATGTGCAAGGATGTCTATAAAAACAACTATGTTTATTAAAATTATGCTGAAATCCTAAAACACATTTTATACTAGGTTAGGTTTTGACCATACCGCTTTAAAATGCCTTAAAATGTTTTAATAATAAAGCACGTCTATTCTTTACCAAAAACATGCATCATATTTTATACGGTACTGAACAGTTAGGTATTCCGCAGACTACTTAGTGCCGCAAAGGTTACCACGACATGGAAATACCACCGACGTAACAGTACACCAAATTTCACATCAATGGAACCCGTGAAAGGTGAGATCCCTTCGTCAACTAGGAAATGAGCCGATGATCTTCAAACGCCTATACAGATTTTCATAAATTATAACTAAGAAGTGACTGGATCACGCCAGCTTTCAAAAAGAAACCGCATATCGGTTTAACAATTCGGGGGAGTTATGGAAAAATCAACACGACGCTGCGCCTACGGTGATCGCAAAGCAATATGTTTTACGCCGCAACTTTTTACCTATATTTTAGGAATAATCTATATGTCGGAATCTGCTAACGAGGACCACATCATATACCAACATTGATTCCTTATTTTTACTATAATTTTTATTTAATGATTGACCAAAGTTCGATTTGCATATTCCTTTGTTAAATTCAAAACATAATCTAATACGTTGTTTAAATGAACTAAATATTAACTAACAATTGGTTCTTAGTAATTCATGTTGGATTATTTGATCACTAATTCTAATAATTACCTCCTTAAGAGCCTTCTTTTCTTTAATCGAAGTTTATGACTACATGTCTTAAACTATATTGTTTACTTGTACTGAATATTATCTAGTGGGTAAGCTGTAAATATCAAGCTACCCCACCTTTGGTTTGTAAACACGTTGCCCGCCAACGGATTGGGTTGTTGGCGCTCGTGTAGCACTGAGATGGTATAAAAGGCGGAGCGTTGCCTCCGTATAGGGAGTCTAGTTTCGGCTTTGACTCAGTGAGCACTAGCTCCCGACAAACCAGTCGGTTTACTTACCACCTTTGTGATAACCTGATATAACCCATGGTGGTTACTGTGCCTATCGACATTCTGCTCGTTTAGGCTGTTACTCTGCTCGAGTTTCTTTTAACTTTGTATTCCTAATTGTTCGCTTACTTTATGTCTGACATAAATTGTGATGTAACGTTTCATTGTCTTTACTTAAAATGGGTACGCCCAATCCTGACGATATACTACCCCGTATCACGCCCACGATCCGCTCGAGAGATGCGACATATATATTTAAAATGTTTTCTTAATGTAAAGTTTTATTTTAAAAATAAATTGTTTTTTTTAATCTGAAGGTTAAAAAATCTATTTAAAAGTTTAAGGTAATTAACAATGTTACGCCTTTTTCCGCGTGAGGCGCGGACGGACAGGTTACAATACACAAAAAAGGGGAGTAAAATAAAAAAAGAGCTTCTAGCAAAAAAAGAAAACAATATATTTATTTAAATTACATAATGTACCAGAGTACTAAAATAAAATAAAATAATGCATAAAAAACATTTAAAAAATCACCAGGCACTTTGTGGAGACTTAGGGCTTGTTTCACAATGTGCTAATAAAGTCCCGAATAGTAATTCGACGAATAAAATACTTGTCAGATAAATCCTTCCATTAACTTGCATTGCGTTTCACAATCATCCAACTCATAACTAAATTTGCTGATTTGGTAGTCGACAAGTGCGAGTTGGCAACGTCTTATTCTTTCGTTCCGTTTCGAGCGTTGATTAATGTTATACGAATTATTATGCCATAATTTTATTACAAATTAAATAACTGTATTTTTTCTGATAAAATAATTATTAATGTTACCGGTTTCATCGTTTCAATCTATATAAAGAATATTTTTGCTACATAAACACTAAAAGAATACTTTGGTGCGAAGCATATTTTGCAGGTAACGAAACGTTTCTTCTATATTCTGTGTTATTGAACGTCCTTTATGTTTTGTTATTGTTATTGCGATTCGAAATTTTTAAGGTAATAAAATAGTGAAGACGTTATTATAAAACGTAGTATATATATATATATATATATATATATATATATATATATATATATATATATATATATATATATATAATCAATGGCATTATATAAATATAATGACAGTGATTATATACCCAAATATTATAAAAAGAAATGTTCCAGAAATGTGAAAGCGTGAAAGGAGATAAAAAAATATCCTTTTCATCTTCCATCGCCTCGTAAATATCCATTTTAATTGAAAACTTATTGAATAATAGCAAAATGTAAAAATAATATGTCAACTGTCAGTGCTATTCGTCGGTTAAGTATGATAGTGGCCACATGATCTAACCTATAACTTATTCGGCAGTTTAACAGCTGAATAGCGCTAATCAACGATTGTGAAACGCACACAAAGCGTTTACTGGACAGTTAATCGACAAATAGCCTAATTGTAACTTTATTCGGACATTGTGAAACAAGCCCTTAGAGTCAATACTACAGGTAAAGTAAGACTAAAAATGACAGTTTGGCGGCAAAATATGTACATCAATGATTTGTTTATAACTTTATCTTGGCACTAGAAATGAGGATCTGCCGAGTGCCAAAATTTAGGGGTCCTACTCCCTACCCCTCCCGGGGGGTATTGGCGAGGTGGAAATTTAAAAAAATGCACATTTTACAAACTAGGCGAGTGAGGTGTCATTCCCCATGTAATTTTTTGCGCTGAATCGAATGAGACCATACCCATACTTATAGGATCAATATTTTGTGAGATATGAAGGGTTTTTGTTGGAAAAAAAGAAAAAAAAAAAAGAAAGTATTTCAAGTCAAAAGTAGGATTTAATCAGCAAAAACAATAGGAAAACTTTTACACTAGGTACAGTATGTAATATCAACTGTGAACATGTTTAGTTAATATTAAATTTATTCTTCATCTTCTCCGAAATCACTGCGATCGTCGTCATCGATGTCTACAGGGGCCATGCCTTTGTCCAAGTCCGAGTTGGAGCAAGAGAGCCCTTCGCATATTTTGCAAACAGGCGAGCAGGGTATCCCACTTTTTACGCATGAATATTTAAGTGACGCGTGGGCGCGGCCAAAAAGCACGCTGTCTCACCTATCATCGTGTCCGACAGAGATTATTGAGTGAAATGCACGATAATTCAAAGTAAACCGAGAGCGTAAAAAGAATAAAGTTAAGTTAAAATCGGCAATAAAGTTAAAATCCTCTGGACTGGCTCCAGAGAAAAGAGAAATACAATCTCAAGAAAAAACTTGGTAGCGTCTACGTCTCACAGAAGCTGAATATTATTATTCCAGGTTTCAATAATTAACAGTTACGGAGAATCCTTATTACTCCTGAACTTGTTATTGCCGGATTTGATCCCCAAGAAATAAATGGGAATTTTTTTAAATAATTTATCCCTTATAATTTCAATATATATTTATATTGAAAATACAAAAAAATAATAATACTAGAAACGAAAACCAAAACGGTCAAAAGCGGAATCGCGAAAATTTTGAGTCGATTATCGAACCGAGGTTTGTCAAAATTAAAAAAGAAACTGATTAAAAATAAATAAATAACATGAAGGAGTAATTAAAAATGAGGTGATATATGTAATTAATATATTTATTTATAATAAATAATAAAAAAACAGTACCACTACGGTACAACTTCTTTTATCTGGGGGCACGGCAGTGCCCCCGCCAAGTCGAGCAAAACAAAAACAGCGGCACGGCCGTACCATCCTTTTCTCGAAACAGTTCAGGCCATTTTCAACCCCCTATAACTTCGTTGGCGATAAAACTAGAAGCCTGAATTTTCAGTAACCAAGTAGGCATCGTATAGACTCGGTATATTTCAAATTTCATTGAATTTGAGCCAGTAGTTTAAGAATTATAACTAGTCAAAGTTTCTTAATTTTGTCACTCACTGACTGACTGACTGACTGACCACTTCTAGCAGACATAGAAGCTTCAAATTTAGAATACAGTTAGTGTTTACTGTATAAATCAAGGAAAAACTAAAATATTTTGCAATTTCGGCCCAGTTTTCTAGATATACTAACTGCATAAATAACTTTGTAATCTCAGGAAGTAGTACCGGAAAAGAAAAAGAGGAAGAAATAAAATTGGACTATCCACAAAAAGAAGTGAGATGCCATCAAAAACATAACTAGTAAAAAAACCAAGTCTCGCAAATTAAAAATCTTGTATGTTTTAAATAAATAAATTGACTTGGCAATCGCATGAAAACACAATGTATCTAATATATTATATTAAATTAGATTGTTGAGTGCGATTGCCAAGTCAATTTATTTATTTAAAAAATACAAGATTTTTAATATTGATATGGTCAGTATAAGATGTTGTTAGGTGAGCTAATTTCGCAATAACTCACTTAGCACAACATGGATCTCACAACTTTTGACGGTAGAACAAGTAGAACTGAGTTGCGAGATGGCATTACTTATTTACGCCCAAAGTTACGTTAAAATTAGCAAGAAAAATTAATTCACAACTTAGGTGCATATATATCTTACGAGATGACATACAGGTTCAACTAAATATCTATAAGTAAACTCGTATTCTGACAAAATACGCGAAGCAATTCGAATGATAAAGCATTCGCGTTCGACCGACAGTTCAGTGTGGATTCTCTCCTTTGTGTCGTCACTACTGCGTCGCGTAAGTTTAAAATTTAATAAGTTTAATTAATAAGAGTAACAAACGTGAATTATCTCTTACTTGGACTCTAAAACAGATCTCGAGGTCACGTTTCGTTTTCTTTATTTTCTCTAGACCAATTGCAATAATAATGTAGGTAGCTATATAACCTGAGTCCAGTTGCCTGAAAACAATATTTATTGAACACCTTGTGCGTTACACTGGGAACTCTCTCAACTTTAATTGATAATAAACCTTCACGTGGAAAACTGATTGACGAAATAAATATTCCCGAATGACGATACAAGGGATTGCCATTACCCCGAGAATAGAAATCGATATAAATAGATAAAATACTAGTCATTAAGAGCAATTGGAATTGAAAATGTTATATTAACTTGCATAAATAAAAATGATTGAAAATCGTCTCGCGCTTATCTACAAGCCAATCTGTCTAATTAATAAACATCGAGGCAAAATTAGCTTACGACGAATATACCTAGGTACATGTAAAAATGAATTATACTCTAAACAACACGAGCCCGAAATCAAACATTAGCGCAATTTGTTAGAAATATTAAAGGTTATCGTTTTTATCGCTTAAATGTAATCAATAAGTGTAACGACATTGACAACCGCCAAATTACTTTATATACGTAATCGTCAATACTTCAATAACAAAGTCCGTTTACAAGAGTTGCAATTAAACTGAACTTATTTAAGTGGAAGTGGATTCGCGGAAATTGGTACAATAGCAATTGAAAACGATTTGTATAAAACACGTATAGGTATAAACTAGCTGAACCCGGCAATGCAAAGAGTATATGGACCGGGATAATGGACACTCCTTATATCCTTACTCCATATAACATCAGCTATCTGCCAGTGAAATTCTATACTTTGATATATATTTTGTAAAAAGCAGTTATTCTGACACTCCAATTTTTTTATATGTATGTATGTATACCTATGCTAAGTAGGTATTGATTATTGACGCTGATCTGTTGTGTAATTATTGGTAATACTTAACTAATCAAATGTTTGTACCTATTGTTCAATTACTCTAGCAAACGGGTGCACAGAACTAAATGATGGAGTATGAGATGAAGTCCATTCTGCCATCCGCGCCATTCTCACCGTTCATTCTATAAGTCTCCTCCCCGGACGTTACCTGTGCTTATTAGCGACCGTAGGCACCCGCCAGTCCTCGGTCTGGTCGCTGGTCAACATCGCTGACGACCTTAAGGTCTAGTTAATAGTACGAGGTTTACTGGTAACGCGCCGTATCATCGCTTGAAAGAGAAGCTAAAATGCAACATTCAGTAGTTTTCAAGTTTTACGAGGATTTCAACGATTTTTTTACCAACACTTGACATTTAAATCGAAATTTAAGTTGTAAAATGTCCAAAATTACGTTACTTACTTTAAAAAGGTGACGTCTACTTCGAAAAACCTGCGAGGTGTAGGTACAAACTACTAAAAAAATTTCATCAGCTGTCCAAAAAGGTATAACTTGTAATTAGTTGGACATTATAATAATTTTTTTGTTCGACAGGAGACAAGAGATGCTGTCGTTACTTATTTGGGGTGTAGCGATTGCGGCAGCCCTAGTGCTGTACCTCAACGATGTCTATTCAAGATTCAGCAGACACGGAGTCAACAACCCACCGGTGGTCGCTTTGGCCGGGAATATGCTCAGAGTATTACTACGTAGGGAAACGTTCATGGATAACTTCGAAAGGCTGTACAAATGCTTTCCCGGTGACAGGTAAGCGTAATGGTAGGGAAGCCTAACATACTAAATGGGGACCTGTTGGATTTAGAAGATTAAAAGGTAGAAAGAAATGTAAAAAATATTCTAATGGAAATACTCGAGGGCGTAATAATAATACGTGCTAAACTTTATTTGAATTATTTCCTTTAAAATTTAAATAAAAATTTGATCGCGCTCGAGGATGTCGAGGTGACCGTTTTTTGCAATTTTGTGACCCTCCCACTTCCTTACAAGTACAACCTTTAATTCTATCAATGTATAGCAGCATTAAGCTTCTCCGAAACTAATGAAAAAGTTTCATAAATTGTTAATAAGTTTCACAGTATGTTTTCACTGTTTTATAAATTATGTTTTCCTACAATTAAAGTAAAAAAATAATAATTGTAACCGTATTATGAAATGGATTACTAAAGGCTTAAATATATCGTTATTAAAAAATAATTTTGTACCTTACTATGAGACATGATAAACCAAACAAAACAAACATCCATCGAAATACAATAATTATCGAAATATGTTAATCAAAACAAAGGCACAAAAAATATATAGAAAATATTAAAAATAAATGTAAGGCTACACGGAAACACCAGAAACACTGACCATGCTTCAGTACGAACATTATAAACAAACAAAAAACAAAAACGGGACAAGTGCGAGTTGAACTCGCGTGAAGAGGGTTCCGTACGATGTTATCTATCCGCACAATATTGAGTGATTTACCATGTTATTTTAATATTATCACGGACTTCTTAGAGGTTTTCCTATAATGGGGGGGGGGGGGGTCGGACACACGAGTGATCCTATAAGGGTTCCGTTTTTTCGGACGTAGGGACGTTTATGCAAAAAAAAAGAAAATAAATATGTATTGCCATAGGAAGCTGATTTGATAGGTATAAATGATCTTCCGATCTCAATAGATCATAAATTAATATTATTTGCAGATGTTACTACAAATGTAGTTACATCTAAAGGATAAGATACTTTAATTAATTTAAAAAAAAAAACAAATAAAACTAAAAATACACTTTAAAATATATAAAGTCAAATTTATGACTTCGTCCAAAATATAACAAAAATAATATTGAATTAGTAGGGTCCACAAAATACCTTGGTTTAATAATGGACGAAAATCTAAATAGGATTTGTTTTACGACGCCAGCGTTACGACGCCTGCGACTAATAGTCTCAAAAGAAGCAGCGACCAGTGCATACTATGGTCATGTTCATCACTGCTGTGGGGAGCCTCGGTAGATGTAGATAGAGTTCGAGCAATAGATAGGGCAAATTACAAAGATAGCTGCAAACCCATATTTAGTAAATTAAAATTTTTACCACTTCCCTGATTTATTCTCAGAGAGATAGACGTCACAATAAAATATATGTACCTATATATATGGTAGGTCTTAAGCTCTCCTACTATAACCTGCTCACAACTAAGGTCCACAAAACAAATATTTGTAAAACACAATAAATAACACATTTGAGCGGAATTTTATTCGATAAGCTTATCTATTCAACTTAATAACTTAAGATAGAGAAAGTCGATGAAAGCTATATTTCCGTTTGCCTTGTCGCGGGTCGGAAAAAAGGCGCGAAAATGAGAAATGAGACTGGCAAAAAATAATATAAAATTTATTAGATAATCTGGAACAATATACAACGGATAACTAATTAGGACTAAGATGCTATTTAATTAAAAAAAGGTATAAAAGGTCGGCTACTACTGAAAGTCGAACGGTCCTCCCGGTCACTTCTTCATCGACAGTGGGTCAATGAAATGGTCTGCTTAACTTGTTGGTGTCGCGCGCACGTCGGGAACCGGGTGGGAGGAGTCTACGATGCTCGTCGACGATGCGCGGTGACCTGGCGTTCCACCCTCGGCGGCCTCGGGCTGTCGTAGTGGCGATTACGTCAATGCGTCCGTGTTCGGTGCCGACGTGAAGGGTTCCCTTTAGCGGGACCCGGGAACGCGGCGGTGCTCGGTGCCGACGTGAAGGCCTGGAAACGCGACGGTGCTCGGCGCCGACGTGAAGGGGTTCTTTAAAAGGAACCTGGGACCCTGGAATAATCAACGAAAGGGCCGCCGTAAAAAGTAGTTCACTTCGTTGATCTCACGCACCCACCGGCCCCGAAGAGCACCAACAGAAAGACCACGACTACCTGTATAAGGAAAGACACACAACACTACACAATGTTAGATAAGCAGAAACTAGCAAGAGATCAGAAGCTAGGCTTAGCGATGATACCAAAATCACTTACCCTAATTTAGGGTTTCTTGAAATGGCACTACTTTACGATTAGACATAATATCAAAATATAATTAGGTACTCAAAAGTTAAACTTGTTAATTTATAATTTATTAGGCGCGAGGCGCAAACTATGTGCCACTGCCACGAGCGACAACGCGCGCTCGTATTTCATTGAGAAGAAGCGGGGGGTGCGGGGCGCCCTCGCACGTGTCATTTTTGATTCTTTCGTGGGTAACTAAATAATGAAGATGGACATTACCTTATATGGTCATTTGGAGCGTGTTAAAGCGCTAAAAATATTATTGACTGCCTGCTTATGATATTAATTAAAATAATAACGGCAGGTAACGGAATAAAATATATTGTAATTTAGGCATTTATTCAATAATTTACTGACGGTAAATATAAATCAATATGTAATGAATTTTATTCCGTTACAGCCTAAGATTCGTTATAATTTCTCTTTTTTTACAGATTCATAGGCATATTTCAATTTACGAGGCCGGTTGTCATTGTAAAAGATTTGGAATTAATAAAGAAAATCGCTATAAAGGATTTCGAACACTTCCTGGATCATCGTGCCTTCATCGACGAGGAGAGTGATTCCCTTTTCGGAAGAAACTTGTTTTCCTTAAAAGGTGAGACATGGGAAGCTTTCGCCCCATGATGTTCGGTCAGCTCAAACGACAGACTACGTAAGATTGAGTCGCTGTGGAGTTTCCTTATAGACAGTGATCGCTGTGGATTTCCCCTTTCGCCTGTCGCGAATAATGCCGAATAACGTATTGTAATCACAGATGGCGTATATCAACTACTATTTTAGCTGAATAATTTTTTAAATAATAACCAAGATATTGTTGGTAGACGATTGGTTTTATTCGGCTAAAATAGTTGTTATAAATGGCTGAGGTATTAGGTACATTACCATGTAACATTCTAAGTTCCAAATTTATTGCCAATTGCAGGACAGGAATGGAAGGATATGCGGTCGACATTAAGTCCAGCGTTCACGAGTTCTAAGATCAAGCTTATGATACCGTTCATGGTGGACGTCGGAGAAGAGATGATTAGATCGTTAAAAAAGAAAATACAAGATTCTGGATGTAAGCAATCTAAGATTCTACGTTTCAGTTATGTAAATGTTTCAAAACGAATTAACGAATCTCTTTTCAGCCAACCATGTCGACTTAGACGTGCAGGATCTGGCATCTCGTTATGGCAATGACGTGATAGCTTCCTGTGCTTTCGGCTTGAAAGTCAATTCGCACGTCGAGGAAAATAATGAGTTTTATAGAAACGGCAAGATTGCAGCAAATTTCGGGTCCCTGGTTCTGCTTAAATTTTTTACCTTCATGGCAGCACCGGCACTCTCGAAGGTGAGATTATTAACCATAGATTGCCATAAATTTATCGCATTATTAATTATTATTTATTAAATATCAGTATAAAGTGTAATAATTTCCTAATTTTCTCGCATTCTTTACATCTAGCTTCTGAAGCTTTCCCTATTTGGAGAAGAAACCAAGACGTTTTTTAAGAAATTAGTGTTGAGCACCATGAACGATCGTGAAGTGCGCCATATTCACCGACCCGACATGATCCAACTCCTCATCGAAGCTAAAAAAGGTTTTTAGTCCACGAGATTCTGAACTTCATTTCGTATTTTTCATTAAATATGTGCTTTTATTCAACTCAGTAAATGGTGTACCAATTACTGAGTTTGCGCGAGGTCCGAACAAGTCTAATTTTTTCAGTCATCAAGTCATCTACATATCTAAAAGCCTTTTGGATTATACTAAAATCCCCAGAACTGTAAATTACTTCGCTCAACAAATCAGTACCTACTGGTAAAGCGAGGTAAATTCGTCAACATATAGGTCACCGCCAGCGGGTACTACTGGTTCTCCGCCGAAGGAACGAAATTTAAAATCCTATTTAGAATTTGTAAATCAGTTTGCAAATGTTTATTGTTAATCAATATAACGTTTTGTGTAAAGTTGGCAACCGTCGCCATTTACACAAGCTCGCTACGAATCTTGATAGCATAAAGGAATGAGTTAAAAAGAAGAAAAGAGGAAGGGCTCTACCATCTTCATTCGCTGCTTTCTAGATTATAACACTTCGGTTGCAGGAAAAGTGACTCACGAGGATAAAACGGTAGAAGACGCACATGCCGGATTTGCAACTGTACAGGAATCGAGTGTCGGCAAGAAAACTGTGACCAGAGGTGAGATCAATGACGATTTGGTGGCACTGAGCTTAAAGTTTCAGATCAAGATGGCTTAAATGTTTGCTTATCAGTGACCGATAACTAATTATATTTACATAAATCGTAGTTTGGTCTGACGACGACTTGGTAGCTCAAGCTACTCTGTTCTTCGTCGCCGGTTTCGAGACGGTCGCCACCACCATGTGGTTCGCGCTTTACGAGCTGGCCGTTAACCCTGAGGTACAAGAGAAACTTTCGCAAGAGATCAAAGAGAACGAAATGAGAATTAACGGGAAATTCGACTATAACAGCATCCAACGAATGCAGTACTTGGACATGGTCGTTTCTGGTATGTAAGAAGGATTCGAAATGATACATTTGTTTCTGACATTTTAGAGAATTTTTTACGAACAATGGTGATGTATTCTCTTCAACATCATCACTAGTAGCGAGACGATTTGTTACGATAATAAAAAATAATTACAAATAAGTAGGTACCAAAATATCTTCAAATAAGACATGTCTGGACATAGAGAAGTTGAACTTTGTAGATGGCACTGTTTTCTTTATTGGCATCTCATTGTATAACAAACTCGAGTGGGGGTCTCACATTGCATAATGTGTCACTGCAAAGACTTCCATGACAGGTCACTGGCCATCTTGTGAAAATAAACCTGTGAACGTGTATATCTGGGGGAAAATAAAATAATGCCAATTGGCCAAGTGTTAGTTGGCGTGAGTGTATTCCTACCCTAACTTACTCACATAGAGAGCCCTGTGCCCTTTGATAAGATCATACACAACAGACTTACTGATATGAGTACAAGTACCTACACCAAAGACTTCACTTTCGATGAAAAGAAAACAACTCGTGTTATACTGGACTGTATTCGTGTCAATATACTGAAATCGAAATTTGTTATAGTAATATTGCCCTATTATTATTCCAGAGGTATTGAGGTTGTGGACAGCAGCACCCGCCACCGACAGGCTTTGTGCCAAGGATTACAACTTGGGCAGGCCCAACGACAAAGCCACTGAGGATTACATTGTAAGTTAAACTTATACAATATTTGGTCCACGAACCTCCACAGATAACTAACTCTCACGGCAGTAATATTTAACGCGTTTTAGGTCCGCAAGGGCGAGTTGATCAGCATCCCCATTTGGGGAATCCACCGCAATCCGGAGTACTTTCCGGACCCCAACAAGTTCGACCCGGAACGGTTCTCGGAGGAAAACAAGCACAACATCAAGCCTCTCACTTATTTGCCATTTGGACTTGGACCCAGGAATTGCATAGGTTAGTAGACACTCAATAGAGGGGGCAGTTGGATCCACTGAGTAAAATTGAAAGATCTATCTATTTAACTAGCTTTTTCTTGTGAGTTCGCCAACGTAATAAGTCAAAAAGTAACCCAAGTCCGTCCCCATGAGCTCTGCAAATACTTATATAACAACGAAGTGACATTTTTGAAGTGAAACTTCTTTACGCACGCTTGACTTGGGGAGTAAGCTGGCGAACGCGTGACGTAAGCGTTACGAAAAGTGTGATCGGGCAAGGCGAACGGAAGTTATGTGGGGGATATAAGCAAGAGACAGAAATATTAATTTACCAATGAAAACATGAAATAAATTTAAATATTTGTAGAAAATTAATATATGTATATGTGTATACATGTATATATTGTACACACACACATATATATATATATACAGATGGAGCGAAAGAAGTTTCACTTCAGTCGTGTGGTCATAAGCACACTCGTTATTTTTTTTTTACTGCAGGTTCGAGGTTTGCTCTGTGCGAGGTGAAAGTGATGATTTACCAGCTACTCCAACACATGAAGGTGTCTCCGTGCAAGAAGACCACCATCCCGATACAATTGAGAGCCGATTCATTCAATTTCAGGGTGAAAGGTGGTCATTGGTTGAGACTTGAAGTTAGAGATTAAATTATGATTACTGAGTTTAAGATGTAGCCTAAAAAAAGATTATACCGAGTGATGCTATTGGCTATTAACAATATTCATAAATTTGGCTCATTTATTATAAAACTTTGTATAATTTTGTTTCATTTTAATTTGAAAAGAATAAACATTAGTTCAAATATCGAAATTCTTCGCATCTCTGTTATTTGAAAGAAATTTGTTTTTAATTAAAGATTAGGCGTGACGTCATGCAACGCCGCAGAGTTGCCTAAAATCTCGCCGCAAGTACCTTTACCATAATAATTATTTTTGATATCTTCTTTTTAAAAATTGCACTCATTTGCTTGGAAACTATTTGAAATTCTCGTGTCACAGCGTTTGTAACAATACTGCTCCGAAACGAGAATAGATCGTAAAGTATTTTTCACCCTCCTACCCCCACCCCCCATTTTTTAATCGCAGTTTTAGTATTTTTGTATGAACAATATCCAAATAATTTAATATATGGTTTGAAAATAAAATTAGACCCGATACATAGGTGGCGCAACAATCGAGTTACAGAATTATTTTGGCGTTCGGGCAGGACAAGGTCTGCTGGTTCAGCTAGTCTTTAATATATAAAACAAAGTCGGGTTTGTTCGAACCCTTATAACTGGAGAACTGCTGCACCGATTTTCATGGTTTTAGATTTGTTGAATTCGTCTCCGCTCCGAATAGCAAAATATATGGAGAAAATTCATTTTCTCCTGCATTTTGTATGGTACGGCTATTTTGTTGATATCTCGAGAACGGATTGAATGATTTCGATGATTTGTTCGTATCAGCCTTTTAATATTAAGGCCATCGGACAGGCTGTCGGTCCCCTTGATGGTGGGTGGCTGTCGTCACCTATGAAACGGCAACCAACAGGTGCTCCAAGTACGCTGCCGACCATAGTGGGATTGAGTATGAAAGGATTAGGATAGAGCAATGGGCTCTGGCAGCCATTATACTGTCACCGAAACGTGCTGTTATTTCTTCATGGTCATCTAAGACGGCGGTTACTGCCGCCAGACAGGCTGCTAAAATAACTGCGAAACGCAGTGTGCAGCTACTATACTTAAAGTAGGTATCAAATTTTTTTTATGTTAAAGTCGACGGATAGACTGATGATCAGTTTGATGGTAGGTGGCTACGGTCGCCACAGCCACAGCCCACAGCCACAGATAGTAGCCCACAGGTGCTGGCTGTGTGCTGCAAGTGTGCTGGCTACCATATTAAGATTAAGGATAAAGGGATTGGTAAAGGGATAGTACAATGGGTTCAGGCACCCCTTACTCACTAACCGAAATACAACAGCACACATGCTGTTATTTCACTATACGGTTCTCTGTAAGGAGGTGTCCAAATGAGTTTTTTTCTGTGGCAAAATCTGCGAACCAGATTCCCATCCACATGGTGAGACCGGTGGGTATGTGAGATTTCTATTCACTAAAAACCCACGGTGTTTTCTCACGCCGTCTATGGGCGGGGTGTCGGGGATCGTTGAAACACGTAACCCTTTCCCCCCACCAAACGCAGTATGTCCTTCCACTGCTTAAAGTAAATCAGAAAGAAATTAAATTCGTATAACAGATACAAAAACAATGCTAAGTATACGTATCATTTCGATTATATTTTGTTTCTTTCTCTCTTTCTTGTTTTCTCCTCTGCCACAAGGTTGTCTGGAAGAGATAGCTCTTAGCGATAAGGCCGCCTGTAAACACTAAAAATATTAAAGTCAAATTAAAGGAATATTTTTTAAATTGTGTTTGATTATATCAACATTGTAATTAATTGTACATAGTTAGATGTTAAATCTTTTAATATTTTAATAATAATTTAAAGCATTATGATAGCAAACTGTTAAACCTAGGTGGTTTTTAATGCTCTCATTATATTAATGTATATTTAGTTTTCTTTTTAAATTGTTAAAATTATAAATAAAATAAAAAAATAAATTTGTAGTATTTATTTGTTATTTTTATTTATGTTGTGTGAGTAATAAAGAGTTTGTCTGTCTGTCTGTCTATGTGAATACTCCTCCCCCTCTCGTTTAGAATCGATTTTATTTGTTTTATAATTTAATATCTGTAAGTGGCAATGTAAATAGTTTTCTGTGTTGCTTTGGGTCTTTTTATGTCAAGATCGGCAGACAGGCTGACGGGCCACTTGATGGCGGTGGCTACGCTGTCGACTACGGTACGATTACGGGCTCTGCCGCCAGACGGGCTGCCCAAGTGACTGCGAAAAGCGGTGTGTCGTGCCACTACTTTCCAGATCCAGACATTTTCAAAGTTGACCCTGCTGGGAATCGAGCCCGGGAACCCAAGAACAGAGCTTTAAGCGAGCACGAAGAAGAACATTTAAAATGCGCGAGTCCTCAGCAGTCAGCACCCTGGATGCCTCACGAGCCAAAATAGAATCATCTTCTATCCTTTTTCATTTTTGAATCATCTTCTATCCTGAATTTGGAACAACTTCGTTACCTCTTACATACAAACAAATAACATACACACTTTAGCTCTTTATATTATTATAGATATGCCTATACCCTATTTCTTCTGGGCGAAAGGTAGCCTATTTGCTTTACCTCCTGCATACCAACAAACGACTTCTTTAAAACATTAAACATCTTCATACCTACGATAGGTATCGATTGTTTAAAAATGAAGGCCATTTGACAACACATCATCAACGTATCGACAACACTTTACAGTCCGATGCCGTAAATTGATCGTCGGGTACATTCTAATAAAATCAAAATTGCTGATGTAAGAGGCGAGCAACAAATCGCAGCGGAAATTGTGAAATATGTCACAGTTGTTATAATCGATTAAATTTTCTTTAAAAATGTAGGTATTATTCATGAGCTAAATGCGTTCACATGTCCATATAATTAAGCTATTTAATTTATTGCGTCATTTTAATGAAAGGCAGATAATGTTTGAGCGTTGTCGATTCGCCTGTGACTCATTTGCTCATTTTTTTAACGTTGTGAAACACTAACCAAGTGTATATATGCATATTACCTATTCACAACATAGGTGCATATATATCTTACTGAGACGACATACAGGTTCAACTAAATATCTATAAGTAAACTCTTCTAATTAAACTGATCTCTTTTCGCTCGTCGTCGCTCGAGTAGTGAGAAATCTAACAAAATACGCGAAGCGATACGATTGATAAAAGCATTCGCATTCGACCGACAGTTCAGTGTGGATTCTCTCCTTTGAGTCGTCACTTGGTACTACACCAGCAAGTCTACTGCGTCGCGTAAGTTTAAAATAAAAATATTATGGAGTAGCAAACGTGAATTATCTCTTGGTTTTAGTAATTATTAATTTTTTTTTTTTTTACATTTTTTTATAGATTTATTTAGTGCAAAATTTAAAGCAGAATTTATTCACATACTTGCCTAAACATGTGGATTTTATAATATGTTTTGCATATGTTTGACATTTTTTCTTATTACATTGGACAATTTATAAAGGCTATATACATAAATATATATAATTATATATAATTAATTAGGTATATATTTTTCACACTAATTTATTTAATTAAAAAAATCATTAACAGAAAAATGTTATATTATTAAATTAAAACTGTATATAGGTAAATAAAAATTGCACCAAATAGTGTCGCGCTTATCTACAAGCTAATTTGTCTCAATAATAAACATCGAAGCATTTCTATATTTAAAACGAAAACATGTGAAAGCAAATTCAAAGTAAATTGTTTTTGATAACAAGAAGCATTATTTAAGAGGGCCGGAAGTAAACATTAGGCGCAATTTGTTAGAAAGGTGAAGGTTGAGGCTTTTATTGCCTTATTATATTCATTTATTTGACAAATCTACGCGAAATTACTTAATATTGTCGTCAATACTTCAATAACAAAGTCCGTCAATAAAACTTGCAATTAAATTGAACTTATGATACAATAGTTTAGTGGACGATGCATAATGTTATAATATTTTTGTATAGTTACATGCGGTGTCCCCCTTCTTTTAGTTTCTTCTGTACTTGCTATGACTGATTTGTAGAGGTACGTATCATTTTGTGCTAAAATGTTTAATAAAACTAAATGTATAAATTCCGTGACATCGTTTTCTAAATATTTCTAAATCGTTTTCTAAATCCTTTTACAATCAATACTCTCTTTTTATAAAAATTATCGACCTCTTTTTATTAAATTTATATATTAAGCCGTTAGTGATAAGGAATTAAATTAACTTGATTTTTTTATATCTTATCTTTACCTTACCATAAATACCTTCCAGATACCTTCCAGATCTTTACCATTTAAAGGCAAGACAAAAGCCATAGTTGTCACTTCGTCGTATGTACGTGTCATTTTGCATGACCAAGTTCGGACTAAAATACTTTTACAATGTGTTAGACTGATGGGTTTCCTTCAGAAAACCCAATTGGAAAATATATGTAACTCTATCTGCTTCCACGTAATACACCACACCTATCAGATTTTTACAATATCTGAAGACTTTCCGCTACTCTCATGAGTAACAGTAAGTGTTTGCCTCACTCAACATAAAGCCTACAGTTATGTTATTAGCTAATTTGTAGTATAGGTTTTGGCTAATCAACACCTCACTAGTTGACTCCATTTATGTTCTCATAGCACTCTTGCCTCACTCCCCGTACTAACAAAGATATACCTCCCATCTTATAATAAGAGGAAAGCGTTCGTCCCTCCCAGTATAGTAATTAGAATTATGCGTGTCTTAAAAGAATCTATAACTTTTATAAAGCTACTCTAATTATTCATTACTCTTAATTATTAATTTATCCCGGTTTTAATTTAGCTGCAAATCGGAATACTAAATTTAAAATTTGTCCATAATTAATTAATTAATATAATATTTCAATTTCTCCTAGTGATCGCTACTAAGTACTTTCCCGCCTAAAACTCACTTCTCTGGATCTACGTAAACCGACGAGCCGAAAACCAAGGAAAAACTGTCTATATACTCCGAATCATCCCCTAAATGCCTCATTTATTCTAACGTTATTCCCCCTGCGCCCTCTCCTTCGTCTCGCCCACTCTTTGCCTTTTGCCTTGATCGTTCTCCTTTTTCTGCGTCCACGCAGACGCGTCCTCTTCCTTCCGAGGCCCCGACCGCTCTTCGCCTCGCGATTTCAAGAGTTTTCCTTCTCATTTACTCTAATGAATGCCCTACAAGCATCCCTTTGGTTCTTATGTTTTCATTTTTAGCTTTATTTAAGGAATATCGAAAACAATAAGGAGTCGATTTTAAATGTTTCTTTGTAAAATATGTATATATTGTCAAAGGTACAGTGTCAATAGAGAAATAAAGAAAGAGAAACGCTTTCCCTAGTAAATAATAGCTTAAAGATCTGAGGCTACCATTCTACGATACATAAATAACTATTCTTTCAAATATTGTTTTGTATCGGATCCAATAAAAAACCTTGGGATTAGTTTCAATATAATGAGAATACGTGAAAAGTGACGTCGAAAAGTGAACAAAGTATTAGAAAATCTTCTCAATTTCATCAGTATATTGTAGTATGTGTGTGTGTGTTCGACAGGAAACGGGAGATGCTGTTGATACTATTTTGGAGTGTAGTGATTGTGGCAGCCCTAGTGCTGTACCTCAACGATGTTTATTCAAGATTCAGCAGATACGGAGTCAACAACCCACCGGTGGTCGCTTTGGCCGGGAATATGCTCAGAGTATTACTACGTAGGGAAACGTTCGTGGATAGCTCCGAGAAGCTGTACAAATCCTTTCCCGGTGACAGGTAAGCGTAATGGTAGGGAAGCCCACCATACCAAATGGGGACCGACCTATTAGATTATTAAAATTATAGGATCTTTTCACCGGTGAGGAGAGCGTCTACAAGCTTTTAAAAGTCTATAAAACAAAATGGAGTCACATGGAAATACTCGAGCACGTCAGATATTTAATAATTCATTATTCGGGTTGAGTAACCCGAACTTAGACCCACCGCGTCTGGGGTTTCTAATCACTGAATATGACAAATAAAATGCATGTAAAATAACATATACCTAACCATATTTTTGTGTCGTAATTTTACAATTTTTTTGAGCTGTATTTTTTCCACAAAACTTAAAAATATCGTCACTCGTAGTAGTAGAAATACTTAAAATACAACAAACATACAATACCACGAGCGCTGTGATCAGCTGTGATGGTGTCGTGGCGTCATGGCTGGCGATGGTGTGAGATATAGAGAGTCACGCTCACGTCATCAAATTATTAAAATGCACACTTTTCAGCATGCAATTAACCCATCATACCTTAATCTGACGCGCTCGAGTATGTCCGACTATCGATTTTTTTTTTCCTTATCTGACCGGCTGCCCTACACGCGAGACCCTAAATAGAAGGCTTCAATATGGTGGAGGTCCTCAACAGGGTGTAAGGTATCTCCCATTATTAAGCTACCACCCTTGAATAAATCTTAGGCTCCCCTACTATAACCTACTCGCAACTAAGGTCCACAAAATAAATATTTGTAAAACACAATAAACAACGAACTTGAGCGCAATTTTATTCGATAAGCTTATCTATTCCACTTAAATTTATTGTTGTGTAAGAAAAATAAGTCATCGATAAATTTAAGGACTCGTTCGATCACCAAGGTGACCAAGTGACCGTTCAGTCGAAGAAAGCTATGATTTGCCTAAGATTCGTTATAATTTCTCTTTTTTTACAGATTCATAGGCATATTTCAATTTACGAGGCCGGTTGTCATTGTAAAAGATTTGGAATTAATAAAGAAAATCGCTATAAAGGACTTCGAACACTTCCTGGATCATCGTGCCTTCATCGACGAGGAGAGTGATTCCCTTTTCGGAAGAAACTTGTTTTCCTTAAAAGGTGAGACATGGGAAGCTTTCGCCCCATGATTTTCGATCAGCTCAAACGACAGACTACGTAAGATTGAGTCGCTGTGGAGTTTCCTTATAGACAGTGATCGCTGTGGATTTCCCCTTTCGGCTGTCGCGAATAATGCCGAATAACGTATTGTAATCACAGATGGCGTATATCAACTACTATTGTAGCTGAATAATTTTTTAAATAATAACCAAGATATTGTTGGTAGACGATTGATTTTATTCAGCTAAAATAGTAGTTATATATGCAATGAATTAGATTAGACGATCCAAACCCTTATCCATAGTCTGGCCATAAATACTGTTACATAAAAACTTTTTCTTTATTCATTTTGAATTTGGAAAGCGCTTGTTACGTCAAAAACTTCTTTTGATTTTTTTCCTGTTTATTATCAAATTACAATATGAAATGGGGTGTTAAAGGAAATAGGACTGCAGTGATTGCCTTACACAGAGTGGATATGGAGCCGTCAGTCATATTCAAGACACATATTCAAGTCAGTGAAGACAGAATTCGCCAAACCCCATAACATAAGAAACATTAAAACAAGACCTGATGAAGCTCGGCCCTTATCGTAGATATACAGGACATGTCCTAAATCGATCGAGCCAAGCGTCTTTTGTTCCGATACGCAGATGAAAGACACAGAAATATCCTCTATACTGACGAAAAAAATTTCACGATTGAAGAGCAAAATGACGAAATGTGCGCTCACAGTTCTAAAGAAGCTGCCCAAGTGGTAGGAAAGGTAAAACGTGGTCATTATCCTGCGGCAGTTATGGTTTGGTTGGGGTTGTCTTATCAAGGAGTCACAAAGCTTCATTTTTCTGAAAAAGGTGTGAAGACTTCAGCCAAAGCCAAAACCTCTCAGCAATACACTTTAAAAATGTACCGTGGACTTTCCAGTAGGACTCTGCACCTGGTCACAAGGCACGGACTACCCAAGCCTGGCTCGGAACCAACGTTCCAGACTTTATAAGAGCTGAAGGCTGGCCCTAGTCTAGCCCAGATCTGAACCCCTCAAACTACAAATTATGGTCAGTTTTAGAAGACATGGTCCTGCTCTAAAGGACACGGCGACATTGAGTCTCTTTAAGAAATCTCTGGAGCAAGCAGTGGCTAAATTTCTCATGGAAACAGTGCGGAAATCCATAGATTCGTGGCCAAACAGATTAAAGGCCTGCATCAAAGCTAAAGGTGGCCATTTTTAATAGAACTATTTTTTATTTTTTTGCTGAGACTTCAATAAATATGTATATATAAGTTCTTAAGATTACCTTACATCGTAAAAAATAAATACATTTTCGAAATTCCAATTTCTAAGTTCCAAATTTATTGCCAATTGCAGGACAGGAATGGAAGGATATGCGGTCGACATTAAGTCCAGCGTTCACGAGTTCTAAAATCAAGGTCATGGTGCCATTCATGGTGGACGTCGGAGAAGAGATGATTAAATCGTTAAAAAAGAAAATACAAGATTCTGGATGTAAGCAATCTAAGATTCTTCGTTTCAGTTGTGTAAATGTGTGAAAAGGAATTAACGAATCTCCTTTCAGCCAATCGCGTCGATCTGGAGGTGAAGGATCTGGCGTCTCGTTACGCTAATGACGTGATAGCTTCCTGCGCGTTCGGCTTGAAAGTCAATTCGCACGTCGATGAAAATAATGAGTTTTATAGAAACGGCAAGATTGCAACCAATTTCGGGTCCCTGGTTCTGCTTAAATTTTTTGCCTTCATGGCAGCACCAGCACTCTCAAAGGTGAGATTATTAACCATAGATTGCCATAAACTTATCGCATTATTCATTATTATTTATTAAATATCAAAAAAAGTGTAATAATTTCCTAATTTTCTCGCATTCTTTACATCCAGCTTCTGAAGCTTTCCCTATTTGGAGAAGAAACCAAGACGTTTTTTAGGAAATTAGTGTTGAGCACCATGGACGATCGTGAAGTGCGCCATATTCACCGACCCGACATGATCCAACTCCTCATCGAAGCTAAAAAAGGTTAGTAGACCACGAGATTTTGAATTTTTATTTTAGACATGCAACTCCATTTCGTATTTTTCATTAAACATGTGCTTTTATTCAACTCAAATACGTGTATCGATGCACAATTTACTGAGTTTACGCGAGATCCAAACACGTCTAAATTTGCAAATGTTTATTGTTAATCAATATAACGTTTTGTGTAAAGTTGGCGACCGTCGCCATTTACACAAGCTCGCTACGGACCTTGTTAGGATAAAGGAATGAGTTAAAAAGAAGAAAAGAGAAAGGGCTCTACCATCCCCATTCGCTGCTTTCTAGATTATAACACTTTGGTTGCAGGAAAAGTGACTCACGAGGATAAAACAGTAGAAGACGCACATGCCGGATTTGCAACAGTACAGGAATCTAGTGTCGGCAACAAAACTGTAACCAGAGGTGAGATGAACAATGACGATTTGGGGCACTGAGCTTAAAGTTTCAGATCAAGATTGCTTAATATGTTTGCTTATCAGTGACCGATAACTAATTATATTCAAATAAATTGTAGTTTGGTCCGATGACGACTTGGTAGCTCAAGCTACTTTGTTCTTCTTCGCCGGTTTCGAGACGGTCGCCACCACCATGTGGTTCGCGCTTTACGAGCTGGCCGTTAACCCTGAGGTACAAGAGAAACTTTCGCAGGAGATCAAAGAGAACGAAATGAGAAATAAGGGGAAATTCGACTATAACAGCATCCAACGAATGCAGTACTTGGACATGGTCGTTTCTGGTATGTTTTCTCTTCACCATCATCACTAGTAGCGTGTCAATGATTTGTTACGATAATTTTAGGGTTAAAGAAACAAAGGATTCCACGTGCACTGTTTATTGTATAGATTAGGACGCGACAATGTTACGTGTTATCTATACAGAGCGAGTATACTGACTGGTCGCTATGCCGCCGCCGGGCCGCAAGCCACGCGGCTGGGTATGGCATGCATTTGCTGCGTAAGCACCGCTACAGTATTCCCCCTCTTATTAAAAATAAAATAGAAAAATTTAAAGTAAAATACATTAAGATACAAGAGAAAGAATTGACATTGATACATAAAATCCTTATCTGTACGAGCTTAAAATTACATAGTCATATTATAGGAATCATTTTTATCTTATACATGGTACCGGTAGGTACTTGTTTGATTAAGCAGAATTACCGTTGTAATATTTTATTCGCTACTAAATGGTTATACATTGTTATAATAAGCCTTCTGTGAATCACTCCTTCAATTCAGCAAATAGCATTCAGTTATAAAACTTAATTAGTTGCTTCTAATGTAACAGTTATGATTAACTTAATATTCTATTTTAGGTATCTTATTCTAGTTACTGGAATTTATGCTAAAAAAATTTTTAACTATGCTGTTGACAGTTACTGACAGACATTTATGCTGAAAATTTAAAAATATGTTGACATTTATGTTACTGTTAAAATAAAATTGTTACATTACAAAGTATTACAAATTATTATTATTTTTTATATGCTACTTACAATCTATGTCCGCTGTGCAAACACAACTTGCGGTTGAGGCTGGGGTTGTGGATGCTGAACGGTGACTCTTGGTACTTCAACGTTTACAGCTTTAACTTGTTGTTGCATCCAACGAGCACTTCTTGCTTTACATTTTGTGTAGCCAAAGTACAGGAATAATAGACTTAACAGAATAAGTATCGTCACCATGATAGATCCATGTAGCTTCAAGTGCGTTTCTATATCACTTTTGTTTGCGTTATTTGCACCATTTTGAGCGATAATTATTTCTTCCTCTTTGCTGTAACTTTTACCCATTTTGTCAAAAGTATAATAATATGATCGATATGGATGTGGATCAGTAATGATCATAACGACATAACCTCGTGATTGCAAATTTGAAATGATAATTTAAATTATTAATGCCTATTTATTAAATTTTACTTTACGTAATCGCAAATCGTACTGTAGGTTTCGAAACTCGGCCACTGCGCGTGGTATAAGTTGTAGACTTTCCGCTGTTAGTTGATCTGTCATGTTGACTATCCTTGTTTGTATCTATGTTATTATCTAGATTATCTGTACATTCTGGTAATCCTTGTCTATCTGTTTGATTGCAATACCCTAACGTATAGGCAGGTTTAAGTCTATCTATTGATACGGAACTCTGTTTACCGAAAATATCTATTATGTAAGACTTGTCTCCCCTTTTAATAACTTTGAAAGGGCCTTCGTAAGGTTGGTGGAGAGAAGCTTTTACTACTTCTTTTCTTACGAAGACATGTTCGGAATCTTGTAAATCTTTATGCACAAAAATTGATCTAGAATCTCGTTGTTTAATTGGCCTTGGTTTTAAGTTACTAATAGTTTGTCTAAGATTTTTTACAAACTCGTATGAATCATATTTATTTGCTTCGCTTGTGTCGTAAAAATCGCCGGGAAGTTTTAACTTGATACCGTACATGAGTTCGGCTGCGCTGACGCATGTGTCTGTTCGTGGAACAGCGCGTAGACCTAACATAACTGCTGACAATTCAGTGTACCAATTTAAATTGTTGTTTAATCTAGCTCTTAGAGCTGATTTAAGAGATCTATGCCACCTTTCAACCATTCCATTACTTTGAGGGTGGTAGGTATTAGTACGCAATTTTTCTATTCCTAAAAATTTTGACAATTGTACGAACAAATTACTTTCAAATTGTTTTCCTTGATCTGACGTCAATCGACGTGGACATCCGAAACGGGAAATCCAGTTTTCGAAAATTTTTCTAGCTACTAATTCTGCAGTGATTTCTCTCATTGGTATTGCTTCTGGCCAACCTGTTCCTCTATCTATGATTGTTAAAAGATATCTATAGCCTTCGGTTGTAGTGGGTAGTGGCCCTACTATATCTATATGTATATGCTCGAGTCGTCCGCATTGTGGAAATTGACCTAGTTCTGACATCGTATGACGTTGAATTTTTGACTTCTGACAATTAATACAATTTTTACTCCAAAGCGATATATCTTTGTTCATAGACGGCCAGTAATATCGATCTTTAATTAATTTTTTTGTAGTTCTGATTCCTGGATGACTCAAGTTATGTAATGTATCGAAAGCGATTCTGCGATATTTTTGTGTTAGATACGGTCTAGCTTTCTGGGTAGACATATTACAGACTAAAGAATTTTCACAGTTCGGTAAATATATTTCCCTAAATTGTGAATTGTCTTTCTGTCCGTTCGTTCGGTGTAATAAGTCTTTTAACTCGCTGTCTGATGACTGATCGATTGCTAAGTCTTCATAGTGAATGGTGGTAGGACATGTTATGCTCTCTATTCGGGATAATGTATCTGCTACTATATTACTTCGGCCCGTGATATGCCGTATGTCTGTTGTGAATTCGCTTATGTAAGATAGTTGTCTAGTGCGCCTTGGTAATTCTTTGTCGTTGCTTTTTTTGCTATAGGCGTAAGTTAAAGGTTTATGATCCGTATATATAATTAATTGACGTCCCTCAAACATCTTACGAAAATATTGCACTGACAAGTAAATAGCTGTAAGTTCGCGATCATATGCTGAATATTTTTGTTGGGCATCTGAGAACTTTTTGGAAAAATAACCTAGAGGTTCCCAGTGATCACCGACTTTTTGCTGTAATACGGCGCCTACGCACGTGTTCGATGCGTCGGTCATGAGTGCTAGCGGGGTATCGGGTAACGGATGTGATAACGTAACTGCCTTCGTAAGGCTTGCCTTACACTGTTCGTATTGTGTTGTCGCTTCGGTAGTCCAATTAATTTTAGTACGATCGTTACGTTTTGAATTATGTAGATAAGAATTTAATTTAGACTGTATCTCCGCCGCGTTGGGAATATGTGGTCTATAAAAATTTACCATTCCTAAAAATCGTCTTAGATCTGATATAGTTTCTGGCTTAGGGAAATTCAGAATAGCTTCGACTTTTTTGTCCAGTGGACGTATACCTTTACATGATACTTCATGACCTAAAAATTCTATTACTTTTTGACCGAAACTACACTTAGATACGTTAATCGTGATGCCAAAATCATTAAATCTTTTTAATACTGCTTGTAAATGTTGTTTATGAGTTTCTTCGTTAGTACTAGCGATTATGACGTCATCTAGGAATGCAAAATAAAAATCTGATTGCAACTCTGAATTTAATCCTGATAATACACTTTGATCCATGAAGCGTTGGAATGTCTGTGCGGCGTTACAAAGACCAAAAGGCATTCGTAAAAATTCGTAAAGACCAAAAGGGGTTATTATGGCGGTTTTTTTAATATCGTCGGCATTGACTGGAATACAATGATATGCTCTATTTATATCTAGGCGTGAGAATATGGTTTTATTACTTAAAATATATGTAAAATCGTGCAAGCGTGGTACTGGGTATCTATCGGGTTTAGTGATGTGATTCAGTCTCCTATAATCGCCGCAAGGACGTAGTTGCCCGTTCTTTTTGGGTACTATGTGTAGTGGACTCGCCCACTCACTTTTAGAAGGTCGACATATACCTAATTCTTGCATATGCCTAAATTCCTCTTTGGCTATTTTGTAGCGATCCGGTGGTAGTGGTCTCGCTTTAGAATGTAAGGGTGGACCTGTTGTAAGTATGTGATGCGTCACCGAGTGTGACGGAATTTCCTTAAAAGATATCGGTTTAGTGACATCTGGGAATAGTTTTAGTATATCATAGTAAGGGTGATCGTTAGCTATTGTATTTATGGTAGAATGTTCGTTATCAACCAGAGAGGCAAGGATGTTCAGATTTGTTACTTGATCTACCAATTTCTTGGAACTTAAATCTACTAACAATTTATAGTATGCTAAAAAATCGGCACCTAGTATAGGTTGAGAAACATCTGCAATAATAAATGTCCATCTGAAATTGCGTCTTAGCTTAAGATTGAGAACTAATGATTTTACACCGTAGGTCCGAATTTCACTTCCATTTGCAGCAAATAAACGATATCTAGATAACTCACCACTATTCTTGTCCTTACGTGTCGCTGGCAATACGGATACGTTTGCACCCGTATCTACTAAAAATCTTAAGTTGTTCTTCCAGTCTGTTACGCACAGGCGATGGTTGCTAGTTGGTACGTAGTCGCCTGCTCCAGTACGTACCTCGTTTAGTTTTCCTTCTCCTTAGTGTTATGCCAGTTGCAGGGTTGTTCGCAGCGTCTTGCTTGCTCTCTAAATTTGTAATGGTATCTGCAGAGCCAATTCGGATCGTCTCTTGTTGGTCTTGGTCTATTGTTAGAGCGTGATCTCGATCGACGATGAATGAAGTTTCTTCCTCGGCCTCGACCTCGGAAACGGCTGCGCCCGCGATTCACTTCGGTGCGTAAAGATGCTACTTCCAATGTTAATTTGCTTAACTGCGACATCATCTCCGTTATCGGTAAAAATGATTGGTTGTTCACTGTACTCGTCATTGGATTGATTACGTTGCATTGTGCGATTTCGCCTACGTTGATATGCTCCATAATGTTGTCTGCAACGATGGCTAATTTTTCCAAGGTGGTCTCTTGCGTGACAGCTAGACTGGCTCTGACCGATGCTGGTAAACGACTTAACCATAAATTCTTTAATATTTGCTCCGACACGTTCATGTTACGGCCTACTTCGGCCATTCTTCGTAGAAGCTGTGACGGTTTTTGGCTGCCGAGCTCCAGCTCACTGACTAATTTTTTGAACTGAGCATTAATTGAGTCTTCATATACTTGCAGTAGTCGTTCCTTTAATGCTTGGTATTTATTAATTAAATTTGTATTGTAAATAATGTCGCTAACCTGTTGTAACGCGTCTTGAGTCAGCTTCGATACGGCAACGTGGAATTTTACGTCATCGCTTGTCTTTTGTGGTAACAGCGTGTGCTCAAACTGCGCGAACCATAACCTTGGCAAGTGTGGCCAAAATTCCGGAAGTCTTGAATTTATACTTATGGCTGCCAGGTCTCCTGACAGGCCCGCACCTGTTGCGTCGGTGGTAATGGCGGTAGCCGGTAATTCTTCACGTGCATAACCTGTGTACGTCGCTTCAAATTGGTTACTTGTACTTGCCGTTGGATATATTGTTGCTGTTTGGCCTGAAATTTGCACTCCTTCCATTTCTGTCTAATGTACGAATTATTTTAACGCGGGGTCACCACTTTAGGGTTAAAGAAACAAAGGATTCCACGTGCACTGTTTATTGTATAGATTAGGACGCGACAATGTTACGTGTTATCTATACAGAGCGAGTATACTGACTGGTCGCTATGCCGCCGCCGGGCCGCAAGCCACGCGGCTGGGTATGGCATGCATTTGCTGCGTAAGCACCGCTACAATAATAAAAAATAATTACAAATAAATACCAAAATATCTTCAAATAAGACATGTCTGGACATAGAGAAGTTGAACTTTGTAGATGGCACTGTTTTCTTTATTAATAATAATAATAATAATTTCTTTATTTGTATAGAATGCAGGTACAAGTATGATCTTAGTATAAAATATATTCAATCCCAGTACATTCTGTTGGCATACAAAATAGGAGTAGAAACTTACAGCTAATTTTAAACTAGGTACTAAGATAAATTTAAGAATGAGATCACAAAAAGTTTATTATAAAAATTGAGATCTTAAATAAGAAGAGTGTTACAATTCATCATTTAGGAAATTGGTAACAGAGTAATAACACTTCTTTAATAACAGCGAAGATAGGAGTTGTTTAAATTTCCTTAAGGGCTGATCCTTGATACTATTCGGCAATTTGTTGAATATAATAGGTGCCATACCAATAATGTTTCTTTTCAGCAATGCAGTGTTAAATTGACCTGTACACAATAAATTCTTATATTTTGATCTCATTGCAGTGGTTCGTGTCCGTGTATCATTCAATGTAGGAAATAAATGAATATTAGTTTTAACAAAAATTGCTATTTCTAAAATATAAATGCTAGGAAAAGTAAGTATATTGTATGTCTCGAAGATAGGGATGCAACTGTCTGTAACCTTAAGACTAAAGATGGCCCTTAAGCACCGTTTTTGGGCTTTAAATATAGCCTCTCTTTCGGAGCAATGGCCCCCAGAATATTACACCAAACCTAAGAATGGAAACCACCAAACCGTGATAAGCTGCTAATAGTGTATCAATGTTTACTTTTTTGGAAAGATTGTAGAGAACATACGCAGTGGAACTTAATTTTTTACAAATTTCTTCTGCTTGTGGTTTCCAGATTAATTGACTGTCAACCAATATACCCAAGAATTTTACTACATTAGTGTTATTAAGGGATTGACCGTTTTAATTAATGTTTAGGTTTATAGGTTGAACTTTTTGATAAAAATGCATTATTTTTGTTTTATTAAGATTTATTAAAAGATTATTATTATTGAGCCAATCGATTATTGAATTCAGTGAATTATTAATTTCGTCTTCATATTTTTGTCTATTGAGACAGTTGATTAGAACTGTACTATCGTCGGCAAATAACACACAAGGGTAATTAATGTTGCGGGGAAGGTCGTTAATATACAACAAGAATAATAACGGTCCTAGAACGCTGCCTTGCGGCACGCCATATTTAATTTCCCTAGAATGAGATAAATATTTAACTTCACGTTTGGATTTGACACATATACTGGATATTTCTGTATATTGAAGACGTCCACTTAAGTAAGATTTTATTAATTCTAGGGCATTTCCTCTTATGCCGTAAGTATTCAGTTTGATCAAAAGCGTTTTATGGTTTACAGAGTCAAAAGCTTTAGTCATATCGGCAAATATGGCACAAATAGGTATTTTTTTATCTACATTATTTAATATTTTATTTATTAGATCATATATTGCCATATTTCTATTTCTATTTTTACGAAACCCTTTTTGTTCCTCACATAAAATATTACATTTTGTCAGAAAGGAATAGAAGGCTTCATAAATTACTTTTTCAATGACTTTAGAAAATACGGGGATTAAAGCTATCGGTCTATAGTTTGTCATGTCTTCTTTATCATTCTTCTTGTGAAGTGGTTTAACTATTGTGGTCTTAAGGTTATTGGGGAAAATTCCAGCGGATATGCTTGCGTTAATAATATGGCATAGAGGATCGGCTATAGTAGTAGAAACAAATTTTATAACGTTTGTTGAAATACCGTCATATCCAAAACTTTTCTTGTTTTTTAAAGATTTTATTATTCCGGTTATGTCATGAGGAACAACAGGGGCCATAAAAATTGAGTGAGGATTATTTTTTATTTTGACAACGTCTTTAGTTGAGCATAGAGATAGATCTGAGACTTGATCGACAAAGAAATCATTAAATGCTTGGGCTATTTCATTAGGGTTTTTTATACAAGATATGGGTTCAGTTATTGATTTTGTATTATTTATTATTTGCCACGATGTTTTAGATTTGTTTTTAGAGTTCTTTATTAAATAGTTGTTTTGTGCTTTCTGAGTCAGTTTAATAATTTTTTTAAATCTTATTGAGTATTGTTTAAAAGTCTTTTTATTTTCGTTTGTAGGTTGAAGTCTTTGTTTCCAGAGCAATTGGCGTTGTTTTTTGCTGCAGATCCTTATACCTTTAGACACCCATTTCATCTTTTTTTCAGCACTTAATATTATCGCTTTTAATGGAAAACAAAGTTCGTATAGGAGTAAAAACATTTCTAGAAAGTTATCATAGGCCTTATTAGGATCTTCCGTGCTATATACATTTGAAAACGATAAGCTTTCGAGATGATTTCTAAACATAATCAAGTTTTCCTCGGATATGTCACGCCTTAATTTTTTCCAGGTTTTGATTTGACAAAATTTTTTAACTTTAATTGTAAATATTTGGGCCGCATGATCGGATAAACCGAAGTCTATTATTTCACTCTGACAGGATTGTTTTGAATTGTGCGCAAAATTATCTAAGCAAGTTTTACTAACAGGTCTGGTCGGTTTATTTATTTCTAGTTTTAGATTATAATTCATCAGAAAATATTCAAACTCCCTGCATAATTTGTTTTTTTTTTTCAAGATATCTACGTTGAAATCTCCGCATACAATTATTTTTTTGTTTGTTTTATTACATATCTTTTTGAGTATTATGTCTAGGTTTTCATAGAATATGTTGAGATCAGTATATTTTGGCGGTAGATTATGAAAGATGTTTCTCATACCATGATACTTTATTTTCCTATCGAATTTAGAAAACATTGTAAAATCATAACACAAATCTAAGTTAGAATCAAATGCCGTTGCTGGAATTATTGGAATGTCAATGTATAACAAACTCGAGTGGATTTCTCACATTGCTATCATAATATGTCATTGCAAAGACTTCCATGACAGGTCACTAGCCAAGTGTTGGCGTAAGCGTAGTTCTACCCTAACTTACTCAATAGAGTAAGTGACCATTGGTGAGATCACATCGTCCTATCGTCGTCACGTCTTAGCTGTTATAGCAGGTAGGCTCGACTACCTTACATGAACCATTGCTCGATGATACTTGTGGCGAGTGGCGAGGTTATACTGCTTTTATGGACTGTTATTCCAGAGGTACTGAGGTTGTGGGCAGGAGCACCCATCACCGACAGGCTTTGTGTCAAGGATTACAACTTGGGCAGGCCCAACGACAAAGCCACCGACGATTACATTGTAAGTTAAACTTATACGTTTTGTCCACGAACCTACATAGACAGAGTAGCTTGGATAACTATCACGACAGTAATATTTAACGCGTTTTAGGTCCATAAGGGCGAGTTGATCAACATCCCCATTTGGGGAATCCACCGCAATCCGGAGTATTTTCCGGACCCCAACAAGTTCGACCCGGAACGGTTCTCGGAGGAGAACAAGCACAACATCAAGCCTTTAACTTATTTGCCATTTGGACTTGGACCCAGGAATTGCATAGGTTAGTAGACACTCAATATAGGGGGCAGTTGGATCCACTGAGCAAAATTGAAAGATCTATCTATTTAACTAGCTTTTTCTTGCGAGTTCGCCAACGTAATAAGTCAAAAAGTAAGATAAGTCCGTCCCCAATGAGCTCTGCAAATACTTATATAACAACGAAGTGACATTTTTTTTACTGCAGGTTCGAGGTTTGCTCTGTGCGAGGTGAAAGTGATGATTTACCAGCTACTCCAACACATGAAGGTGTCTCCGTGCAAGAAGACGACCATCCCTATACAATTGAGAGCCGATTCATTCAATTTCAGGGTGAAAGGTGGTCATTGGTTGAGACTTGAAGTTAGAGATTAAATTAGGATTACTAAGTTTAAGATATAGCCTAAAAAAAGATTATACCGAGTGATGCTATTGGCTATTAACAATATTTATAAAGGTTTATTTATTATAAACATTGTAAAACTTTGTATAATTTTGTTTGTAAAAAATTTAAAAAGAATCTTTGTATAATTTTGTTTGATTTTATTTTGATTCGAATTAAAATATCGAATTATGACGATTAGGTTCGGGGGCTGGTCTATTGGTCAAAACCACTTGACCATGGGCTCGTTTAATTGACCATTGGTTTGATTAACTATGCAATTAATGGACCACGAGCCAGGTAATAACTCGTAAAATGCTTGAGAGTTGTATCATGAAGCCTTGTGAACGTCAGCTGCGACTCCGTGGGTGGGCTGAGCAGCGGTACCCATCCACACACGTAAAAAAAAATATTTTTATTAATTTCCCTAATATCTTGAACAAAAAAAAAGTATAAAGTGGTGGATTATATGTCAATTGATGACATGAACTTGAAAAGTCAGTGATTTTCCCTCAGTTGAAAATTTGTCAGATGACATTTAATATACTCTAGGAATAAGGACTAATTATGCTATTATAAAAAAAAAATGTCAGCCGGCTGTATCGCGGTGGAAACATTGTCAGCTGATGATCTGAAGGGTGTAACTCGAGAGCCAGACGGGGAGCATCTATGGCCTATCAATGCACCAGCTGCGAGTTTTCCCTCAGCATATTGTTAACTAGTAACCAGAGGAAATGACGAAATTCTAAAGTTATTCGACTTTACACTCCTAAGAATATATATTAATAATCTTTTGAAACTTAGATTTATCGTACGTAATATTTAGTTCAAAAAGTTATTATATAAATTTATACTTTCTGAAGCCTACTACTCCTCGTTTATGTCTAGTCTAGCCTGAAAAAAAACGCTGTGATTTTTTTATATTTACATGTTTAAATATTTAAAAAAAAACCACTTTGATTAAAATATAAACATAATAATATTTATATTTTTAAAATTTTTAATATATTTTTAGACGATTCCTCGATAAGCTAACTTTTTTTTCGGAATAAAAAGTATCCTAATGTTAGTCCGGGTAGTAAACTATCTCTGTTATCGAGGAATAAACACCAAAAATACAAACTTTCGCATTTATAATATGATTCAGATTATAAATGATTAGCACTTGTAACCTATTTTATTTGAAAATATGTATTTTTAATTTAAATACTGAATAAACCATTTTCCCACATATATATGATTGACTAGCTGAGCCCGCGACTTCGTACGCGTGGTATTCGGTATAACGCGTAAGGTACATCAGTGAAAACCGCATTAAAATCGGTTAAGCCGTTTCTAAGATACAAAAGCAAAGACGAACAGATAAACAGACAAAAATTCTAAAAACTATTTTTTTGACCTCAGTAACATAAGTACATGTACAAATTATTATTATGATTATGATACATTAAATATTTTTTAAATAGATATTTAATGTACCTACAGACACGGCTAGTTTACTTTTTTTTATGTATAGATGAAAAGATCATCAGTGAGATGAAGCCTTCCGAAGGTGGTAATTTGTGAATACCTACTATACAAATACTTACTCGTATGTTACAAAGATTATTTTGAAGAGAAGTCGTAGCAGACACGTCTTCACCGAATGTAAGGCGTCACCTAGGATTGCATTCTATAATTATTTTAATCGTTTAAAGTGCTTTGTTTTATCAGGAACAAAGGCGCTTATAAATAATTATCATTATCAGGAAAATTATCGGATTAGATGACACGTATTCCCACTTAACAAAAGCAATTAAAGACTATCGACCCCTGAAACGGCAAGGTGACACCAACCTTGATAGCGACAGACAGCCCCACTCAGGTATAACTCAGACTCGATTGGCTCAGCGGTAGAAACTCCACCTGCTGTGCCAGAAGCCGCGGATTCGACATCCATGCGGGCTCTGCTTATGTAGGTACCTAGTTTGGCGCTGAGCGAAATGCGCCTAACGCGATCGAGTATGACGTCATACGAAGAGCATTTTTTAGCAAAATTAGATATTTCAAAAACATAAAGAAGTATATTATCTTAAGCTAAGCTTTTTTTTAGCTTGAAGTGCTGTATTAGCACCACATGTAAGTATATGTAGCTACCGTACCGAGTTAAGGTCTGAAAATAAATATAAATACCTAGCTCTGAAAAGGCGTGATTTTGTATATTTATTTGACCACTATCGCTGGATTCACGACGCGGGATGAATGGGAGCCAGCAGCGGCCGTCACAGCCGACGCTTATGAATTTCAATGATATGATCGATTGGCTTCTCGACGAGATGTTGCCTACGTGGCCCGTATATATACTGTCGCATTGCTACGCACGCGGATACACCGCGGCTTTGCTGTCTCAGACGACAGGCATACGTCGTCGCATACCTAATACCTATATACGCATTCCTGTAGGTACATACTACCTACGGAGTATTAAGGGTTTTATACAAAAAAAAGTGATAAAAACAATTTAAAATGAATTAAATAATAAGAATCTGAAGTTGATGATTTCATAATCACTATGGACAGATTAAATTTCAAAAATATATTATATGAGTTGTGGGTTTCCGGGATGATGGCCCAGGTCTGTTGGAAATTCTTCCAAACGTTTCGTCAACAACTGCGGTTGACATCCTCAGTGGTGTAGTCCAAGTCTTGGACTACACTCGTTCAAAGGATCCACAATGAAATAGTTCACGAGTCAGCCACAAACATTCTGCCCCCCTTCAGCCTACCAAATAACGAGACGGATTATTCTAAATAATTTATTCAGTTACAGTATATATTCCCGACTATCGAACGTTTATCCAATGGACTTTCCTTTTTTTATTTACACCATTTTTACATTTGCTTCATCCTTTGTTGTTCATCATTTATTTGTTTGCCTGCAAAATTTTCAAAACACTAGTGCTGAATGACTTTTCAATTTGTTGGAATTGCTACTTTTCATATTTTGCATCTAGGGTTACGCGGGTGCCGCCGACGCGGCGCCTAGAAGGGGGGCCGAGGGGGTGTTGGGCGAGGGGGAGGGGGTCGACGGGGTCGACGGGCGGCCCCTCTCCATCTTGGTTTTGTCTCCGCTCATGACCGCCTTGATGTCGTCCGCGTCCAGGGTCTCGTACTTGAGCAGCGCGTCGGCCAGCGCCCTGTGCTCTCTGGCGTGCGCGCGCAGGATCGCTTTCGCGCGCTCGTAGCTCTCGGCCAGCAGCTTCTTGATCTCGCCGTCTATCAGCTCGCTCGTCTGCGGGCCGAGCTGCTCGCCGTTCTGCGCGGACGAACCTCTCTGCTCGACCGTGCGCAGCCCCACCTTCTCGCTCATGCCCCACTCTCGCACCATGTGACCGGCTATCGCCGTCGCCTGTTTCAGGTCCGAGGAGGCCCCGGACGTCACCTTGTCCGGCCCGAATATCAGCTCCTCGGCCGCCCTGCCGCCCATCATCGTGTCCATAGTGGCCAACAGCTGCTGCTTCGTCACGTGGTACCTCTCCTTGGCCGGGATGTAGGCGGTGTGGCCCAACGAGGGGCCGCGCGGCACGATCGTGACTTTGTGCAGAGGATGCGCGTCGCGCGTGTAATACGCGACCACGGCGTGGCCCCCCTCGTGGTAGGCCGTGATCGCGTTGGCCTCCTCGTCGGGCAGCCGCGAGCGGCGCTCGGGGCCCATCAGCACCTTGTCCCTGGCGTCCTCCAAGTGTTTCATGGAGACGTAGGGCGATCCGTCCACCGCCGCCTTGAGGGCCGCCTGATTCACCATGCTCTCGAGGTCCGCACCGGTGAAACCTGTGGTTCCGCGCGCGAGGCGGTCCGCGTCGACGTCACCGTGCGCCGTGATGCGCGACAGATACAGGTGGAGGATATCCAGGCGGCCCGTGAAGTCCGGGGCGGGCACGGACACTTCGACGTCGAAGCGTCCGGGGCGCAGCAACGCCCCGTCGAGGTCGTCGCGCCGGTTGGTCGCGCCGAGGACGATGACTCCCTCGTTCTGATGGAAGCCGTCCATCTCGGAGAGTAACTGGTTGATGGTCTGGTTGGCGTAGGGGTGCAGCACGCTGTTGGTGCGCTTGGCGCCGACCGAGTCTATTTCGTCGATGAAGATGACGCACGGCGCGCGTTCCTTGGCGGCTTCTGCAACATTATTTATCGAGCATTACTGCACCTACTTCTCCTAGACATATGGTCTACTACCGTAGACCTGTAGACCTTAATTTTTAGTCTTTAAAGGTCAAAAGAAATGTGATGCTCCATATACTAATAGAAAAATAAATTGCACAAGATGCTTTAGGTTATGACTTTGTCATCAGTTATACAATACATGATAAGTAATGGCAGAAGGCGTATAGTATGTATGTCACGCACCACTGGGGTGAAGCCATCGAAGCCAGGTGAAGCCACACGGCTAGGCTCTCGCTCTGTCTGAGTGCGAAATGCAGTGTGTTCTGCCACTACTTGAAATCGTATATTAATTATAATTTGAAGAAAAAACTAATACTCACTGAACAAATCCCGGACTCTTCTGGCGCCCTGTCCCACTAGGATCTCATCGAACTCTGGTCCGGCGGCGTGGAAGAACGGCACCCCGGCCTCCCCGGCCACGGCCCTCGCCAGCAGAGTCTTCCCGGTGCCCGGAGGACCCACTAATAAAACACCTTTGGGCAGCTTACCGCCCAGAGTCGAAAACTTCTCTGGAGACTTGAGGAATTCCACCTGAAAGATGACATACATACACCGATTGAATTGTGTATTTCGTGTATGTAATATATGTAGGTACGCAGGAATTCTCTCCGAGTACCGAAGGTAATTGCAAAAAACATGTTGTCCGTTCTCTGCCATAAATAAATTAGAAGTTGACTGTTCCATCAAGTCAAAGACTTTTCAGTGTATTCGGCCATTTCTGAGCTCGACGATGGAACAAAAAAGTCGCCTAAAGTCGCGGACGCCCCCAATAATAAACGAAATTTGTAAAAATTTATAAATAGAAAAATGTTAATGCTCATGTGAATGCAAAGGCACGGTGCAGCGAAAGAAAGAAAAGTAAAAAGCACTCACCACTTCCATGAGTTCCTGCTTGGCCTCGTCGGCTCCCTTCACGTCGTCGAAGGTGACCGAGATGTCTTCCGGATTCACCTCCACCTGGTTGCCCAGTTGGATCCTGCTCAGGTTTCGAAAACAAGAATCGCTCAAATTCATCACACGTCTCGGCGACTAGCTTTTTCTCCCGCGACTTGGTTCGCACTAATATGTCAAAAGGGGACTTACTAATATGTCAAAAGACTTTAAGATTTAAGATTTCATTATGCAAAAATAACACACAGCTGCCCAAAAATAATATTTTTGTATATTTTATATTCTACATGGCATTTATATTTTTTCTTTTCAATGTTTGACACATATATTGTTTGTAGTAATTGCTATACTTTTTGTGAAAAGCACAAAAAGCACAAAAAATTTTTGTTTGAAGCAATGGGGGAACCTCTGAATAGGGGTCTATTCAGAGGGCGTACGACAACAGAGGAAACACCAGTCAACGTGACCCTTAAAATGCATAGTATGGATTTTTTCAAATCTACCTTTAGAAGAGAAAGCGTGTGGCAAGCAATTTTTACGAGAATACCTTTTTAATTATAAACGAGTGTTTCAGAGTATTTCAAAGAGAATGCAAACTGGATGAAGACATGGGTAAGAGCTACTTTGTATTTCTATTTTAAGGAGATCTGATCACAAACTTTTATAGAGAATGATATTTAGTAGTAGCCTTTAATAAACGAGCGGAGCGGGACGGGCTCGCAGAGTGTCTCCCGCCGCCCCCACTTTGCTGGTTTCCTAATCGCAGCCTAATAGAAGACCATCGTAAAATAACAGCATGTCTTTTGTTGTGTTTCGGTGAATGAGTAGGTGATCTTTAATCCTACTATTATGGTAGGCAACTGTGCGGCAACTGTGGCGTACCTTGCGCTCTAGGTAGCAATCACCATCGAGTGGATCGTCAGCCATTTTGACGACTTTTTTATTTAAAAAAAAACCTAGTTACCGGAACACGGTGCCGCTGACCGAAGCCATGAGGCTGACGAATATGGCCAGGAAGAGGACTATGGTCAGCATCTGCTGCACCAACTTGAGATACTTTGAGGCCTTCGTGCCGCGCACGTTGTCCGGGTGGGAGCCTGAAAGCATTCAACACAATATTGTTATAGTTTACCACTAAGTACATAAGCAAAACCTTAAATAAATACAAAATTTCTTCTGTGTTTCAAGTTACAGAGATAAAGATTGAACAAGTAGAAGTGAATGTGTACGGTGGAACCAAGACGATGTTTCTTTCGATAATTTTATTAAGTTCATTTACAACTAGCAGTGCCCACTACTCTTTCAATTATCATACAATAAACACTAAACGTTACGGGAAGCTTGCTACAATACATCAGTGAAAACCGCATTCAAATCGGTTTAGCCGTTTCTGAAATTAGCGTGCACAAACACACAGACAAACTATTTTTTTCACCTCTATTACATAAGAAATAAAATATTTAATGTATAAACACTGGTCATTTACGATTTTATTATAGTATTGATTTGTGGTCTGTGGACTAAGTTGATTTGGCCGATAGTGGTAGGCCGATCTAACGAGAATATGAGAAGATACATTAACGGCATTGCTGACGAGTCCTCAAGTTTCTGATTAATGAGGATCAATATATATCTAGAAGAAGAGTGCTAATTAAGACTTACTTATGCTGTTGTGGAAACCTTTCTATCAATTTATTAGCACACTGGTGGTTGTTTTTCATCTTGGTAATGTGGGACACCAGAATTACTTTATTAATATTAACAGTTTCATCAAGAATGTGAAAGATACAAACTTAAGACTATTAAGAAGTCATAAAACCTATTTAATTAAGAGTTTCACCAGCTAAATATCCTTCAGCAAAGGCGATCTTGATCTTGTCCTTCTGCTGGTTGGAGAGCACCCGATCCTCGCTTAGCAGCTTTTCCAGTCGAGGGGCCACTTCCGCTCCGAGCTCCTTACTTTGTTTCTCAGGCGGGACGGCAACATTCAATCCTGAGCACAATAAACTTCGAGTGTAATTCTTTTAACGATAACCTTGTGCCTTATTATTATCGAGTTAACAGTTTATGGAAAATAAGGTGCTACAGCTGTAATGTTAAAAAGAGGTGGCACTAAATATCGACACAATGCATACTTTACGAAGCTGGCTCCAACAGACACTGTAAAATAGCCTTGACCGAAAGATTATCATCTTGACTCGAGAGGCATAAGGCATCATCTTGAGGCATAGTTTGCAAGAATAGGACCAATATGTGACCTAAATTACATTTAAAATAAAATGTCTCAATTGGGAACTGCAAATAAACATAAATAGTGAGTTGCATAATGTTGAAAAAGTTTTACACATTATCTTCAAATCAAAATTTAGCTTTTTTATTACAACTTTAATAGTCAACCAAATTAACCTCACCCGACACTGACAGTGACACATCATTCCACTCTATTATACAATATTCAACTGAAACTGATCTGCATCAACCCCCAACCAAGCTAAGTTGGGTCGGCTCAGACATACACTTATAAAATAAATCTATGTTCCAAATGTTTGGGGGGGAAGTTGGTGTAGGTCTTAGTGGTATGTGTCTTTTTGCTAGGGAGCATATACTTAAAAAATGCTAAGAATACCGATAGCGTACGTTCAGGAGTGTGGAGCTGAACTATTAGGCGCGCACCGACCAGTCCTATTCATACACGTCCCCGCCACTGTTAGACTGCCGCCGCGGTCTAACAGTGGACTCACAAACCTTGTGAGTCGTACCCCCTGGGCAATGTTACAGTCTCTAACGAGCCCCACACATAAAACCTTCCTCGTGACTGTAACAGCTAAGTATGAAGGGCACAGGCGAGTCTTCGGCGCCATAACCGATTATCTGGCTAGGGGAAACCAACCCTGAATTAAAAATATTACGAACATGGAAGCAAGGCTAAAAGAGAAATTACCCCAGGAGGGTACCGGCAATGCCGGAGAATCCCTCCCCGAGCTCCACTCGGGCTGCCCCTCGTATTCTGGGGGGGGCAAAGTTTTGCCAACATCGACGTCAACAAGCTGCACAGGAGTGGGCAACCAGGCTCCTGCTACAGTTACTACTACTGGAAACAAGAAATTTATTCAGCAGGCATTCCACCCTAGTCTGTTTCTACAGCGTCCACGTAGCGCGTCACTTAGTGAATTACCATTATCCACCAAACATACTGTTCCCAAAGTTCAACTACTAGGGAACATAGTAACGGAACAACAACTCTCAACTTCAGTGTCACTGTCCTCTCAACCCATGGAATTGGATCAGCAACGCCCTTCGTGGCAAAGACCAATCGTTCAAAGAAAAAAACGCAAGATACAAGGCTCACCATCCGATATTGAGCAAACTAATAGGTTTGAAGGCCTGCCTGTTGACCAAATTGATGATCCAATATCCGAGAGGAAAAAAGTACCAAACAAACCTCCTCCAATTATGCTTTACGGTGTGGAGGATGTCAATGCTCTGACACAACTAATCATTACTGCAGTTGATAGTAATGAATTCAGATATAAAATCATTAACAAAAATCTTATTCGTATAATGTCCAATTCAACGGAAACATATAAAAAAGTCATTGATCTGATAAGACAAAAGAATTTAATTGGTCATACTTTCTCTCGCAAGGACACTAAGCCGTACCGCATTGTGATAAAGAGCTTACATCACACTACTCCCCATGAGAGCATAATCGAGGAGATCGAGAAAACAGGGAATACGGTTCGAGGTGAAATTATCAACTCAAAATATGGACCAAACAAACTCCCCACATCCACATTCTTTGTCAACCTGGAACCCAATGTCAACAATAAAGCAGTAAAAAGCATCCAATATATATACCATCAGAAAATTAGAATCGAAGATGCTCGTAAATCAAACACCATAGTACAATGTAAACGATGCCAGCAGTATGGGCACTCAAAAAATAACTGTATGCGGCCATTCAGATGCGTTAAATGCGGAGAAGCTCATAAAACGTCAGACTGCTCTAAAAAAGACAGAAATTCACCAGCCAAATGCGCCTTATGCGAGGGTGCCCATCCTGCAAACTATAAAGGTTGCCAAGTTTATATGGAACTACAGGCAAGGAAAGCCAAAAATTCTCGGCGTATAATGGATAACAGAAATACTACGTCGGGTCCTCAGTTCACGAAACAAAATAACAAAAACAAGTATCCAACTATCAGTCAGCCGACAGCTAGAGTAATGGAATATTCTAGCATCTCGCAGACTCAACAAGTTGCACAAACTCAGCAGTACAAGGAACATGTATGTCCTAGTAAAACAGAGACGAGATCATATGCTAGTGTGACCAAGAATCAATCACAACCGTCAGCCATGATTAATCTCACCAAGAATGACTCACAACAGTCTAGCTTATGCCTAGAAGATATTATAATTAGTCAATCTAAGAAAATTGACATATTAATTGAACAAATTGGAACGCTAACTAACCTACTGTCCACAGTCATAACACAGTTAAATTCGCGTTAGCAGCTGTTAGAATTGCAACATGGAATATAAATGGTCTTTCGCCTAATATTCATGAACTAGAGACCATAATCAAATCCAATAAATTAGATATTGTGTTAATATCCGAGGCACATGCAAAACCTGAAAGGTCTTACCAAATGAATGGATTTAATATCTATGTAACACCTCACCCGGATGGAACTGCACATGCTGGATCAGCGATAGTTATCAAATCTAGTTTGAAGCATAGCCTCATGGAAAATTACGTTTCGAATCACATCCAAGCAACCAGTATAAGGTTGGAGGGCCGGGAGGGTCCCATTATTATATCCGCGCTTTATTGTCCGCCAAAGCACAAAATATCCGAATGCATGTTTAAGCGCTACTTCGAAACACTCGGACATCGCTTTATTGTAGGAGGTGATTTTAACGCGAAACATACATACTGGGGGTCACGAAACAGCTGTCCTAGAGGTCGACAATTGAAAGAGTGCATGGATAAACTACACATACAACATATTTCTACTGGCGAACCCACCTACTGGCCCACTGACACTACCAAACTGCCAAACTTGCTAGATTTCTTTGTGACCAAAGGGATAAACCATTTACATACCTCTGTGGAATCATGTTTTGATGGGTCTTCTGATCACATACCGGTGATACTAACCGTGAGCACGGCAATAATGAAAACGAGGAGACCTTTATCCTTGTGCAATAACAAGACGGACTGGGAAGGCTTCCGAACATATATTAATGAGCATATCAACTTAAATATCCCTCTTAAAACCGGTGAAGATGTGGATGATGCGTGCACTCAGCTTACAAACTTGATACAGAATGCAGCATGGTTGAATACACCAGCCAAGCCTGACTTTGCGCGGTCGGTGACATTACCCGTGGAGATTCGAGAAAAGTTATCCGAAAAACGTCGCTTGCGAAGAGTATGGCATCAAACACAGCTACCTCTAGATAAAACAATTTTTAACCGTGCCGCGAAGGAGCTTAAAGCTATACTAAAAGCAGCTACTAAGGCTACTATAGATGACACAATCAGAAATATGAGCCCAACTAGGCATGGTGAGCACTCCCTCTGGAATGCCGCTCGGAGTCTGAATCATTGTCAAAACCACTATCCACCAATCAAGACATCTTCTTCCTGGGCTAGAACGGACTATGAAAGAGCCGAAACATTCGCAACACATTTGGCCGGCGTCTTTCAACCGAATGATCAACTGACTGAAGAAGCTGATGTGTACTCAACTCTGAGTGAGGAGCCCCAACATTGGGTCCCAATAAAGCCAACCTCACCTAAAGAGATTGCGAGGGAGATCAGAACCTTGGACTCCAAGAAGGCTCCTGGTTTTGATTTAATGACCCCTATCATCTTAAAAGAGCTTCCTCGAAAGTGTATCACATTTCTGGCTTGTTTATTTAATGCCATCTTTAGAACAGCGCACTTTCCGATGGTCTGGAAAATATCCGAAATAATAATGATTCACAAGAGTGGTAAACCGGTTCATGAAGCATCATCATATAGGCCTATCAGTTTGACTCCAGTTCTTTCTAAGTTATGGGAAAAAATATTCTTAACACGCTTGAACTCTGCTATGAATGAGTGTCCTGTTGTGCCTCTACATCAGTTTGGCTTTAGGAAATCTCACTCCACCATAGAGCAAACTCACAGGATATACGAGGCGGCTAGACAGAGTCTTGAAAGTAAACAGTTTTGTTCAGCCGCTTTTCTTGATGTTCAACAGGCATTCGACCGCGTGTGGCACCCGGGTATCTTGTTCAAGATTAAAAGGAGTCTACCTCATTCTATGTTTCTTGTAATTAGATCTTACTTGAGAGACCGACTTTTTCAAGTGAAACAGGGTGAAGCTCGTTCTTCCCTACATAAAATAGAGGCTGGTGTGCCGCAAGGTTCTGTGCTTGGGCCAGTCCTTTATAATATATTTACATCTGATCTCCCAAATGCCAACGATGTAACTATTGCAACATATGCAGACGATGTAGCATTCCTGGCAAGTGACAAAAGCCCTAAAGCTGCTAGTGACAAATTGCAGAATCAGCTAGACGCAACTAACCTATGGCTTCAGAAATGGCGTATTCGTGTTAGCCCACATAAATCACATCACATTACTTTTACACTCAGAAAAGGTAACTGCCCCCCGGTGCATCTGGGTAGTGAAATCTTGCCTCACTGTGACAGCGTGAAGTACTTGGGTTTTCATCTGGACCGTAGACTTACTTGGAAAGTACACATCAAAAGTAAAAGAGATCAGATGATGGCTAAATTTAAAAGTATGCTTTGGCTCATGGGACGTAACTCAATACTATCGGTGGACAACAAGCTCCTACTATACGTAGCGATACTGAAACCCATATGGACATACGGCCTACAGATATGGGGTGTAGCTTGCAAAAGTAACCTCCTCTGTCTTCAGCGAGCTCAAAACTGCATTTTACGTACCATAACTGATGCTCCATGGTTTTCCAAGAATGATGAGATCCATCAATACTTGAACATTCCCACGCTTTCAGAAGAAATTCAAAAGTACAGAAAAAAACATATTGAACGCCTACGTAAACATCCAAATAGTCTTGCCACTCAGCTGCTTGACACTACAAATAGAATTAATAGGCTAAAGAGACAGCAAGTAATATGATAGAGAAGACTGGGTGCTGGCCCACTCTCTCTGAATGAGATCGATTCATCTCCCTCAACATATCCGCTTATGGTCTTGGGGACTGATTGCAGATTCCAAACAAAAAAAAAAAAAAAAAAAAAAAAAATAAATCTATGTTCCAAATTTCAGCTTTCTACACTTAGTAGTTCTGGTAGAGTGTTGATAGTCAGTCAGGACAAACACATTTTATAAATATAGATTATTTTATTCGCTTAACCAGCAAGTACAATGTTTTTTGATAAAATGCAAAGATATTATTGAATTATGGAGAACTAAAGGCAGAGAAGTCAGAGCATTTTTCGAGAAGTCGTTCATTGAACAAAGTTTTAGAAATGTTTCGCAAACACTGAAGGCTAGGCCAGCCACTCCTGGAACATCTCTGTTAGATTCAGAGATCTGTCTTAACATTGGAAACCAGTGTTCATCCCGGTGACCATGTACCTACTAGAAATAGGCAAAAGAGAAACAATGCTAACATTGTTTTAGTTTCATATGCCAGTTGCCCTAAGAGTTAAGCTAGGAGCTCCACTTGTGACTTGTGTATAAGATACACAAAGATCACATACGAGGCGCTTAGCTTGGTGTCACACAATACACTTTAACTCTGTCTTATAATGAGAACAGAAAAAATTACTCAAGATACTGTCTTAGAAATTACTCAATGTTTAAATTATGTTGACATTGTTATTGTGATTATTTGATGAAGTGATTTATTTTTGAAACCAAGTGGCAATGCTGGTTCATTCACTATGTAGTTGCATGGTGGCTAACTAGGCTACCTTGGCACGTCGCTGGCACTGTGGCCAACAAGACAGTATGCAACTATGCGACTAACTTGGCTCTTAGCACTAAGTTCGGCACTTTGACCTCAGCCTTGGTGTTTTTCGGGATTTACTTCAGTAATCTATCAATGCACAAATAAAATATACTGACCCAAAAACTTACGCAGTCTATTTATAATGTTGGGGTTCCTTTTCAAGTCAGCGTGAATGCTCCTCTCGGTCTTGAAGCCTCGCACCTGTACATTCAATTTCAAGGTATTCTCTCGCATGCTTCGAGCCAACAGACCCAGGAGCCGAGGTTTCGCCGTCGGCGTCGGAGCCCATCCATTCTTGTTTATCTCGAATGAATTGGACGAGACGTAAGACACCTTCCGGGACGTGACCGTTCTGCCGATCGGTGCACGGACGGTCTCGGCTAAGAGCCCCAGCGACCGCACGTCCACAGCTCTCATCTCCGCTAGAACATCCCTGTCGACGTTCCTCAGAGTCTCCTTCAAGCTTTCCAAACAAATGATTGCATCATGCGATGACGTGCTCAGTTTGCCTCTCACATCCTTGTGTTTGCCGTCGTTTTGCTTCCTCTGCCTCAAGAAGCCCGAGTATCGGGACGACAGTTGACTGAACGTAACTAAAATCTGCAAAGGTTATATTGACATGACAAAACATATTTAGCATCGTTTGGCATTCGGTCGGACATCTTGTACGTACCTGATTCTGAGTATTTATAGAATTCAATGAGAACATGTTACATGGGCGATAAGTGTGTTATGTGATTATTTTCTTCAAGTGCACTCGAAAATTTTGTAGGCTCACGTCAAACCTTTTCTGACTTTTTTGTTCGGTTCGTGTAGCAAATGTATGAATGAAATGAAATGAAACAACAAAACATAGCATAGTAACGATAACTGACAGCTCCTCTGGCAGAATTGACATTCCTTTTGCAATCGTTTGGTCTGTCTTTGGTACACATTTTTTCTATATAGATTTTATCTTTCCTGCTGTCCTCCATCTAAAATGGCATTAATTAGCTTCATCTCGGTGTAATAAAAAAAAACTGTTTTTTATATACAAGGCAGATAGGTGAATATGTTCGTTCGAAATACCTACACAATAATAATGTAAGGTCTAGCACGCACTGCGCTGCGGCGATATGCGGTGCGTTTTAAAATACAAAACGAAAATAAGACTGATTGTCCAGTACGCGCACTTGATGAAATATATTTATATTGCCATTCGAATTCCAACTCTGGTTAATAACGAACTATGGATCAAAATATGCATCTGTCACGTAAAAAAACCTTTTTTTTTTTATTAAAGAGGGGTTTGCTCTTTACCAGCATCTATCCATGTAGGAGGATGAGGCCGACGATGGAGCGAGCTCACCCAGAAGATGCTTATTCACTCGAACCTTGAAAAGATTTAGATTTACTTAAACATTACTAATACATTTATTTAGGCCGCGGTGCCGGGCGTCCGTGCAGATTTTTTCCGCAATGCATGCGGTTTCATACATGCTATACAATATAAAAAAATCCGTGTGGCGCAACTAATCTGTAATTTAAATGGAGTGCGATTATAGACTATGTTTGAACATTTTACGAAATAAAACGTACGAGTATCCACCACAGTGCGCGCTAGGTCTTCAGAAGGAGAAACAATAATTGATAACATTGCTCTTCTTTGTCCATGACACATTTGGACAGTAAAAAGTAAAATGGCGACGAGCGATGACGAGCCTATGCATTTATATGAAGTTTTTCAAAACTGTTTTAATAAAATAGCGAATAAACAACAGGGTGAGTGAAAATGTGCATACCGTGGCTCCTTCCGCGTTCCTCGAACCATCTGTCGCGATCGAGTGAAGTGTTTCATTGTGAAAAATCGAAGTGTTTGCGTGTTATGCCATCTTCAGTGTTCCTTTTTAGCAGCTTTTTTTCTAAATAAACCGAGTTAAGCGGGATCTCGGACTTGCAGCACATCTCTTGGCGTTCCACAGAAACGACCGCAAGTATTTATCGCAAATACTGTGTGTGGTTTTCACGTTAAACCCCATAAGAAGGCTATGTTTTGGTCTCGTACTGTGTGTCAAAATGATCTTTTCCATTGTGCTGCTCGACCACCGAGTATATTATAGGGTTGCCTCGCGTTTTACGATGTTTTATACGTCTACACGCTATTATGTTCGATGTGGAAAAATATTGACAGATTCTTATTTGATTTCGTTTATGAATAAACCATTTCCGATTCCGATTTAAAACAATATAAGAAAGGATGTTGGCAACACAAATACCCGAGTACCAAAATTGAATTTGTGATGTTAATTATTCAGTTATTTTTATTATAATTATATTACCGTGAAGTGTAATGTAATTGTCGTTTTATGTTCTCTCTTTTTGCGTATGTTTACAAAGTTAATTTGTTTATTTACACAAAGTAGGCGCGTAATTCGTGAACGTGTTCTCTACATGGCACCGCTTCTTTTCCTTTCGTAACTACTCACTAGGTTACCTACTCATTATTAATATAGCTTTTTCTACTCATTATTAAATTGAAAAAAAAAAATATGCATACCTAGTTTGAACGGCCCGTTGGATGAGTGGCAAGGATGCTTGCCTAACGTCTCAGGGGCCCCGGGTCCGATTCCTGGCGGGGTCAAGTTTGGAAATTTTAATGTAATTTTCAAAATTGACTCTGGTCTGGATTTGAAAAGTAGTGGTAGGGCACACTGCGTTTCGCAGTCATTAGGGCAGCCCGCCTGGCGGCAGTGACCACCCCCTTACAAAAGACCACTGTGAAATAACAGCATATACGTGCTGTTGTGTTTCGGTGAGTGAGTAAGGGATGCCAGAGCCCATTTCCTTATCCCCTCCTAATCCCTTATCCTTAATCCTACTGTAGTCGGCAGCGCACTTGCAGCACCTGTAGCGTTGCTTGTGTTATAGGCGACGGTAGCCACCTACCATCAAGTGGACCGTCAGCCTGTCTGTCGACATAACATAAAAAAAAAAACCTAGTTTTTGAGTACTTATATAACTGGTTTCTATTTTGATATTGGAAATTATAATGAGTACACCGGTTTATATGCTTTATACAATATGGATTTGTAAAAAATGCTTATTAACCCTTAATTACATCATCCAGGAACAATATTTTGATTTTTATTCATCAAACCCAAACACAATTTAACAATCTTTAATACCTAGTTGTTTTTTATATAAACTCCATTATCCATATATAACTCCAAGATTAATAAATTAATGACCTTTGATTATTCTTGCCAAGTGCCTGTAATTATAAATAGTAATTATATTATAGTTAGTGTAGAGAGTTATATTTCATTGGTTCTGTTTATTTAAATATGACTATAAATTGATCATGCTACTTTTGACACAATTTTATGAGCAATCAATTTTCTTTTTTACAAGCATTTGGCAAATTTGAAAACAACCTTCATGAAGCTTTCACTAAGTTAATAGTAGAGACTTTTGTTCTTGTGCCTGCAATTTTGGCCCTTTATTTTGCTGACTCCATAAATCATAATTTAGTTGCAATTAGTGCAATTTAGTGCAATTTGACTCATGCAGTTAGTGTTCCCAAGGAGGTATTCATTCAGGTATAAAAATTCATAGACATAGTCAAAAATGTCATTGTCATATTGGTAATTAATAACTGTGGCACTTAAACCACAGAATAAATAATAGTACAAGGACTATAAGCACAGGCCTTCATGCACACATTCAACTATAGGAAGTCTACTGTCCCATATTACTTTACATCCCATTCCTAATCCCACTATGGTAGGTAGGCAGTGCTTGTGTTATAGGTGATGGTAGCCATCTACCATCAAGTGGACTGTCAGCTTGTCTGTTGACCTTAGCATAAATGAAACATAATTACACGACTTTACCTACTACTTAAGAAGATTCAGATATGAAAAAAAAAATTTACTAAAATGTTTTTATTCCCATAGTAGCAACAAGAAGATTTTTTAAATATATTTATGAAACTACAAAACTTTCCTCCAACAGTTGACACTCGTGCCATGATTTATGAAATACTAGCTGTGTCCTGGGATTTCACCCACCTCAGCTTCTGAGAGTCATAGTGTGTTGATAAATAAGCCATAACTGCAGAACTTAAAATATAATAAATAGAAATGTTATCATTAGTGTTTTCTTACAGAACCAATGTGGCCCTTTGTTTTTCTCGTTCCTTCATGACCAACCTTATTCATTCACACACACAAATGAATATAGCACAATGCACACAATTACTATGTATTTCCTTACAAACAATTCTGAATCTTAGGTCCTATAATATAGCGCTTAATAAACACTTCCTACATTCCATACTCATTCATGTGAAGTACTGTATCTTACAAGAGTGTTTTTTTTTTTTGCTTGTGGTAAGATTAAATTTTAGCGATTGTGTATATGATTTGTAATATTTTATGGCTTTTTAGCTAGATGAGTGTGCCTAGCAATTTTTGACTCGCTCCGTTTCTCTGTTTTAAAGTCATAATCAAGAATTGGGCTATCGAATGCAAAAAGCATTTTTTAAATCCAACTTGTTTAACCAAACAAACTCTTCAGCTTTTTAGATATACATATATAGATTGAGCTTAGTGTAGATAAGAGGTAAATAAAATCTTTTAAAATCCCTTCCAGCGAGGAAATGCCCTAATAATTGATTATTGTTAAAAAAGTATTCTTAATTATAATTTTTCCATTCCAATAATAATCAAATTAATATGTATTAATTTTTTTTAATACTTTCAGCTTCCCGTCTATAATATAGGTAACAAAATTCTGAATGTTTTCCAATAAAAATAAAGAGTTACTAACAGGATAGGTGGGTATGCCAATAATTGTTCTTCCGCAGTTAGTCTTTTAATATAAATATAATAATTGAGGCAGCAAGATTAAAAAATGATTAAGGGAAAAGAAATAATTCTAAGGTGTGCACAAAAATGCCAGTATCTGTATTGTGGTAGGGTGCTAGTGTATACCTATCAATTTAATAAATGGAAACGTAATTCACTCAAAATAAATATATCACTTATTCAGAAGAAGGCTGTTATCATTTGTAACAATAAGTCTTCGTGGTTTCAGAGACAGTGATGAGGCTGCATGGCTATCACTATTGATAAATAGCTCTGATTGGCATGTTTTTGTTATCTGTGAAGAGATAACCTCGGTAGGGCTATTAGAAATTATCCAGATAGGTGTTACAAGCTTTTATATGTTTAATACTAGTCTGGTACTCATTGAAAAAAGATATAACACCCGACATACTTTTATTACATCCACTAAGACTATATTAAGTATATTAGATTAGATCAGTGTATCAGTGTACAATTGTACATCCATCCTGAATTCTGTTCTAACATTGGTGAAAGAATTTTTTCAATCAGATGAGTAGTTTCAAAGATTGGTTACCTCCTACATACATACATACATACAAACTTTAGCTCTTTATAATATTTGTATAGATTACTTTTTTCTATGAAAAAGCTCCATGTGCAGGTTTATTGATTGTTGTACATTTTTTTTTTAAATCTAATTGATATTTTTATGTATTATGACGATAAATTTGCTAATATCCCTGTTTTTTTTTTATTAGCAACCTAATTAGCAATGTCCTTGTGCTTAGTAACACTAGGGTATTATTTAACTACTAACTTTTATAAGAAATTGCAATAATAGTACGATACCCTTTTTTATATCTTTACATGTTAAAGTTGATTAAAACTGAAAACATTCTAAAATAGAACAAAACTTTATTTGGAATTGCGATGAATAGGTCCACTGCTCGGTTGAATATCTGTGATCTCTTGCTGGGTTTAGACAACTGACAATATCATTGTATTGTATGGTTTCCAATTGTAATCGAGTTTTAACAGTCAGCCCGCCTGCCCCTATTTATCATAGAAAATAGTTTGCATTATTTAGTAAAAATAAGGCACGAGTAAATTGCGTGGCTCGGACGGGATACATAGTGATGTTTATATAATTATGAACTAAGCCTCGCGGTAACACTTGTGCAAACAAGCAAGTGGGTACACTCATTTCTACTTTCAATGTGTTTCACTAGAGATGCACTCATCAAAACGGATATTTCATCCGCTCGTGCACCTTGAAACCTGAAAGACCCTCCAATTGAGGCCTGCGAAATAACTGTAAAGAATTTACCATGGAACAACGGGGTTAAGAATGCCTCTCAGTTGCCAGTCCCCATTTTCTATACTGGACCCATGTCCAGTATGGACATTCTATCATAACCGTTTTAAACATGTTATTGTAAATGGCCTTCCTGTCGTCCTTACCTCAGCTATAGTTACCTCAACCGTGTTCAATGATTCAGTAAGTATAAAATGCAGTTCTAAAACTAACAAAGACCAAAACTGTAGACTAGAATTAGAAAGGTTTATTTGTGGCAATTAAAGCTATCCAATGGAAATTTTATACAGAAACTGAGATGGGGACCAAATTTGTCTAGATCTAGATTTTTCCCTAAATGGACCTTTAAACTTACCATTGAAAGTCCAGTCAAAAGAAAAGGCAAAATTAACATTTATTCGTAGAAATAAATAAATTACAGTTCCTTCAATAAAAATATGAATTTATTGGAATGGTATAGTGCGTAACTTTTTTGTTTGTAAACCGATTGGAATGAAATGTCACGGGAAGCTTACTACAAGACATCAGTGAAAATCGTATTCAAAGCGGTTAAGCCGTTTCAGAGATTAGCGTGCACAGACAAAAATTCTAAAAAACATTTTTTTGACCTCGATAACATATTAAGTAAAACGTTTTTTGTGTTTTTTTTTTATATAATTAACTAGCGACCCGCTCCCGGCTTCGCCCGGGGTGCAATTTTTATATATAAGAACATTCCCCGTTTATCCCTCTTTCCATTAGTGAAAACCGAATTAAAATCGGTCTACCCGTTCACGCGTGATGCCGTTACCAAGGGAAATAGGGATTATATTTTATATATAGAAGTATGTATAGTACACGGCAAACTTCTTGGCCATCGTGTGAGTGGTGGGGGAAAGTTTGCGCATGGTATAAAAATATTGTTTCATTGAAAACCGCTTTTTTTTTTATTACTGGGTTTTTATTGATTGAGCTAATAACGTTTTAGTTGGTGGTATAGAGAGAAAAGAGATCACGAGAGACAAGAAGTTTGCCGGCTACTATACAGACTTGTACAGCTTGACAACTTTTGGCTGCAATTTCATGTACGTCCCTTTTCTTAAGCCACAGCTTAAGCACTCGAAATAATAAAAACTTTAACGCCAGACAAAAATAGATGAGCAATAATTTATAAATTTTTTATTGCTCATATATTTCTATCAGACAATTTTTGGAGAATCCTGAAAATCTTGTCCAATCCTCTATCCTATCTCTTTTTCTGTATCCCTTAAAATGTGTATGGAAAATTTGATGACCGGTTGAGTAGTTAAGGCGCGAAATAATAACAACAGCATTTTCTAGGATTATAAACAATTTGTGAAGTTGGAGTGAGTGCTGTGCAGTTATACAATGAAACTGATTTTCGAACTTCTTTAATGAATCCTTAATCCTACTCCAGTTAGCAGCGCACTTGCAGCAGCTTTGGCGTTGCTTGTGTTATAGGCGACGGTAGCCACCTACCATCAAGTGGACCGTCAGCCTGTCTGCCGACCTGACATAAAAAAAAAAAAAAGATTATTATTTGATAAAACCACACGATAAATTTACAACATGTGTTTCATTTAAAAACGTCCTTGCATATTATAGAACAAAGTCTCAATTTTCATGCCGTTTTCACTAATGGCAATACTGATCAACGAGGAAGGTTTTTGTATATTTTAATTTTAGTGACGTAACTATGGATTTCTTTCTGTAGTTTTGAATGGCATGATACCTGTGTACAATACCTATACAAAAGCATCAATTCCTATTTGAATTAGGCTACAGCCTCGCTGAGCGCTATCATAAAGTTGGTAAGCTAAAGAATAGCTACCAACTTGGTAGCTCTTTGGTACCAAAGAGTAATTCTAGGTCGCATATTAAGAACAGGCTAACGTTCAGACCTAGAATCGCCAAAACTAATCTGGGCGGAGCCGCTCCCTTGAGCAGAATGGTCGTCACCTACAATAATTTAATTAGGGGAACTGGTGTAGATATCTTTCAGTATTCCTCCGCATGTTTTAAAAGAAGGGTTAAAAAAATTCTTTTATCACGTACTGCATAATGGCTTGTTGTTTTATGAGTTTTTGTTTTTTTTTATTCCTTTATTATTGGTTTATTTTTTAATTTTAATTTTTTTTGTTGTTTTCGTCTTAGTGCATGCCAAGTTAGCCTATAAGTGGAGTATACGATATTGTAAATTAATTTTTGAATGTGTTTATGTATAAGGATTATTGTATACTGCGTTGGCTTCCTAATAAAATAAATAAATAAATAAATAAATAAGCTTTTAGCGAGACCACACTTGACGAAAAATACTTTTATCGTAATAAAATGTCAAAAGTATATTTCCGCCTCTAATTGAATAGCTTTTGAAGTCAAATTACAAAAACCGAATGGGTAAAAATAGGAGACGAAACTCGTAGAATCGGCTAGTTTATATTGAAGCTGTTGTGCGCTCGTCAATGCTCATCTTGACTGTAATACTTGTCTCCACATTTGGTTCTCTGATCAGAAAAATATATATACAGGATGATCAGAAAAATAAAGGAATTAGCTTCTTTTTTTTTTCATTATTATAACAGTCCTATCCTCCGAGTGAATGACGGCTCTCTCAAGCGACACCCTAATTGTGTTTAATTCGTATTCCGCTGGACTACCACTGCGTCCAGTCCACGACAGTGTGTGCTAAGGATTGTTTTATGATCGGCCTGTAGCTGCGTATGCGATACGAGCGAATAATGCAATGAACATTGATCATTTAACTCGTACAGGTTGGAAATATGTCAGTCCATTGTAAAACAATGTCGTGTGGCCCAAGTTTCGAAAGCTAAGCGTGTGCTCTGACGCTTTTATGCTCGGTTGGCGCGTGGAAAACATTTTTTTTTAAATCTTTTCCCCGTTGTTACGAAACTTCTCAAGCTGGTAATAAATATAAAAAATACAAATAGCAAAATATATTTCGTGCAAGAATATTTGTATAATAACTTATAGTCTGTGCGGTGAATGATTCACAGGAACATCTCAACATTGAAGTATGACATTTCTGACATTGTTTTCATGTCGATTTAATGTCAAGAAACTGGCAACTTGATAGGCGTGAAAATGTCAAAATTAAAATTAACGGTTGAACGAAGTATAGTAGCAAATAACACTTTGATTTAACAAAATATAATTTCAATATGACAAATACAGCGATCCCAAAATAAAATTATGTTATGTCTATAATCTATAATTATGAGCGAATTTAACAGAAAAATAGATTATTGAAGATCTAAAACCTTCATTACGTATAACGTAAAAAATCAAAATAAACTTCTGAATAAGGCGATTTGCATACATAATTATCGGAAAATCTGATACTGATTTATAATTCTGATTTTTAAAGATTTTGTTACTTACTTAGTTACTTCTCAGTTACTTATCTAAATACTGAACGAAACGTTTACGACAATGACTTTTTCAACGAAATAAATTCTTTCATGAGACTTATTATACATTATCTGAACGAAAACAATGATTTTCTTTGTAAAATATATTTATTTACTTTATTCTGTTTTGTTGCATTTTTCTTTAATTTAATTGAAATAGCAACAACATAGGTGTTAATTTACACCACTGAAGGAATTGAAATTGAAAACACTGCACACACATGATTTTCAACAAATGTCATAAATGTTACACACTATACAATTTTGTAATGTCGCGTAGACGTAACGACATCTATATAGTGTCACCCAAAGATGTTGTATTAGTCTGTGTCACCGCATAGCCAACTCGTTACACAGACTAAACAATAGCATGACCTTATATAGTATCTACAGCTATTGTCTGTGTTGATTGGAAGTATTAAAAAAAAGATTACTTAAAATTGTAACTACTGACCTACTTAGTCGTTTAGATAATGACTTATTTGCTAATAAAATCGTATTTTAGCAATAATTTAGTTATATTACATTTTTTTATGCAATGGCCAAGACTTAACACGCCAGTTAAATTATTCCACTTTATTATTTTTAATAGAATTCCCTTAATTGTATTAAAAGTAATAAAATAATAAAGCTCTAAAAGAGGCCTTTGTCCAGCAGTGGACGTCCTACGGCTGAGATGGTGATGACTATTTTTAATAGCAATTGGTTTGTCTCTGTAAAATTGTTTAATTTTTATATGGGTTAAAAAATCATTCTAACAAGTTGACGTTGACGGGGTGTAATTTCACAAATAATAAGTTTCGTTGCAATGGAGCGTAGGTATTAATGCCAAACATGAAATATAAATTAGTGTAAAAAGGGAATAACTAATTCGTGCCAAAAATTTCGTGATAACCGATTAAAATAAAATTTAAATATTTTTACTTTCAAAATCTCAATATTTGTATAAACTAGTTGACAGTGTGGTTGCTTTATTGATTTGCGCTATGAAATATTTGTTTATACTAAAGAAAAGGTCAAGGATTCAAAAAGTTATTTGACCGGTGGCGACTAATCTATTCAATAACCAGAGCTCAGACAAAAGATACTACGCACAGTACCTACTATTATAGATGGCGCTACAGCAGTTTATCATAACAGAATACATATATGTAACTGTGGGATACATACTCGTACAATAAATAGCGCGTGTACTGCATGTATATAAAGGAAATGTGTATATTTGTAAGAAATCATCCAGAATACTACAAAATAAATAGTGACATGAGTACAGCAATCACACGTCGATCCGAAAAATTGTATATGCCAAATGCTAAACTTCGAATATACAAAGAAAACGTTTTCTGTATGTCAATACGTATATATAACAAATTGCCCGACGCCTTCAAGAGTGTTCCCATAAATTTGATGAAGAGAAAGCTGTCCCAATGGCTAATAGAAAAGTGTTTTTACAGCCTTAAAGAATATTTTAATGACAAGGAAAAATAACTAATTAAATGACCGATAATGTGATTAATTCGTGGTATAATGTAATTTTATAATTTTCTATATTTATTTTATAATTGTTTTTTAAATTATAATACATATTTGCACGCCTTAAGGGCAGAATGTAGCGACCAAATTAATAATGTAAAATACATCTATGTTCTGTAAACCTGCATTCAGCAAATAAACAATTCTTATTCTTATTCTTAACCTTCTTGTTTGATACAAAAACCACCGATGAGACAATCACAAAAAAACTTCATTTTATTTCATCAAAAACTACTTAAGCTATTTGAATTCGGTTTTCGGTGATGTATTGCAGCTTGGGTTGCCAGATTAGCCGGACATGTCCAACTTTTTAGAGTCGTGTCCGGCCCGTCCGGCTTTTGTTAGGCTTTTGGTCAACCCCGCAGCGCATAATTCGCGATCTTACAAATTACTTTAAGAAAATAATATGTGATTCATAATAAAGAGTAGAGCAAGTCTTAAAGTAATAAATACACAAATAAAAAAATTGTTTCTTTTAAAAACAAGCGTGTCAGGCTTTATGGCAAAATGTCCGGCTAAATATGAGTCTGTGTCCGGATTTTCGATTTTGAGGCCTGGCAACCTTAATTGCAGCAAGCTTCCCGTAACGTTTATTGTTTGTTTCATTTCAATCGATTTATAAAAAAAGTTGCGCGCTATACCGAATAACGCGCGTACGAAGTTGCGGACTCGGCTAGTAATTAATATTACTGAGGATTCAAGTAATGATTCCAGTTCGTATGAAGAACAATTCATTATGTACTTATTATTATAGCGTTTTATTTGCTTATATATTTCTTCTAACATAATATTGTCGATAACTTATAGTAGAAGACTCACAGACCAATATTACGTAGTATGCCAACTGTCATTATTTTTTTCATGTGCACCTTGCTGTCAAGAAATTCGTAAGTTGACAAAACTTGATCGACTTCTTTTCTATAATAAAATAAATGTTTGAAATAACGAAAATCGCTAGAGCTTATGCATCGGGCTTGGGCTCTCGCGACGCACGCCGCGCAACGGTCATTCGTCACAACGTACAACACACGTTGTGACGAATTACACATTTGGTATGATAGATCAATGACGGTGATTGCTAAAGAAAATCAACACTTTGGGGTTTCAACTGCAAGTATAAAGGCCAGCTCTCTTCGTACATTTAACCCAAATCGGCGTTAAATTAAATCTCTGACCCCCTGATAAGTAAATATTAAATTTAAGAAAATCGCTTTGTAATATGTGTTTATTAAAATGAAATTTCAATTCAATATAAGGAAGATCTCGCTAGAAACCTTACCTTATATGTATATATGTTACCCTTTTCAACATCAATTTGCTATAGATAATACATGATTACCAATACGCAAAGAATGTACATTAAAGATTTTTCAAAAAAACAATTTCTAGGTACACGTACTTGTGTTACAGAGGTTAAAAGAAGATTTTAGAATTTTTTGTCTCTCTGTCTGTGCGTTTGTGTACGATAAACTCAAAACTGCTTAGCCGATTCGAATGCGGTTTTCACTGATTTATTTACTGTTTGTTTCATTCCAATCTGTTTTATAAACAAAAAATTACGTTCAGCTAGTATATAATAAAGTAGTGGCAAGGCACAGTGCGTTTCGCAGTCATTCGGGCAGCCCGCCTGGCGGCAGTAAGCACCCCCTTACAGAAGACCACCGTGAAATAACAGCACGTGTGCTGTTGTTTCGGCGAGTGAGTAAGGCATGCCAGAGCCCATTTCCCTATCCCTTTCCAATCCCTTATCCTGTGGCGTTGCTTGTGTTGTATCATCAGCCTGTCTGCCGACCTTAAAATAAACAAAAATCCTATAATAAATAAATAATTAGCCATCGATAGATAATTTCTCCTTTACTACTCCGTTGAAGTTGTATCAACGAGTGTTCAGTAATTTATTAGATATTCACCACTGGCGAGGGAATAAAATATATGACTAACTAGCTGAGCTCGCAACTTCGTACGTGTGGTGTTCGATATAGGGCGTAACTTTTTTGTTTGTAAACCGATTGGAATGAAACAAACACGGGAAGCTTTCTGCAATACATCAGTGAGAACCGCTCCAAATCGGTCACGCCGTTTCTGAGATTAACACATAAATTCCAAAAAAAATTTTTTTTGACCTCAGTGACATCCTAAGTACAACGTGCAAATTTTTTTTATATTTTTTAATGTAATTCTTCTGTCTTTAAGGTACAGACACGACTCGTTTACGATTTGTTAGAATAATCGAACGGTCCGACCGGCCTCGGTCCACTTTTTCTTGAAACTCGATCTCTTCGTAGGACGTGGAACGATCCCGGCCGCGGCTAGATGGCTAACCCTACGGACGGGGTTATCTCGCGACATGTCTTTATTGGAAATTGTACAAATCAATAAACAATACTGTGTAGTGATACGACTCGATAACCCGATCCCACTGCGTCAGCGAACTCGGAGCGGCGAACCATTTGTGCAAACACTATAATCATTGCCGCAACGTACGTACATACATACATTGCGACACTCTTTTTCGCCTCAAATATCTACTAGACATCGTTTTGGCTAGGAATAAAAGTGGAAACATGAGAGAGACGAAAGGAGAAGAAAGGACGTTCGGAAAGTGCATAATGAAGGCTATTCTGTAAAGACTTCATTTAAAAGTATTGTCACAGTTACTTAAATGGGAATGGTCCTTTTTAAGTTGTTGTTTGCTTTTGTCTCGAGAAAAAATACGGCGAAAATCTTATTACGACTTCAACGTTACTTGTCAGATACATCTCTATATATAAAAATGTATCCCCATGTCCCTTGGTCACGGCATCGCGCGTGAACGGGTAGACCGATTTTAATTCCGTTTTCACTAATGGAAAGAGGGATAAACGGGGAATGTTTATGTATATAAAAATCGCAGCCCGGGCGAAGCCGGGGGCGGGTCGCTAGTAAATAATAGAGCCGTGCCTGTACATTTAATATTACAAAAAACAATTAGTACAACTTGTATGTTATGTTACCGAAGTCGAAAAAAACAGTTTTTAGAATTTTTGTCTGTTTGTGCGATTGTGCACGCTAACATCAGAAACGGCTTAGTATTACAAACTAATTGAGCCCGCAACTTCCTACACGTAGTATTCTTTATAGCGTGTAACTGTTTTGTGTTTGTAAACAGAGATTGGAATGAAACAAACACTAAATTTTACGGGAAGCTTGCTACAATATATTAGTGGAAACCGCATTCAAATCGGTGAAGCCGTTTCAGAGATTAGTGTGCACAAACAGACAAAATTCTAAAAACTATTTTTTTTTTTAATATTTAATGGTTAGACACGGCTCGTCATTGTATCGTATGATGCCTCGCTGAGGATAATCATACTCTGAATAAGATTGACGAGTCCGTTGAATCAATTGTTAAGATTAAAGTTCTGTCTCAGGGGTCTCGGGTTCGATTCCCGGCGGGAATGAACTTTCATTGCGTTTCGCAGTCATTTGGGCAGCCCGTATAGCGGCAGTAAGCACCGCCTTATAGAAGACCACCGTGAAATAACAGCACGCGTGCTGTTGTTTCGATGAGTGAGTAAGGCATGCCGGAGCCCATTTCCCAATCCCTTTCCTTAATCCTACTACGGTCGGCAGCACTTGTGGCGTTGCTTACAGTTAACCACCAAACACCCAGTGGAGCCAAGAAGCAGCCCCAAATTGAAGTGTTATGTTTAGTGTGGCTTCCAAAGCAAACAACGCAGGCCTCGGCCCGGGTGACCGCCATGTTTGTTGCGGCCAAATAGAGGGTTATAATGACGCACGCTTGCTTTTTTGGGGTCCGATTTTGTTTGCACTTGAATCTCGTTCAATAGCCTGATGGTAAGCGATGGCTTTCACGGCTACGCTAATCAAGCTTCACTAGCTGCTGCCTGCGACGTCGTCCGCGTTGAAAATTAAAAATATTGAAATATATAAACAAAAATTTAAACAATATTTCAAACGCCATAAACAAAAAAGAATAGATAAATTAAAAAATGCTACCTTAACGTGGGTCAATGGGGCCATTCATTTATTTACGACTATTTGCCAGTTTTTGACCCCCTATATAAAGTGTACCACAGCTCGTTTACGATTTTATTATACTATAGGTGTATAGTTATAGATATTAACAATAGACTAAATTTTGTACATAAAAGATTCCAGCTGCTGCACACAACGTGAGTTCGACAAATAGTGCTTATTTATAAGCACTTAGCACTTTTTTTATGCGATAGATGAACTTTCATTAAAGTCAAAATGTTGGAATCTCAAAAAATAGCGCATTTTGGTTTGATAAAGACGATATGTAAATCATAAGAGAGTAAAAAAGCAATGTAAGTCTAATGCGATTAGTCTCGGTGGATCGCAGAGCTAGGAGACTTATTGGCGACGATGCACTAATAAGAACTAAGCCACAGAGCCTGGCACGTAGACGCAAAGTTGTCTGTCTGTGTGTATTCTATAAGATGTACTTCGGAGAGTGTGCTCGAGAGCTGCATGAGATCATACCGCCTTCCCCTTTCTTCTATCGGACATGCAGACGTACGGCTGGTTACCATCCTCACCTTGTCTAAATTCCTCTAATTCGGACCAAGCGCTGATGCGCCTGCTAAGGATTGGAACTCCCTGCCGGCGTCTGTATTTCCGAGCTTATATAACCCAAATCTTTTCAAGGTTCGAGTGAATAGGCATCTTCTGGGTGAGCTCACTCCATCGTCGGCCTCATCCTTCCTACACGGCTAGATGCTGGTAAAGAGCAAACCCATCTTTAATATAGAACGATCTTGGAATCTGTTTTAGATTTGTTAATGAGAATTTTAAAAAAAAGTAAAAATTACCTAAATAAGTCACACATTGTATGCCAGTTAGAGGTATTTACATATATTAGTCTGTGTTGTAATGAGTATTTAAAAATATATGTACCTAGGTACTTAGTACGCAATTAACCGTCAATTAATTACTGCACGTAACTAAAACAATAAATCGATTATTAGAAATAACTGGTAGAGATAAATAATAAGGACGAGAAACAAAGCGTCACCGTGACCTAAGAACTAAGTCATTATAAAATTCAAAGTAATCGTACGACATAGTAATATAATGTCGATGGACTTATAAAGTGATAATGTTATAGACAATCTATACTAATATTATAAAGAGAAAAGATTTGTATGTATGTTTGTAATGAATAAACTTGAACTGATTTTAAAAATTCTTTCACCTATAGAAAGCTACATTCGGCAAGTAATCTATATTTGTACTAGAATATACAAAGCTGATTGTGGCGATCACAATATTTCAGCAATGGACGACGTGATACTGGTACTCTAGCAGACAGAAATAGCCACTAAGACAAGATAAAGATAAAAAGCTGAAGAGTTTGTTTGTTTGTTTCAACGCGCTAATGTCAGGAACTACTGGTTCGAATTGAAATTTTTTTTTTGTATTGAATAGTCCATTTATCGAGGAAGGCTATATAACATTACGCTACGATCAATAGTATTATATATAAGCAGTGTCCAGTACCGCGCGCCCCACGCGCACTCCGCCGCCGCCGCCAGTTCGGCTAGTAGTAGTAAAAATGAACACTATTACTCGTTGGCGAAATGTAGTTAATAAAAATATTTATTCTTTAAACCCTCGCTACGAATTGACCCCTCGCTACTCCGCGATTTCACGGTTCATCATATTTGTTGTAATTATTATAGTGATGTGCATAAGTGTCCCCCGCGCCCCCGTACCGCGCGGGCGAAGACTCGTTTAAACGGTCTATCTATAGACTTAGATGTATCATTAAGATTGACGATGACTGACGTAATTGTTATTACATTTTTTTAATAAGTATCCGCGACTTCGTTCGCGTATCCTTCAGCGTGGCCTAACAAATTCGTTCGCTGTTTCGAGCCTCCGCCTCGAGGGTTAGGATAGTCATGATGATAGCTGACCCCCGACAGGAGATGGCACTGAGAGAAGAAAAAATTAAATCCGATTTCCAGAGTTTCCCGCGTATCTTTATTGTATCAGTGTAGATTAAATATATTTTAGCGGAAATTGAGAAGACATACGTTAACACACAATGTTTAAAACAAAAATGTTGCCTTTCATTGAAATAATACTATATCCATAGCTTTTTAAAAATTATATACTATACATAGCAATAATTTACATTTTATTGCTAAAAAAAATATTGCCGTTTTTATTTAATTTATAAGCGCACAATGCATCATAAAATATGTTAAAAATAAAAATTTTGCTACAAAAGTCCCACCATTAGCACCCTACCCGTAAGGGTGAAGTCCTCCGAATTTATTGGAGTGTGTAATCTCTCAATATACAATGCTATGATTTGTACTAAAGATTTAAACCTACTTGATAAATGAAGCCTGGATTTAAATGCTTCTGAGCTCATACTATGTTTTTAGTATTGTATATATACTGTAGTATATACATATATTATGTTAAAAATGAGAAAAAGAATGGTATCCTGAGTTTCTTTCGGGGTTTCTTCTCAGGATCGTCATCATCTTGGCTATTTTTTTCTCCGAAACCCTGGTAAAATATATAATTGATTTCAGAAAGGTGATCTTGTCATCCTATTTTTGAGAAATAAACGATTTGATCGAACCGAATTGAAACGATTTTGATAAAATCGTGGATAAGGACGTAGCTCCTTGTAACTTCTGAAGTGACGTCGATCGACGTTACCATAAAACGTGTAACAATTGTTGGAGTAAATAATGCTGATGTGGTGCGAATGACATAACCATTTGGGCCACTCGAGGCGGCGGACGCTCGACACGTGATTCTCTTGCATTTGCTGTTCGCTCTCCAACCACCAGCGAACCACTAGGCGCTTTTTATTGTTAGTGCACCCCGCACTAGTGACGGGACACGCATCAACATCATTTGAATCATTTGCTAATATAGGGATGATATTTTGTATCCATTCATTGCCTATATCCCATGTCTAAATCCTATCTTCGGATCTGTGTAACAGTATAACAATTAAAAACATTAAAATCAAATTAAGGCAATATTTTTTTAAATTATATTTAAAAATATCAACATAGTAGTTTTTTTGTATTATTATAGTTAGATATTGAATATTTTAATAATAGTTTTAAAGCATAACACGATAGCACAAGGCTAAACCTAGGTCGTTTTTAGTGCTATCATTTAATGTATATTTAGTATCTTTTTTTTTTAAATTGTTAAAATTATAAATAAATAACTTATATGACATGTTTCATACTGTCTGGATGGACGATAATATATGTGACGATGCGACCGAGAAAATAATTGTAGACTTATTAGATAACATTCTTGTTTTTTAATGTGTATAGTGTTTGATGCAAAGTTAAACAAGGTGGACGACTGGACGTGTTAAATAACATTGTTGTTTAATTTGAATGCAAATATATACCAAGTTGTTGAGATTGAGACTGTCTATTTTTACTGTTATGGTTGTTGATAGAGGACGAACGAGGCAATTATTTCTTATATATTTAATCCTTTATTATTTCAACATTTTACATTCCTTTTATACATTTTTGGTTACACACAGCAAACCACCGTGAAATAACAGCACGTGTGCTGTTGTGTTTCGGTGAGTGAGTGAGGGATGCCAGAGCCCATTTCCCGATCCCTTATCCTTAAATCTTACTGTAGTCGGCAGCGCACTTGCAGCAGCTGTGGTGTTGTTTGTGTTATAGGCGACGGTAGCCACCTACCATCAAGTGGACCGTTAGCCTGTCTGCCGATCTTAACATTAAAAAAAAAGCACAAAATAAATACAGAAGAGTAAAATTGACACAGGTATTCTCAACAATGATTTTTATTATTTTATAAAAAATGTGGACTCTGTAGTTAGTTGACGCAGGTTTTATGTTATATCTTAGTTATTGATGTAAAAGCTGCCGATCCTATGAAAATAAATAAATAAAAATTAAAATATTATCTTTTGCTCGTGACTTTGTTCGCGTACCGTTTAAATCCAAAAAAACAAACTCTTTAGCGTTATTATATTATATTATAGTATCTAAGATTGAAACGCAAGACATAAGAGACCTAGAAGGTGATTAGTGCCAAAGGCAGAGCCCTATCCCTTATCCTCAATCTTACTATGGCCGACAGCACCTGTTGCTTAACATAAAAAGGGAGGACCTTCTAGAAGTGAACTAATCCTCGTTAGTTAGTGCAAAACCTGGTGCTCTTTGAGATTATCGAAATTCAAATCGTATTTTTTATAGCATTTGGTGGCGACCAAATATACAAATATTTTTGATAATACCATTGATAGCAAAGAATAACTCGTCGAGTCACGAGTCAGTGTAAGATTGACAACACTGTAATCTGCCGTGAAAGGAGCGCGTTGATTTATGGGGCTTGATTGTGTTACATTTGTGCATGGGGTTTCGGATCGGGACGGTGGCCGACAGGGGATCTCTGGCTTTAGATGGCGGATAAGGCAAATCTCCAATTATAGGGAGTCCACTATTTAACGGTTGAACAGCGTATTGTACAAATTAAAATTTCTCCATAACGTCATCATTACGGGGAATGACAATTTTGCCTTTTTATAGTTTTTATATAATCTTAGAAGGTACATGCTACGTACATATTTTACATACTTTTTTATGTTAAGATCGTCAGACAGGCTGACGGTCCACTCGATGGTAGGTGGCTACAGTCACCTATAACACAAACAACGCCACAGCTGCTGCAATTGCGCTGCCGACTACGGTAATATTAAGGATAAGGGATTGGATAGGAAAATGAGCTCTGGCATCCCTTACTCGCTCGTCGAAACACAACAGCACACGTGCTGTTATTTCAAGGTGGTATTTTGTAAAGAGGTGTTTACTGCTCAAATGACAGCGAAACGCAGTGTGCCCTGCCACTATTATCCAGACCAGAGTCAAATTTGAAAAGATTATTTTCAAAGTTGATCCTGCCGGGAATCGAACCCAGGAACCCTAGAACAGAGCGTTAAGACAAGCTCCCTAACCACATAATTGCACATAATTTTGTTAATAAAAAAATTAACCTCTAAATTTGTTGCTAAGCATAATACTTACTCCAGAACGGCAAATTTTTTTTTTTTTTCATATATTCGTTGAAGTAAGAGAAAGTTTGTGAATAATTGCAAAAACTATGAAGCCTGGGGTGGTTCGCAAGTATTATCCTTATCCTTGTCCTTCCTTAATAAAAACTAAATAAATTGTAATCGCTGCCCGCGTCTGTTCTCTAACTCCTCCTAAACCACAAAATATACAAAAAGTACGTTTCGGAAGAGTTCGACCACAAACACAGTGACACGAAATTTTAATAAATATATTTTGCAGAAAAAATTGTTCCAATTTCAAATTAGATTCCTTCCGTTTAAGGCACTATACATAAAAGTACATAAGAAAATAGTTTAAATTTAATATTAATAACCATTTAATAATAATAAATCGCTTAAAGCGTCCACAATTAATATCGATCGAATTCAATCATCGCTGCCTTAATTCACAAGCTTTTTTCCTTTTGAGTACTGTTGGCTACTGTTTTGAGACCCTAGGTCATTTAGGTCATCATTCGATTTGAGCCAAATTATAATCCTTGTATAGATTGATATGAAAAACATAATTCATAGAGAATATCCCGCTTTCGCTTATCCTTTGTGTCACAGTACATATAATTGGCTTATTAAGCTGAGGCAATTTGCCAGAAGCTTTTAATTTGGACATTGTTCGCCTTTGTTCTGTGTAGGCCACTCGTCGTCGATAATAACGTACTTTTACCCGTCCTTGGAGTTATCGCGTGTGTGTTTTTCAATATATTTAATAAAAATTGTAATCAATTTCATTATAAATCGTATTGAATATTCAGATTGAAGCAATTCTCTTTACATTTTCTTGTCCTGAATGTGGAGGACTTTTGTCTCCCTATTAGGGCCGGAAGACAAAATCTCCGAAGAGCAGAAAACTTGTAAATCTGAGTGCATTACTCTTGAGTTAATTGGCACGTTAATAGTTTTTTTTTTTCTTTTTCGGGGAATTCCACGTACTTTTGTCTCTCGATGTCCTCAATGGTCTGCGTAGGTCCTCACAGGAGCTGCGTTTGGCAGTCATCAATTGGGCAGCACGTCTGCTCATAAAGAAATGTGAAAAAGGCACAAAAGAATTGCGGGCTTTGAGATAATTATCGGAGGCGGTTGGCTTGACACCGTCAACGGGTAACGGGCTAAGGATGAAAGGCCCGAGATGATTATGTAAATGGGTTTTATAATGGGATAGGGTTAATTGTTCCATTGTGTCGGGAATTTATTGCGCAAGGAGCTTTGAATGCGATAGGTATTAATGCCTTCCTTAGTCAAAGAAACAGATGTCCAACCCCCACTTGATGTAACATTGCATTTTTATTTATTTTTAGATGATCTTTCGGTTCAGTACTTTTTTCTGGATGAAAGGTACCCTATGTCTTTTTCTGTATGCGGAATTTCATGATGGTCGGTTGAATAGTTAAAGCTCAGTGTAGGTGTGAAAATAAATATTATTGTTACGTGCGGGGTGAGTTAAAATGCCGTATAAGGGCCTAAGGAACGATTTATTTTCACAAACCAAGATGACTGCCAAAGTCACCAAACTCGTCCGATGAAACCGTCAAACTTGCCAAAAGTCGTCAATGATTCCCTTTCGTGTGTCGCCGGTTCACGGCCGCACTCTTATACTCTTATACTTGGCGCCAAACGCCTCAATGTATTTCGAATTTTCCAGAAAATGTAAACAAGCCATTGAAAGTTGGGGAATGCTATTTCTGTTTAAATGTAAACTCTATCTATATAAACATAAGTACACTAGTCGGGAAGGGGCGTGGCTACCATCGCTAGGGCGACTTTCGGCCGGCGTGAACGCTTTTTCCAGAACCTTCCATAGTTACATAGTCGTGACATTATATAAAAATAACCCATTAACGGATAAATTGGAATAGCTCTGAAAAGAGCTGTTTATCAGCGTGGTTTTGTATATTTATTTAACCATTATCGCTGGATTCACGACGGAGGATGAGTGGGAGCCAGCAGCAGCCGTCGCAGCCAACGCTTCGGAATTTCAACGATATTGATTGACTTCGCGACTAGATGTTGTCTCCCCGGGACGCGGCGTCGCCCTTATTTATAATGTCGCATAGCTGCGGAGTGTGCGCGCGCGGACACAAGCAAACATTGTGCGCACACCGCGGTTTTGCTGTCTCAGACGACAGTCCTAAGTCGTCGCATACCTACCTATCGATACTGTATATAAATAGGTTAATTTTAGAATTAAATACGCATACCTGTACATACTACCTACGGAGAATTATTACACCCATATAATCGCCAAACCAAGCAAACAAACGTTTATATTGTTAAGTTAGGATTCAATTATATAAATTACTAGCGACCCGCCCCGGCTTCGCCCGGGGTGCAATTTTTAAATATATATAAACATTCCCCGTTTATCCCTCTTTCCATTAGTGAAAACCGAATTAAAATCGGTCTAACCGCTCACGCGTGACGCCGTGACCAAGGGAAATATGGATTCATTTTTACAAATAGAGATTGATATTAAAAATATTTGTACAAGTTTATGTAAGTTATCTTAAGCTACAAGTGATTGCTTAATTAACATGAAAAGTAATTTGTATTGTGACAATTGGAAATGGCATAACACGCGTACATTTGAACGTTGGTTCGAGGAACGCAAAGAGGGAAGAGCTGAAAATTGAAAAGCTAATCCCGATTGGTCCTTTTGCAGTGACAGAAAAGGCGGGATACCAGTCGCCATATGGGGGCATGGACAATGGAATGGTGAGTTTGTTTTATTTTATTTATCATAACATTTACTTTAGCAGTTAAAGGTGATCTATAAGGATTATTTATTAAATCGAGACTAAATATAATGTAATCCATAACACGGTTTATCCGTGCGCCAATGTTTAATCCAAATCAGTTAATTATTTTAATTAACTGTTGACGTTTGCTGAATAAGGGTAAATAAAAAATAATGACATGCTATAACGTACTCATTGACTAAAAATAATCCTAAAACTAAAAATGTCAGTTATTTATTTATTTTTTTATTTATTTATTTATTTCTACGCTTACAACTATTTTTACAGTTTTATTATAAATTTATTATAAATTTTAAAAACTGGGTATTCTCGAACTGAAATGAATTAATTATTTTAGTTGATAATAGTGGGTATAATAAGTGATAAATTTCGGAATAATTAAAAATACACGAGGGGGGGGGATACAAAAGGCACGTAATACCGAGTTGGCTTTTAAGATTATTTAGCAAACTTCGTACGCGTAGTATTCGGAATAGCGCGTAATTTTGTTGTTTGTAAACCGATTTGAATGAAATAAACACTAATGTTACGGGAAGCTTGCTACAATACCCCAGTCAAAACCGCATTCAAATCGGTTCAGCCGTTTCTGAGATTAGCGTGCACAGACAAACAGACAAAAGTTTTAAAAACTATTTTTTTTACCTCGGTAACATAAGTGCAACACGTACAAATTGTTTTTTTGAAAAAAACTATTTGGTGTACAGACAGGGCTCGTTTACGATTTTGGAAATTGGATACGATAAAATTGGAAAACAGTTTATTTTATATTTTTTTAAATCACCCGATGACACAAAGTGCTGAAATTCTTTGAACTTTATTGTTTTAAATGTTATATACAAAACTAATGTATTCATTAATCTGTAAATGAACATACATTTGTTTATTACATATATATTGAGAAATATGTCATAGTATATGTGGTGAATTTAAATAAGTCGTGGAGGTTGCGTAAGCATCCAGGGAGGCTTTATCGGAACCAAAAAATTGTGTAACATTTTGTTGTGATTTATGCTTTCCGTACCTTTTTTTTACTTCAACCTTTTTGCTGGCGTTACGGAAAAAGTGCTGACGGTGCGCCATCCTTTATCCGAATCCTGATTCTTTTTATCTATAAAAATCTGCTCGTGTTCGTAGGCGACGCGGACGATGACCACTTACCGTCGAGTGAGCCGTCGCTCGTCAGCCTGCCCGTTCTGAACGGAAATTGATATAAATTATATTGGCAATGACAGTGCTATTGTAAACATTAGTGTAGGCTTATGTCACTTTATGTCGTAGCGTTATGTATAAAAAAGTATAATAAAGAAGTGTGTCTGTGTCTGCTCCAATGCACGACTAAGAGTGTCCTTTAAACGTATAAAACTTTCTATAACTGAGTACCTAATTACTTTATATTACTTAGTTAAATTCTGCACTGCGGCACACTGCGTTTCGCAGTCATTTGGGCAGCCCGTCTGGCGGCAGTAACCACCCCTTACAGAAGATCACCGTGAAATAACAGCACGTACTACTGTTGTGTAAGGGATGCCAGAGCCCGTTTCCCCATCCCCTCCTATTGTAGTCGGCAGCGCACTTGCAGCAGCTTCGGCGTTGCTTGTGTTATAGGCGACGGTAGCCACCTACCATCAAGTGGACCGTCTGCCTGTCTGCCGATCTTAACATTAACAAAAAATACTCAGATGTCACGTGTTCCAACAAAAGTTATGTAAACTACGTTCGGTATACACATATCAATACGTTCTACAAGTTCAAATACTCAATTTTATCGACGACAGATGTTCCTCTTTATAAGCCTTATAAGGCCCAGAGAATTAGGAAACATAAATACATCCGTCAAGTGTCGCACAAATGTCAGTGACAGATAACGTAACGTTTTTTAGTTAACGCTTGTATTAATTTTACTCATAAAATTTCCTTAATATGGGCCTTATTATGAAAATCGTAAAAGTAAGAAGTGATAGCTAGCTTTTCCCTATTCTCTTTTTAGTATAAGGCTGTGCGCATAATCGCTACGCTTTCTTAAACGCTAGGGAATTTTTAACAAACGCTTTACGAATAATTTTTTTTTTTTAAATAATATATGCGTTTTATTTAAAAAAAATGCGTAAAGCGAAGAACGATGAATTTTAAGATTGAGGCGTAGCCTAGTGTGGGGTCCGTTAAGATTGAGGCGTAGCCGAAGAAGAAGCTAAAGCTAACGGGTACGTAGGAGATATTTGCTGAAAAAAACTAATAAAAATGTGGCTTCTATGATTTCATGAGTTGTCGTGAGCGGATTAAAATAATCACTTCTTACAGAAGACCACTAATGGCGTCGTAAAGAGGTCCATGTCGAGCATTACAATTTCTTGAAAACCTCGGAGCAGGTCCAGCTGCGTCCGGTGAAATCGCTAATATATATTTTACGTTGATATCAAAGTTACCAAATACTTGTTCCGTCGACTGTACCTATGAAAGGTCCTCGGAGCGTAAAGTGACGTCATGCCTCTCAATGGAATACAAAGGTCCTAAGTACATTACGCAGTTTCAGGAAATGGATTGAAATTTATTATGACCTTATTTATTTATTTAATTTATTGTCAATTTGTATAAGCTCTGTAAACAAAGAAACCACATTTAAAGGTTGATTGCGTCAATTTCCTAATAAATTGTATATATGACATTACTATGGAAATAAATAATAAAATCGAACAAACAAATATAAAAAAGATAATTAATAGTCATTTTATTGAAATAAATATGACTAAATTGGAAGAAGCTCTATTTAATTACTTACGTCTAGAAAACCCTATCAAGTATTTAACACATTACCCATTTATACATAAACTACATAACTATACCTTACGATGTCACCGTAAACAGCGATAGATCCTTATAGTTATTCAAATCGCTAAATTGCTCCCAACATTATAGACAGTTTTCCTTCCGGAGAAACCCTCGTCTATAACCGGTAGGTAACCATGGAAATATTGAAGGTAATTTTTTTAAATGCTGTCTTCATGCTTTAAAAAACAGAAATATCCGTGCGAACTATAGGTAGGACACGAATACAAGGTCGCCGGTCACCGACCCTCCTAAACGGTCTCTCCCAGAGGGCCATTACGTTTTCACTACACTTTAAGAGGGTGGATCACTCTTATTGCCGACCGTTGTACGTATATTGTTTTATAAAGGAACTCACAGAATAGACGCAGCTAGATATAGCTCCCAACAGCTTTTCCAAATGTATTAATACAAAGAATCTAAATAAATACGACATATATCATAAAAATCGCTCCACTGATATGCTCGTACATTGAATGTCCATTCTCTTGCTATAATACATTTTATGAGCTACGCAGGGCTATGCTCGGGGCCACTCTGAGAAGTCAAATCTTCGCTTGGTTATTCGGTGACTTTCGGTATCCGACAAAACACATAGCACCTAACGAGGATCCTACTGGAATATTATGGAGGAAGCCTATGTTCGGCAGTGGACCTCCGTTATGTTTAATTCGAAGTCTGACACCAATAGATATCCCAATGGGGAGCGGAACAGTGACAATAAATATTCCAGAGTACATGTACCTACTCGGAACCGATCCAGTGACATATCTGTATTTTATATTGTATATCATTTGGGCGGCCCGTCTGGCGACGGTGACCACCCTCTTACATGAGACCACCGTGAAATAATAGCATCTGTGCCTGTTGTTTCGGTGAGCGAGTAGGGGATGCTAGAGCCCACTACTATCCCTTATTCTTAATTCTACTATGATCGGCAGCGCACTTGCAGTACCTCTAGCGTCGCTCGTATTTTATAGGCGACGGTACCCACCTACCCATCGAGTGGACCGTCAGCCTGTCCGTCGGCCTTAACATTAAGAAAAAATATGTCCGGAGTATGCGATAGAATGAAGCCTCGATAACTGTGTTGGTGTGTTGCACGTAGTACGGCGTGGCGGCGACTTCGTGCGCGGCCGCCAACGGTCACCATCAGCCGGATCGGCGACACCACCACCACCAGCACCATCAACACCACCAGCACGCGGACGTTCCTCCGCAATGGGTGAGGGCAGCGTGCACTCTTCATCCTTGCACCCTCTTTAGTTGCTCCCATTTAGAGTCAGGCCAGTCGCTTCACCGACTCGGTGCCCTTCCTTTCACTTATCTGTCCTCTCGGTAGATTACGTGTTCATTGATTTTTTTAGTTCATTAGTTATTTGCGTTTTTGTTTTTTTGTTCCTCACCTCTCATCATTTTCCTATCAACCACTTCAACCGTTTCCGCTTGTATAGATTCCAATTCATCGTCAGCTATAATAGTAGATCGATGGCCATTTTTATAGATTTGCTTGTAGTGTTTTGTGTTGTGTTGTGTTGTGTTGTGTTGTCACTAATTGTTGTGTGTGTGTTTGTGTAAATGTTGTGTATTTTTTCAAGCTCGATTGTATCCGTAAGGCGGCCGCGACTAGGCACAGATCGTGCCCTATCTGCCTTTAAAAGAAAACAAGAACGTTGTGAAACCGTCGTCGATTGTAATTACGCGTCAACTATTTTTTTTACCTTTCGTTCGAAACGTTGTGTGTGCAGAGTGAGAAAAGGTTTTTGAAATGTGTGACATTGGTGATATCGAGGCGAACTCGTATGTGCGCCCACGCGTCGATTCGGGAACGCGACTGCGATGCCCACACTTGTGACAAGTGTGGGCTAGATGGACCGTTTAAATGAGTCCTCGCCCGCACCTCCTTCGGTCCCCTTCGTCGTCATACCCCCGCGCCCCTGTACCGCGCGGGCGAGGACTCATTCGAACGGTCTATCTATATTGATCTATACACACCGACGAAACGTCCTTTAGACGGGAACACAGCCTGACGGGGAAGCGTTCGAAGTGATTCACACTGCCTTTCACAAAATGATATCTAATCGAAGCGACATTACTCAATAATTTGCTCAAACTCGAGCACGTGTAGATTGTGTTATCAATTCATTTACCTATTTATTTATACACAAGCCATTAAAGAAAATTACAAGTTTATTTTTTAAAATAACAAGTAGCGTACACATTAATTTATTGTTTACTACTATTTATCTTACGGAAGACCACCGTGAAATAACAGCACGTGTGCTGTTGTGTTTCGGTGAGTGAGTGAGGGATGCCAGAGCCCATTTCCGTATCCCTTCCCAACTCCTTATCCTTAATCCTACTGCAGTCGGCAGCGCACTTGCAGCGGCTGTGGCGTTGCTTGTGTTATAGGCGACGGTAGCCACCTACCATCAAGTGGACCGTCAGCCTGTCTGCCGACCTTAATATACATATATTAAAAAAAACTTTAGAAAAATTATTACTAGTTGATAATGTAGCTTTCTACAGGTGAAAGAATCTGTAGTTTTTGAGTTTATTCGTTACAAACATACATGCACACATAAAATGGGAAATTCAATTCCGTCGTGTACCTAATTTGGTTGGCTACAAAAAATATCAATAGTTTTGGCATATGGGACATGAACGATCACTTCTCTCGTCTGGATCTCTGGACATCTCTCGTCTAGTTTAGGGGGCGAATGTTTCTCTATTCGACTTTATTCAACAGAATGGAATGAAATATACACTAAATATTACCGGAAGCTTGCTACAATACATCAGTGGAAACCGCATGAAAATCGGTTAAGCCGTTTCTGAGATTAGCGTGCACAAATGCACAAAGAGAAAAAAAAATTAAAATTTTTTTTTGATCTAGGTAACAAGTACAACGCGTGCACGGTTCGTTTACGATTTAATAAAAATGTATATATAATAGATTCCTCCGCTCGACTGTACTGCGTGTAATCATGTTGATGCATATTTAATAGCAACGATTTCGTTTGTCAACACACCCACCCGACACATTCCACCTCGTTTCCAGTGGAGGCATTCACTTCCGTGGACCTAGTCCAACTGATGGTAGGTGGCGTCATGGCAATATAGGTCTCGAATGACCAATGTCCCTAGAATGCCCCTGAGCTACAAATCTGGACATTCAAATCTGGATTCTCGCTGCCATTTCGTCGCACGCATGATTGTTTACTGGAAGGACATTTGACGTTGTTGTTACTAATTCTGACTTTTATTTTATGTTTTTATTATATTAATTGTATATTGACTATAGAAATTGTGTGTCGTGGCCTATTATTATTTTAAATTATTTTTGTTCAAATTTCTCTATTTTTCGGAATAATTGTTAACATGTTACCAAAAGATTGATATATAAGTTTGTATACCAAAGCACACTGGACCATTAATGTTCAGTCCAGTCCATAAATTAATTACTTAATGACTCCTTAGTTATTGGTCTTAACAATACCTTTAAGAAGGTTTTTATGAAAACTAAAAACCGAAATTAATTTTGTGACGTTTTCGCGGGTTAAATTCTTGCAATTACTGACTGCAAGGCCACGAAGTTTTTGCGTGAAACCATCTTAGCTAAAAAGAGATGAATCAGTTTTGTATGGAGATGGGCCATCAGTATATTATGGTATTTTCGCGATTTTTCGATCCCCCTCCTCCCACGGTGAGAGGTTGTGAGATTTGGCTGATCTCCCCTCGTCCTCTTATCTCGCGTGAGATTTTAAAAAAATGGGTGGGATTTATTTTGAAGTACATTTTTTGCTTCATTGTTTTCATTTAAGACTAGCACTTAAGATTGCTTAGAATATAGTCTAGAATCACAGTGATTTTGAACTAAAAATATTTAAATGAGAACTAGAAAAAAAATCATAAAAGAATATTCTTTCCCTTTCAGTCCGTGGAGATTAATGCACGGTTTCAACGGTGTCTATTGGAACCAACATGTCCATGTGATTTTCACTAAAATCATCTGCTCCTTTCAACCCTCGCTCTGATTGCTTAATTCATTAACAAAGCTCTGATTAAACAGTCGGTCATCCTGTAACGAACTGGTGCATTGTGGACCGCAATTTTGCACTGTTTCTTGCAGGAAAAAAATTATGTGATTTTCGCCGAGACCCCCCTTTTCCTCCACGTGAGATTGAATGAAATTCGGCTCGACCTCCTCCCACCCACAAACCATTACTTAATTAATGTACGCCCCCTTATAGCTATGGACACAATGAAGTCTGAAATAAAGTTATTATTATTATTATAGATTTTACCATTTAAAAAACTTAACAAGTGCGAGTTGAACTCTCGTGAAAAGGGTTCAGTACTTCTTATAGGTTTTCCTATCTAATCTATAAGTAGAAAACTAATTTCTGTATTTTTTTCAAAATTTTAGGTTCAGTAGTTTCGGAGATAGGGGGGGGGGGGGGGGGAGGAATGGACGGACACACGAGTGATCCTATAAGGGTTTCGTTTTTTTGTTCGGACGTACGGAACCCTAAAAAATGGTCTGGTTTTAAACGGTGTCCTTTAAAATTGAGTTGCCAGATCGGAAAGGCGGTAAGCGACGCATATTGATATTGTTGCGTTTGTGTAAACTTAGTGGGAGGCACGTGGCGCGTTTCGTAATAAAGCCGAGTGAGTGACATTGACAATTAAAAATTAACGCACTCGGAATATTGTTCATTATTGAATGCATTCTTTGATAAGGAGGCGCTCCTCGCTCCGTTAGGAAGTGGCGAACGCGATGTCATAACGCAAATGTTACAACAAATATTTTCATTTACAAATTGGTTAATGAAATATTAATATAATTAATCATTTCAATTGTACCCACGTAACGTAACATCGTTTGAATATTTGTAAGAAACTAGCTGAGCCCGCAACTTCGTACGCGTCGTAATCGGTATAGAGCGTGTAACTTTTTTGTTTATAAACCGATTCGAATGAAACAGAGACTAAATGTTACGGGAAGCTTGCTACAATACATCAGTGAAGACCGCATTCAAATCGGATTTCTGAGATTAGCGTGCACAAACGCACAAACAGACAAAAGTTCTAAAAACTATTTTTTTGACCTCGGTTCGAATCCCGACAGGGTCAACTTTGAAAAATGAACTTTTCAAATTTGGCTCTGGTCTGGATTTGGAAAGTAGTGGCAGGGCACACTGCGTTTTCGCAGTCATTTGGGCAGTCCGACTGGCGGCAGTAACCACCCCCTTACAGAAGAACACCGTGAAATAACAGCATGTGTGCTGTTATGTTTCGGTGAGTGAGTAAGGGATGCCAGAGCCCATTTTCTATCTCCTTAATCCTAATCCCTTATCCTTAATCCTACTGTAGTCGGCAGCGCACTTGCAGCAGCTTTGGCGTTGCTCGTGTTATAGGCGACGGTAGCCACCTACCATCAAGTGGACCGTCAGCCGATCTAAACATAAATGGTCTTTTTTAACATTTAAGGTACAGACGCGGCTCCTTATGATTTTATTGTGAATATAGAAAACATTTAATTTGGAGTGATTACAGTTAAAAATGACTCTCGGTGACGGTCCCGTCGACGTCCCATTGAGCCATGACAGATACAAAATTCACATGAATAATTAGGCATGTCCAATCTTCCCCCCCTAGGTGTGCTGGGACCTTGTCGCGGTGGGGGGGCTTAACCCTCGCCAATCCGGACGGTTGCAGGGGTCGGTGGGGTCACCGGCCTTCGCTTGGCTGACCGGATTGTCGCTGGGGAACTAAGAAAGCACACCCGTGAGGGCTCCGAGCGAACTCCGAACATCGGAGCTCGTGGCGGAGCGTTTGCTGGGAGGCTCCAACGGTCAGTTGGAGCTTCGCCGGTCACCGCTCGCTGGGCCGAGGATCCGTACTCGGCTCATGCGGGTGTGGGCCGGTGAGAGACGGCACCCCCGGTCCTTGTTCGTCGGACCGAGGTATGGGTCTCGGTTTTGCGCATGAGGACCGGCGCGGGTCGCAGCGGGCGGATTCTCTCGGATGGCTCTGTCGCTCAGTGGTAGTCGGGCAACGCACGCGAAGACGGAGCTTTACGGCAGGGAAGGACCGTCTGGCAGAGTACCGCAATCGTGGCCTTGTGGGGGGTGGTGAAGACCCGGTTAGGGCCACCGGCCTAGTAACCGCCCTTCGCAGTCGTCCGGAAGAGTGAACACCCGGCCTCGTCACCCGGCCTAGTAACTCTTCCGCGACGACAACACGAGGTGGAGTCCGTCTCTCGGGCTGCCGCGATTGCTGTGGAAATGTCAGATGGAAACCCCCTTTGGGCCGCCCACCCTTAATGCCGTAGAGATGAGCGGCCACATGAGCAGGGGTTATCCGAGAGTTTCAGGTGGAAGCGGCCTCCGACTCTGTGGTAGGTTGTGCCGCAGAGAAGAGGTAATGGGGTGCTTCAGAGGTGAAGCCCCTCGCTGACTGCCCGCTGCGAGAGGTGAGAATGGGCGGCTCGTGCCGCTTCGCCCGGGGGCGGTGGACATGGGGTTGTCCGCCGTCATCACAACACCGGGCAACGATGGAAGACGTGCTGTGTGTTTCCGGCACGTCTCTCCACGGCGCGGAGATCAAACTCCGCGCCTAATCGAGGTGGTGCCCGCAAGTGCGCGGGCCTCGTCTGGCGGGGGAGGCAGATGCAATGTTTTCCACGATCCCTTACCCCCCCGCCCATAGACGGCGCGAGGAAGCACCGTGGGTTTTTTAGTGGGTAGAAGTCCCACATACCCCACCGATGTCCCCATGGTCGGTGGGGATCTGGCTCGCAGATTTTCCCACGCAAAAAAAAAAAAAAAAAAAAAAAAAAAAAAAAAAAAAAAAGGCATGTCCAATCTTGTATAGAGTATTGCTGTCACCTTTGAGATGGCTCAGCAAAATGTCAACTTGCCGCACTCGACTCGGTGGATCGCAGAGCTAGGAGGCTCATTGGCGATGATACACTAATGAGAACTAAGCTGCAGAGCCTGGCACATAGACACAAAATTCTATAAGACGCACTTGGAAGAGTGTGCTCGGGAGCTGCATGAGATCACACCGCCTTCCCCTTTCTTCTATCGGACATGCAGACGTACGGCCGGTTACCATCTTCACCTTGTCGAAATCCCTCTAATTCGGATCAAGCGCTTTAAAACATCTTTTATAATGCGCACTGCTAAGAATTGGAGCTCCCTGCTGGCATTTATATTTCCGAGCTTATACAACCCAAATCTTTTCAAGGTTCGAATGAGTGAGCTCGCTCCATCGTCGGCCTCTTCTTTCCTACACGGATAGATGCTGGTCAAGAGCGAAACCATCTTTAATTTTAAAAAAATCTTTCAGATACTCTTCCATAATTCTGATAGTAACAATTTATCTTATAAGCTATCATCGACCCGACAATTATGTAGTAAATTATTCGACCCTTTTGAGAGGGACAATGCCTCATTATGGCCAATAACTCGCGCACAAAGCCATAGTACTACCTGTGGTACTACTATAGTAATAAACGCATTCTGAGTGTATAACTAACCCACGATTAATTGATTAAACTAATTAAATTCCACTCACCCGTAAATGTCATGCATTAAGATTTGCATAAAAAAAGAGGGGGTTATATATGGGCAGTATTGGAATTCTTAAATGATAAGACATAAGTTGTCATACCAGATTAGAATGCCATAAATCCCACCTTCGGAGGACACAAATGGTCTTTGTTGCGTATTTCTTTCAGAAAACTAGGTGACAATAGTACATAGTACGTACTTAGATCTTTTTACTTGTGAATAAAGAAAGTTATACAACCTTTGTTCGGAAATCGAAGGCATTATTTTATTTTTTCTTTGCATTGTGTATGGGTTGTCATTGAAAAAATAATAATTCATTTTTCTAATTGAAAAAGCGTGTGAATTTTATGAAATTATAATTAAATTCACTTGGTCCAGTGGTTGAAGTGCTGGCTTTAACGTTCTGTCTCACGAGTCCCGCGGGTTCGTTTCCCGGCATGGCCAATTTTGGCTCTGGTCTGGATTTGGTAAGTAGTCGCAGGGCGCACTGCGTTTCGCAGTCATTTAGACAGCTCAACTGGCGGTAGTAACCACCTCCTTACAGAAGACCGCCGTGGAATTACAGCACATTAGCTGTTGCTTGTGTTATAGGCGAAGGTAGCTATCGAGTGGTGACGGTCCGCCTCAACCTTTACAAAAAGAACGACTTCCTAACTGACAGACTCAGTTCCGGCTTAGAACAATAGAAATTTGAAATGTGATCATTGAAGACATAATTATCCTTTATCCCATTGAAGTCTGCCGTAATTTATTCCGGAGTCACCGAGGATAGTTATTAATATGGACTAAAAGATTACGCAAACTATGTAAACAAACCTTTGACAACGTCGAGTGGTCGAGTGATCATGTATCTCTGTCCCTTTCTCTCGCAACTATAATGTCAGAAGTGGCCGACGCTATCTCTTTCGTGATGCAAGAAAGCTATCTCGACGACACTTGGTCACCTTTTTATGAATGATTGCGCTATTAAATAAAATACACGCTACGCTATATAGTAAAAACGCGTTTTAACGTGTAGACAAACGCTAAATACTAAAAATATCCATCGTTTAATGAAGATGTTACAAGAAATGGACAAGACAATTGCTTTGAAAAAAATATATATTATACTTAAACATGTGAAGAACCAATTGTATTAATTAGAATTTTCATTAAAGTAATAGAAACTCCACAAAAAAAGTTACAACACAAGAAGGATTTGACTTTTATTGAAAATTCTCTCGAAAACGGCTTATTGCGCGCATATGAATCCTGTACCTATTCTAAATGTCATTTGCCTGAGTGAAGCCCTTAACTGTTTATTTTATTTAAAAAATGTTATGAACCACTGATTGATTATATATTTCCGTTGTCTCCGTGGCCTTCCTTTAGATATCGGGGTGAGTGGGGTGCGGGGTTAGGTGCGCGGGCGCACCTGGCGTTCGGGGCGCCAATCGCGTGCCCGAGACGCGCGCGTATAATTCTGTTTCAACATTATGCAGACTGTCTTTATGACCACGTACTAAACGATCGTGATTGAGAGTGTTTTGAGACTCCAAAGACGCCCGATTTTTATTATAAACTAGCTTGTGCCCGCGAAAACATAAGAGTAATATAATTTATCGCTGTGACGAAGGTGGCGCCGATTTTTCATGTTTTTAGACGATCCCACTGGAACCTAACATTTCTCCAGGATAAAAGGTATCCTATATGTTAATCCTCGTAATAAACTATCTGTGTGCCAAATTTTATGCAAGTCCGTTTAGCCGTTTTGGCGTGATCGAGTAACAAACATCCAAACATACAAACCTTCGAAGTGGGACTAACAACTCAACATGAAAAATAAAAAATACAGCGCCTGACAAAACATATGAGCAATGATTTATTCAATCTCTATTGCCAGGCGCTGGGTTTTCATTTTTAGATGTTCCCTAGGAAACGGCACTTTTTTCGGGATGAAATTTGTTTCTGTATCCTTCACATGCGTAATTTTATGTTGATCAGTACCTAACAAACAGAGTTCTTAGTGTGGCTTTTCTTATTTTTTTCCACTTATTATACAGTTCGTGACGTTTGCAGGTCCGTTCCAAATGGTCAATACCACGGTCAGCGTGAATGCAAATACTTTTTTTTTGTGAATGCCTCCTTTCTTGAACTGCGTTCTGAACAGCTGTTCCGAATACGAGCGAAAGACACACCCGGTGCTGCAATTTCACGATTATTTTCATTAAAAAAATATCAACACCGAAAAAGTTGAAAATAAAAAACATGGCTATGTTATGTTATGTGTGAAGATATTGTGACATTTAGCGTGCACAAACGCACAGACAAATAGACAAACACAAAATTTTTTAAAACTATTTTTTTGACCTCGGTAAAAATTGTTTTTTTGAAAAAAAAAAAACAATTTGTACACATTTGTTCGTTACAATTTTATTATTATTATTATTATTTTTATTTTTTTATGTTATGTCGACAGACAGGCTGACGGTCCACTTGATGGTACGTGGCTACCATCGCCTATAACACAAGCAACGCTACAGGTATAATATAATATGTATAGATGGGTTTGCTCTTGACCGCATCTATCTATGTAGGAAGGATGAGGCCGACGATGGAGCGAGCTCACCCAGAAGATGCCTATTCACTCGAACCTTGAAAAGATTTGAGTTGGGTAATCTTGCTATAACTAAATTTTCTTATATGTATATAATCTTAATACATATACATACATAATTAATATTTTGTATCCAATAAAAAAGCCGAAAGGGTCGACGAGATGAGAGCAAGATTAAAGTTTTAATTAAATAGAGCAGTGAATCTGTCTAGAGAGAGAGAGAGAGAGATGCATAATGGTATTGTCGGTTGTTACGTGGGGTGCGCGGGCGCCCCTCCGTCATGCTCGCTCGATCGACCGACAGGGGTTGGCATACATTACGCTCAGGTACAGGGTACAGTGCACCGCTAAACTAAACTCGTCTAAGTATAGTGAAGTGACACGTTGAGGTGCACGACTCGAGCCTCAACTTGAGGTATGATTCATTGAATCACGCTTCAGCCTAGAACACGTGACATATCTTACCTCTCCCCTCGGCGAGAGTGGATCTTCAAAGAACTCTAGTTTATTTTCTTTTTTTCACCATAAGAGTAATGCTATTTATCTGAAGCAGTATTCATATTTTGATTTAAACCCAAAAACCAAATTTCTTTGAGTCGCTTCAGCATTTGACTGATGATGCTAAGAGGAAAAAATAGATGAGTTAACTCATTCTTACGAGGAGTATTCGCTCGGAGCATCCCATTCGGAGTGTGGTATACTGTAAAGCGTGTCATTATGCTAGTAGGGGTACCTACTCTGTATGGTGTTTTGATGGGGTGGTATCGCGACGTGTTAGGGGTGTATTTTTGGATTTATACACTAAATGCAACTTGTTGCGATCAACTCTTACAAAGAGGATGAAACCTCGATGTGTTTTTGAATTAATCTAAACTTAATAAATAATTACTTAACAGAACCACTTCAATTTCTAAAAAATGACCGCTGAGTTCTCTTAAAGTGCGCAACGAGTTTGATGCGGTTTTCACTATAGTTTAGAGAATTCGTTGCTTAAACTTTATTTCACTGTCATTATATTCGTAGGTAACTAGCCTCTCTCGCAACTCCATTACTGGGATTAGTTTAAAAACGCAACAAGCAACAGACAGACAGGCGAACCGTAATTCGGTCCCTGTTTTATCCGGCGGCCTTTGTGATCCTTTATGTCGTAGTATCGATTTCATTTTGCCATTATTATAATTTGTCGGTACTCTCATCAAAAATAAAATTATTAGGCACTCCCTTCTAATCCAACTAGACCTGCTATATTGGTGCTAAAACTCCTTTGAGTTGACTTCATGGTGCGACATGTTGCAAAACAGTCGTCGGATTACCGGGGGTCGACTGTATCGGTATGGGTAGAGAAAGAATACGATTTTTAGACAATTCTTCATGCGTCATGCTGGCTAAACCTAAATGATCTTCGCCATTTAATAATTGTACCCGAGCAAAGTCGGGATCACCTCCGAGTGTTTTCGGTTAAGGAAGACTGGAAAGCAGCTAAAGGTCCTTTTCACCATGGACACACACTTGTATTTAGTGTGCACACGCGTGTAAGGTAGCATCGGCATGCGAGCAAGTTCTACCTGCCAAGAGAAAGAGACGGCTACGTGCATTAAGTGGGCAGTGCGAAAGAGAGGTGGATGGTGCGTTTGCGTCGACGGGACAGATGTTCGAAATTCGAATACGGCGCTCTGCATGCGGGTGTTTTTTTTTTTGCGGAGTTTAGGGCAGCCCATTCTGTCGGCTTCCTGGCCGCGCGTGGGACTTCGTGGGAATGGGAATGACTGGAGAAATTGATCACAGACGAGAGATGAATATTGAGATAGCCGTTAAAGGGCTCCGAACAGAGTTTTGCAAATTAACTTGCAACATTTTAAGGTGTGTCTTTGGTGCACTTAAATAATAACTTTTTTATAGTTTAAAACATAGATCTAGTAAAATATATTATGATAATTTTCTTCTTTAATTTTTTTATTTTGCTTTACTTAGATTATGGGTAATCAAGTCTCTCTATTTTGAAGATATCTAGTGTTATATGGTATACAAGAAAATAAAAAAATCATTTTCGTTGGATAGCAAACATGTCCCATAAAAAATTTTGGATTTGCACGTACAATGCGTTTAGGATAAGAATAAGATGGGGCGGTCGCCGTTTTGTGACGTTTTTACTCATTTAAGTACGGTCAGGAAGAGAACAAAAATATAAAAATTAATTTAATATGTTTAAAACCAGACATCAGAAATGTGTCCATGTTTATTTTCAGTGTTCTATTTTTAAAAAAATATTATCAAAATTGAATCAGACTATTAATTAAATGTTCCACGTGCATTCGAATTACTGACGCCATTGTATTGCGGACGCATTCCACTGAGTGACGTCACTTGTTTTGATCTGTTTAAATGATTATCACAACTCCATCACACTTTTTGCATTCGCCTTTTTTCTTGACATTGTTGTTAATTTTATTTCTGGCCCTTTGACTCTCATTCTAATCATCACGAATCACACCCATACAATACAACCCACATCTTTTCAAGGTTCGAGTGAATAGGTATTTGTTTAGGCGAGTATCGATTCAACATTAAAAATTATGTAAATAAGAGTTCTCTTAAAGGGGTCACTAGATGTCGCCAGTGGTCGTATTAGTATCTGTGTGTTGTACAACGTTAGACGACGCGACGGCTTGTTTATATTTTTAAAATTGTCTGAAGTATTTAGTTTCAATATCTTTATACGTGGTGCAAGAATATAACATTAAGTGAATGTGCGTTGTGTTATTTATCAAATTTTACCCGTAACCTCATCTTTCCCACACGGATAGATGCTGGCCAAGAGCAAACCCATCTTTAATTTAAAAAGAAAGAAGGATATTCCAGTTGAAGGATTTTTTTTACTTCTAATAAAATAGATTTTTTTTAAATTGTAGGCTCTACGTGAAAACCTTCCTTGTCCTTCTATCTATGTATATACCTAAACATTATACATTAACTTTTTTTTACGTCACCTTCTCTAAATGTCACGTCATTCTCCCTCTTGTTTTGTGAATAATTTTTATTGCCGAGACGCTTTCCAAACCAACAACAAAATGGATTATAGTTATATTTTATTTTAATTTAAAAAAAAACCTGTTCTTTTTTGCACACCATACTTACCAAATCCGCCATTAGACTTAAAGCTTTGACATCACAATATGGCACATGCCTGGTCCTATTCTTATTTTAAACTTATAGAAGACAAAAGTTATTTTTATGAGAAAGGGCGTCAAGCAGGCTGACGGTCCACTTGGTGGATGACACAAAAAGATGACATTTTTTTATCTTTTTTTACTTTAATTTTGTGAAATGTAAGAGTAAATTCAAAATTTTGAGGAGTTATCGCCCTCACTAATTAAGTGTTATTAATGTGAAAAAAAAAACCTAGTCACTACGCATTTATTTCAAAAAATAATTTAATTTAACAAATACTCATGATTCAAATTGGAAAGAATCTTGTATTTATATATTTTTTTACCCGTACAGGTAAAAAAATATAACTACTACAAGTCCATTATGAAATAAAGTTAATATTTTTTTATTTATTTATTCAGGCAAATACAACATATCTTCGCAGTTTTACAATACATAAAAATAGAAAACAATAAGTTATAAGACCTATTACAATTATTTACAAGCAGTGGTACAAATGGACACTTCAAAAAGAACAAATCAATAGTGTAAAGTGTTACATGTAGATGATGTAGACACAAATTAAGAACGCAACAGCAGACTTCCCAAGCTCATCATAACACGTGCATGTCCGCCTGAAAAAGATATTCTTTGCGAAAAAGGTATATATTATAAACTAGCGGCCCGCCCCCGGCTTCGCCTGGCGTGCAATTTTGATATACCCTAAAACATTCCCCGTTTATACGTCTTTCCATTAGCGAAAACCGAATTAAAATCGGTCTACCCGTTCACGCGTGATGCCGTGACCAGGAGAAATAGGGATTAATTAAGTTAACTATGAATTAATTGACAACTCGACTCTTTAAAAAGTTGATGTCGAAAGCGAAGTATTGAATTGCAATTTTAAAAATGTAACAGTTTTTGCGACGCGCAGGTGTATTCCTAAAAGTCGTTTTTGTTTGTTTGTTTGTACTTTGTACGGCATTGTCTGTATTAATACGTCGGTAGTGGCGAACCATTCCGTCCATTGTCGAAGGTGAGAAAAAGGACACTTTTGTTTGCATCAAACGAAACTGTCTTTCCCACGGAACGCATCTCGTTAAAAATTAATGCATGCCGGTACAGATCTTTTTTTTTTGTATTTATTTATTCAACTTTAAAAAATCAATATGAATATAGCAACACTGTGAAGAAAACAATTTATCTCCAGGCAATATATGTACATAGTTTGCGACGTTACAGTAGGCCGTAGTTACACAGTTTTCTTTTATAATAGCTGACCCAGCAGACCCGAAAAATTGTCACGCCTAACCTAACCCGATTGTAGCGCCACCTATCGGGTCCAATTTTATTTTCAGACCATAAATTGGTCACATTGACACTCGGTTTAATTATTTGGATATTGTTCATATAAAAATACTGATAAAACCACGACTAAAAAATGGGGGGTGGGGGTAGGAGGGTGAAAAATACTACGACCTATTCTAATACCTACCAAATATATTTGAAAAAATCGTAAAAATAGTTCGTGACACGAGATTTTTATATATATAGAAAAAGAAGAATTTTCGTAGTCTTTGTGTGGTAAGAACAAGGTAAAGTCCTTGTTCCACACGTGGAACAAGGACTTTACCTTCCTCTTATCGTTTTATCGTAAAAAGAAATAAACGATAATAATGAATCGGCAATCGGCAACGGTATTTGTAAGTCCGAGATACGTACCTGTGCGGGGAGCATATGTCTTGAAACCAGCTTTCAAAGCTCGCGTCCATTGTTCGATTTGAAAAAAAAAAAAGCGAGGTTCAGAACATCTGGCGACTCCACACCCCCGACGCCGTGCTCCACCCTCGACGACCGAGACGGCGCTATCTAGCGGCGACCGTGCGAGAGCGAGACGGCTGCACTCGGAGCACCCTCGCTGGCAAAAAATGCTGTCTGAGATGCGCCCGCGCACCGCCGTTCGCGGCGGCGGGCGGGCGGTTCCGTTTCCGAATTTTAAAAGATTTGACTTTCTACATTTGATTTGTTTTTGTTTCAAACTGTCGGCTTCGGCCTGCCAGGCCTTACTCTTGTTAAATTTTTACTCTTTAAGGCACCCTGTACTTCAGACTAATGAGACGCAACACAATCGCTACACTTATTCAAATCGTCAAAACAATAAAACACACTCCAGGAATCCAAATATTTTGGGAAAATCTTCAACAACCCAATGCTAAATTTAAAATAGCTTGGAGTTTAATACAAACTTTATTGGCTTTTAGTCACAATTGTGCAATGTAAGCGGTAAGTGTCGCGTGCTTCGTACTAGTATGGTTCTAGTCGGCTGTAATAGTTCCAAATGTTTGGAAATGATATGCGAAGTGCATCCAATCGTCGCACAGAGGAGAGACCATGTGGATACCCCGAGGCGATAAAGTGTCCGTTCGATTCCCGGCTCGGAAATAGCCCGGTCAAGAACCCCCGCCGATGCCCTTTCGCAGCCGCAGGATAAATATTCGCCGTTCGCAAGGCGCATTCTTGTTTATTGTCCTTTTCAAACGTAATGGTCGCGTGTATTAACTTCCGCACTCGATTGAGCGCAGGATTGTGCAAAAAATTGTCTAATGAATTTGTCATAATTATAAATGACCAATGAGTCACATTATATATTTATTTGTTTCGCATAAATAATGTATATTAATGCACTTTTAATCTATACATATAATAAAATCGTAATCGAGCCGTGTCCTGTGGCTCTAGCATGAGTTTACGATACTACACTCGCTAGCGAGAGCGTAAAACATTTATATGGAAAATTGACAATTTGACATTGACAGTTCACGATTTCTCATACAAAAGTTTTACGTTCTCGCTAGCGAGTGTAGTATCGTAAACTCATGCTAGAGCCACAGGACACGGCTCGATTACGATTTTATTATATGTAAGTATAGATTAAAAGTGCATACTAGAGCCTCTGTACATTAAATATACAATTTGTACACGTCGTACTTATATTACCGAGGTCAAAAAAATAGGTTTTACAATTCTTGTCTGTGCGTTTGTGTACGCTAATCTCAGAAACGGCTTAACTAATTTGAATGCAATTTTCACTAATGTATTGTAGCAACCTTCCCGTGCGCTCCATAGATGCGAAATTAACCCGCATTACTTGGATAAAGTGCCGCTGCGCACAATTCGGATGATTAAAAACTTTATCCCGCGGATGCGCGAACTTTGAAACAATCTCCCTTCTAAGGTGTTTCCTTCTAGCCTAGGTACAATATGGCGTTCTTCAAGCGAGCAGTAAATAAATTCTTGCTGGATCGACAGCGCACATGTTACCCCCGATGGTGTTGGTTGTGTCCTCGGGCGACGGTAGCCATTTACCATCAAGTGGACCATCAAAACAACAACTTTAATAAGAGAATATCCATCTGTCGATTTTCACACTGTGTTCTGTCCTATAATATATTTATTGTATGTCGTCGTATTAGAATTTTTTTGGGCGTTATCTAAAGCAGTAAATATTTCCAATAAGTAAATTCAGTTTGAAGAAGTATGTTTGCGATGCGATAAGTAAACGCCCTTATCTCAACACGTGCTGCTCCCGACGATGACTCATGCCTCAGACCGATGGCTATCTGCTAGAATGACTCGACTTGACGGTTTGACGAGCACCTCGATTGCTTTAACACTCCGTCTCAAGGATCCCGGGTTCGATTCCCGGTAGTGGCATAACTTGAAGACACCGAACTTTTAACTAGCTCGGCTTAATGCTCTGTGGAGTCGAAACTGGGGCCTTAGACAAAGTAGCATTCGCTCCGTAGCGAAGCGATATCGAAGTTCGTTATCGTCTCAGAGACAAAGAAATCATGACAAGGTATCACGTGTTTATCACGTGTTACAGTGCCGATTCCTTTGTCTCTGAGACGATAACGAACTTCGATATCGCTTCGCTACGGAGCGAATGCTACTTTGTCTAAGGCCCCTGGTTCGAGCCAAAAGGAAAATTTTGTGTTGTCGCCAATTATACATAAAGGTTCGATTGGGGTTGGTCCTGTGTTACATCCGGCCCATGATAATGTACGGCTGCGAAACATGGACTCTCAAGGACACCGTCGGACACTTATGGGCATTCGAAAGGTGGTGCTATCGCTGAATGCTTCGTATTAGCTGGACTTATATAAGGTCAGAAAAGAAACCGTTCTCCGACGTATTAAAATCAGAGATAGGTACCTATATTATAAAGAGAATTAAAATGCCCTGGATGATGATGCAATTGATTATGATGAGTAAGGTGGAAGGGAAGAGACGCGCTGGGCGAAGGAGGAAGTTGTGGTTGAGAAACATCCGAGAGTGGAGTGGAATTGCCTCGGTCGAGCAACCGTTTAGTTAGAGACTGGTTAAGAGAGTTGACGGCTAACCTTCAGGACTGAAGAGGCACTGAGAGAGAGAGAGAGGCATAACTGCGTTTCGCTGTCGTTAGGGCAGCCCGTCTGGCGGCGGTAACCACTCTCTTACAGAACTGTAATTTCACCATCGTGAAATGACAGCATGTGTGCTGTTTGTGTTTCGGTAAGTCAGTAAGAAATTCAAGTCCCTTTTTTCCTGCCCTTTCTCAATCCCTTATCTTTAATTCTACTATGGTCAGTAGCCACCTATCATCGAGTAGCCTATAAAATGGACAAGTAATCCACGTCCATTATTTTTTTACTAACAGTTAGTAGCAAACAATAAAGGTTAATAACTATATTAGTATTAATCAAACGCGTTTACGCAAGTCGTATGACCAATATTTGATAAACAAGAAAAAATTCATTTGGACATGATAGTTACGGTAAATGTAATGAATGTGGTAAATATTAATAATAACCGATTGTGTGCTAAATAATCATTATTGCTTAAACAATCCCAAAATTCAATATACATATATCTAACTGCGTGCTGCGTGCAAATCAACTTGGATAAATATTACTTTAATCTTAGCCCAGCAATTACTCGTTTTTAAAATGTTATAAAAGCTTGCTACATAAACCAGTGAAAACCGCATTCAAATCGGTTAATCCGTTTTTGAGATTAGTGTGCACAAACAAACAAGTATAATGTAATGTAACAAATATAATGTAAATTCGCATTCAGAATACCACTTTAATTAACATTAAGTATAACAAACTTATAATTTATTACATTTACCAAAAGTAAGGTGTCAGTTATTTACTTTTAGCGGTTACAATACCTATAATAACCGCTAAAAGTGTATAATTTACCCTGCGACCCGACCCGGCTTGGCAGAGGTGAATTTTCTATTTCTCCTTTTTTATGTTGAGATCGGCAGACAGGCTGACGATCCACTTGATGGTAGGTGGCTACCTTCACCTATAGCAACATTACAGGTGCTGCAAGTGCGCTGCCATGGTAGGATGAAGAATAAGGGATTGGGAGGGGATAGATAAATGGGTTCTGGCATCCCTCACTCACTACAAACTTCGGCATACATTCTGTTAATTCATGGTGATCTTCTGTAAGGGGATGTCACTACTTTCCAGATCCAGATCAGAGCCAAATTTGAAAAGTTCATTGCCGGGTGTCGAACCCGAGAACCCTAGAACAGAGCGTTAAGCCAAGCAACTTAACCACTCATCCAACGGCCTTTACAGATATATCTGCTGATTAATTCTCCGCCGCGAGTGATTGCAGCTGACCTAAACCTCAATATTTTAGTATGAAATTAGTAAAGATGTTATCGCGTATTGTTTGGGCCTGTCCACCTACCCGAGCCTCCAGCCGACCTGGCCGCCGCGGAGTTTGAGACATTTGAGTTTTATTTTGGGTGATGGTGGCAACGAGTATAACCCGATACGAGTGAGTCGTCGCCACTCGCCAGATGGAATACAAATGGCCACATTATCTCGACAAACTAATAAATTATTGATTGGCAGAAGACACGCCGTCTCTTACCATTAGTTTGCGAAGGAGAAACACTAGATCCCGAGCGATTTTCACCCGCTTACGGGGCTTTTTTTGATTTCATTTGTATTTTCCTAAATTTCAAATTAGAGACCAAACACACCAATTGTAATCGCTCCAAAGGAAGCGAGCATTTTTCACATCGAAACCGGACGCCGCTGCCGGGATCGATCCCGCGATCCCCGAGTCTCGGAGCGCAAGAGCGAGCTTAAACCACTCGTAAATCCATCGAGTGTCGATAGTAATACGGTGTATGCAAATGAGGCGACAGGTGTGTCCGTCCGCGGCCTCCGCAGAGGCCACCTCTCATCACCTCAAACAATACCTAAACATTTGTTGATATTTTCGCACCGATACCAAATCCACAGTTTGAGCTTAACCCACTTTTGTATGTCACGTTTCTTCGTTAGATATACATCATCGACAGCCTATTATATGTCCCCACTGCAGGGGCACGGGCCCACCCTCTCGACAAGGGCGTATGGGCTATATGGCCCAGTGGACTTCAGATGCGCCTTAGAATTTCTTCTTCGGCGTATGCAGGTTTCCTAGCGATGTTTTTCTTCACCGCTTGAGAGCAGTCGGTAAATGCACTTAAGTTTCTAGAAAAAACCCATTGGTACATGGGGATCGAACTCGGGCCTTCCGACACCGACTCTCATATTGTTAACTAATTAACATCAATGTTAGAAATGATATACGCAAACCTGGAGAAGAAGTGTGTTAGTGGTTTAGGAGAAGTTAACGGAGAAACTAGAAAGAGAAAAGACTTTATTTCATAACTCGAATGCGAAGACAACTCTCGTCTGCTACTTGGAGGCATTCCTATTTTCCTAAAGAAGGAGGTCTAATAAGCAATGAAAGTTAGTTCTTTAGAATGCGCTTCCACTACATTGAAGGAGGTCCCGATAAGAAATTTTTGAAATTGTAGTTGTACTTTAAGTAATAATTTTTAGATATTTGTATAAATATGTTAAGTTTAAAAGTGTGTTTTTAATAGAATTGATGAGGCAATAATTTTTAAAGTTTCATTTGTCATTGATGCTCTGAGACAAAGGCCTAATAACGCTTTAGCGTCTAATAGCTCGTGTCAGGAAGAAAGTGGGAAAAATAGGGCACAGAATATGCGAAGCGACAGCAGAATATGCTCCTTTTCACTCGAAATTGCCATACAGCATAATTCCACAATTTGGAGAAGTGTGGTGATCGTGCGCTCGTAGGTGATCGGAGTTGTGTGCGTGTGACAGGTGCAGTGGCGGTGACGGAATCCAGTTTGCGTTCACGCCGTGTACATGCGCGAACTTTGTGCTTAGTCCTATTTCACTGAAAACTTACGTATCCTTGTAAGTAACTATTGCGATTGGAGTTAGGACATTCGGTTGCTCTTTATAACTCGAGCTCATCACTTACTGACGTATGAATTGAAATTGTGGAGCAGTTGTTTCAACTCGCATGGCCGACCTTCGCTAATGGGGAGGCACATGAAGAGGAAGATATAATATGAACACTGGCGACCCGCCCCAGCATGAACCTTCCTCGGACCTGTTCCGATTTCTGTGGTCCAGACGTTGTAGAGTTTTGCGCTTAGCATTTTGTAATGTATGAGTGGGTATGTGTTTAGTATTTTTTAATACAGTTGCTCAAAAAGTGGCGTATTGCAGGGACGTATAGCGTTCGGAAAGTGGGCTATTACACACTCGTGCTTTTTTTTTACCTTTCCCGCACTCGTGCGTTCTCTTTCCCAACTGTCAAAATAATGTATATTAAAAAGAAAAACGAACCATGAAGTTTTTACTAAAAAGTTTTTATGATTCATGCAAATACGTATATTTCTAAAAAGAAGCTACGAATTTGTTTCAATATCAGATTTAATGATTTGATTTAATGAGTTAGGTTAGGTTTCATTTCATTTCATCTCATTAAATTTCATTTTCATTTCAAATCAATAAAAAAATTCTACTGAAGACTTGGCTGTATGGGCACATAGTTTCCTTTGCCTACCGGAATGCGTGAAGAAAAAAAATGTCTCTGCTTATATTGTACGGTTGGCGCCATTTTCCAGAAATTCTCTTTGCGAGTTTAGTTGTTTGTTTTATTAAATCGCTTCATTTTTTCGCAACTGTATTAAAAATAGTCGTTCAGTACACGTGCGGAACCGTCATTGCAACTTGTTCCGACTGTCAACCCTCGCCTTCGGCTCGGGTAGACATTTGTCGGAACTCTTTGCAATGACAGCCTTTCCGCACTTGTAATGAAATATACTATATTAATCAATTATTATTTATGAGCCATTCGGTTATAATTTCTTTCTCATAGATGAGATACAGACCACCGATGGCAGAAGACCTATTTCTTAAGTTTTCGTACTATCAATTTATTGTTTACTCGTTGACGTGCTTTGAGTAAACGTAACTCCAGCAAACTTTTGAATATTGTAAAATCGGTTTACACTCAATCAAATAAGTGTCCGTATTGTTCACCAATTACAGGAAAAAACTACACAGCAGAACCCTTATTGTTAAAAGGGGTGCGACTTATCTTTTATTGACTCGCGTTGCTGTCGGCTCAGTGTCTACTTTATTTTTTTAGTTTTAGCGTGCACAAACATAAAAAAATCTATTTTTTGACCTCGGTAACATAAGTGCAAGGTGTAAAAATTGTTTTTTGAAATATTATATATAGCAATAGCAAGTAAGTGTGATAATATAGCAAGTCTTATAAATGATAGCCAACATAATATTTAGTAGGTAGAGGGGACAAAGAGGCCAACAAAAGTGCTCAAGTTGAAGTTGTAATAAAAAGTGAACTAGTTTTATTATCGTGTCATGGTGACCTTTAGTCGGTTTGCATAAAGTTGAAAATCGAACAGGCTTAATCTCTAATATCGCATTAAAAGCTTTGCGCTCCGTACGTATTATCTACCCCTTCACATGTCGACGAGCGAAACGACCGACGTCTAATCTAATGTGACCTCTCGCGATTCCGCGGTTCTGTACTCGATTATGGTACCTACGCTACTAATTAGTACTTATCGGGACGTCCATTAGTATCCCATCTTTATTGAGTAGTGATTCTCATAACCCAGATTCGGTGAACGCCTCTTCGCTCTGTTTGCGCCGGGAGCGGCTTTGTGGACTACGTGCCAAGTTGTGGGAAATATAAACCGTTGAGAAAGTATTTTGCATATTGAAATCCAAAAACCATAAAGTGATCCCAGAACTCCATAAAGTTTAAAGGGTGTCGTAAAATGTGTTGCCATTTTTGCGGACCCCTAAAGCCGAACACCAACACAAGTTGAACGACCGTCGAAAAAACGCAGGCAAGACGAGGGGGATTTGAATAGGCGACCCTACACCGCTACACCAGCATAGCGCCTATTCAGCGCGCCCCGAGGGTAGCCGAGGAATCGCTCCGAGATGAATGCGTCGGCGCATGCCAACGTCTCGCGCTTTACTTCGGTTATTTTTTAATAATAAAAAACAAAATACGTCGATCGTCGTCACAATTGTGGAAATTACATGAAAAGACAACTAATATTTGTCTTATTTAATTAAAGTTGTGAGCAAAAGAATTGAGTCTCTTGAGCAGATGTACCTTGACTCGGGCGCCTCAACGTTTTGTCTCCTGAGGTCATCAAACCTTACAGATCGCGTTCTGTGACCTTAGCCGTAGAAGAAAACATGCTGCGGCTCCAAAAACTACATTAAAACCTTCGGTAGGAGACAGTGTAGTTTTCAATCTGCCGATGGATGAGCCGAGCCCGACGGAATAGTGGTTAGGGTGCCTGCCTCGACGCTCTGTTCTAGGGTTCCCGGGTTCGATTCCTGGCAGGATCGACTTTGAAACATGAACTTTTCAAATCTCGATCTGAAAAGTAATGGCAGAGCACGCCGCGTTTCGAAGTCATTTGGGCGGTCCGTCTGGCGGCAGTAACTACTCCATTACAGAAGACCACCATGAAATCACAGCACGTGCATGTGCTGTTGTGTTTCGGTTAGTGAATAAGGGATGCCAGAGCTCATATTCCCATCAAATCCCATATCCTTAATCCTACTGTAGTCGGCAGCGCACTTGAAGCAGTTGTGGCGTTGCTTGTGTCATAGGCGACGGTAGCTACCATCAAGCGGATCGTCAGCCTGTCTGCCGATCTTAACATAAAAAAGTAAAAATAAATTATAGATTAATAAATTAATTAATTAATATTTATATCTGTGTGTGTGTGTGTGTATTTTTACGCATGCGCACACTTACACCCACTCTTTTTACCAGAAAATATGGCAAATGATTTGTACAAACCTTCCTCGTTTATTTATCTTTCTATGAGTGAAAACTGAATTAAACTCGGTCGAGCGGCTTTGGAGTCCATAGGGAAAATACGTACACACATCGATTTTTATTTACGAAGATAGGACGCCTTAATGAACCTGTTTCTCAAAATTGTAAAGGAAATAAATATTTTGAATTGCTGTCAACCTTGCTTACGCTTTCTCCGTTACAAAATTCCCCCATATGGGGAATAAACGCACAATACGAAACGGTGGAAAAAGTGACCTCTTTGAGAGGCCGCTCGGGACCGGGGAAGCTCGTGCTTTCCCGACCGCTCCCGAGAAGGGCCGAGCGCGAACATCTGTCGTGTCGGCGCGTGCAAAGATAATTGTATTAGTGTATAGATGGAACAATAAAAATTGAAGATTCCTTCGATACTCGATACCCGTCTTTCTAATGGCTGCATGTCGTATGTTAAAAAGAGATAACAATAGCCGAATATGACGTCTTAAAACGCTGCGCGCCATAAAAGAGGCAACGTCATATTTGTTTATATCATGCTGGTTAACAAGTGCGTTTAGCTTTATGTGATTTAAAATACTTAAAAATCTGAAAGTGTGATTTCATAAATCTGTTGCTTGCCAAGAATGGCTTGTACTGTTCCCGTTTGTCCAAGTAGAGTGGGTGTTTTGAAGGAGAATAATGGAAACATATCATTTCACCGGTAAGTCGCACAGCTCGCACTCATTAATTTTGGTGTTTTGTAAACAATTTTTTATAATTATTTACTAAAAATGAATCATTGTACATGCATACACAGCTCTAAGGTTGATTTATTTAAAGAAAAGCTGGTGTTTATAACTAAAATTTACAAAAACCAAAGTTAATCGGAATATTTGACATTTGTCTTGCTTTATAGTGCTGTAGTCTGATCTTGATAAGTTTATCGATATCGATAACTAATTTATTTTTAGTAGAGTGTTGACAATTTCTAGCATTCACTGCAGGTTGAAAGTAATTTTTATCAATTTATAACAGATTTCCCACCGACATCGATTTAAAAAAAACGTGGACAAAAAATGTAAGAAAAGCCGACGATTGGAGAGCTTCACAATATACAAGAATATGCTCGATGAACTTTGAAGATGCTTTCGCCAAGGATATCAGCGTAAAATTCTACACTCGTATGCAGTACCGACAATATTCCCAAAATTACCACCATCCTGTAAACCAGTAAGTAATAGTTATAAAGAAGTTATGCTTCAATCTATGAAAATTATGAAAATCTTTTGAATCATTAATAACCAAAAACTATTTCTTTTCAGAAATTACCCAGAAAAAGAAAACTTACTAATAAATACGTGGATACCCAAGCGTCAACATTAACTGCAAGTCTTTAAATTAAAATGTTGACGAATCACAGATGAACGATATCACAGATTAAAATGAAACGACATCACAGATTGTCCAATCTGTGATATCGTTTCTAAAAATAAAACTTTAAGATTATCGAGTTTTTTTTTCTCTCGTAATAAAAACCTACTCCCGTTCTACCCCTTAAGGATGGATTCTAAATATTTCTACTCAAAAAATAACTATTCTTTTGAAATATTTTGGTGAAATAAATGCAAGAGGTTGCATACAATCTCATACAACCGATTAGCAATGCGGCGAGTACCAGTACGCACCCACATTTTATTTATATTGAATAACCAAATAGTACACCGAAACGCATTTAGCCATACTTTTTATCCGTCATATATTTAAAATCTATATCAACGATATCTAGTTATCAATAAAAATGCACAGCACTATTATACGCTATAACTTTAGCTTGCATTGTATAGTCAAAATGGAGACATTCACTCAACTTCGACCCGACAGATTATATATGTATGTCTCTTTCAATCTTATGACAATTTGAAGGTGTTAGAAAGAATAAAATATTGCTGCATTTTGTGATCCATCTATAGGTACAGACTAATACAACATCTTTGGGCGCGTGCGTCTCTTATTATTACCGAGAAACCTGTATGGCGGATCCCCGTACTGGCCGCGCATATCGCGTACACACCGATACATCTAGATTTGTACAGGTGGCCGAACGGGGAGCGAGTACCGGTGGGGTAGATAAGGGTGTAATATGTTTGTTTGTTGGTCGAGGGAAATGACCCGGTCAAATACGACCAACCGAAGGACTCGGACGCAGGACTCGGCGGGACTCAGGTGTCAGAAAATAGTGGGGCTTTTCATGAGACTTCTCTGGAGTTTCGCTCGTGTGGGTTTAGATTTGAGACAAGGTTTATACTTAGATATATGTATCTATTGAGGTCTTTCTGCCTTGCATATAGATAACCTTTTCTTATTGTCATTGAAGATTCAATCAAAATGAGTTTTACGTGCAGATACGTCTATCTGCATCTTATTTCAAAAAAAGACTTAAAATCTCTTTGTTGTTATTTGAATCCACAGGCCGAAGTACTTTATTTATTTGTAACTAGATGAGCCCGTAACCTCGTACGCGTGTTTGTTTGTAAACCGATTGGAATGAAACAAACACTAAAATGTTACGGGAAACTTGCTACAATACATGAGTGAAAATCGCATTCAAATCGGTTGAGTCGTTTCTGAGATTAGCGTGCAAAAACGCACAGACAAACAAACAACATTTCTAAAAAACTATTTTTTGACCTCGGTAACAAGTACAACGTGACAATATATTTTTTTAAATCTTTAATGTACCTACAGACACAGCTCGTTTACGATTTTATTATAATAATTGTAGGTATAGATTGGCTGTGACTTTGACTGCGTCTCTATTTCTTTTTCTTAGATGTTTTTGCTCAATCTTTATTGCTCATATAATTTTGTCAGGCATTGATTTTTAGGTAATACCTGGGGACCAGTATTTTTTTTCTCGTGAAAGTCCTTTTCTATATTCTTGACAATGTGTATGTAAAATTTCATGATTGATTGAATAGTTGAGGCGTAACAAACAAACAAACTTACTTTGGCCATTTATAATAATAATAGGTTGGGGAAAAAGTTTCTTCGCATTTTGTATGAAAATTCAAGACTTTTTTTTTTTTAAAGTTTATTTGCATTTAATTACAGATTACAGTATATATGTGCCATTTTGTTCGATGACTTTTTGTCATATTGTTGGTAGTGACATGATCCCGTTGCTGTAGAAATTTTGAGACTAATTAAAAAACGCGACAAGTAGTTCTGACAGTCCTCTCTTGATGTTAACCTGACACTGCCTAAATAATTCTGAAGAGACCAAAACAGTTGGAAATCTAAAGGTGCAAGGTCAGGGCTATATGTGGCTATATGGCGGATGGCGGAGTGGTTGTGATGAAAGACCGCACCCTTTCTATTGATGGGTGTTTTTGTATTTTTTCTTTTTTTTTTTTTTTCAAATGGGTCAAAGCTATTTTGTGGTCAATGTCTAGTTCTTCAGCTATGTCGTAACTACTGACTTTCCGATCTTGCTCCACTTTTCAAAATTCCCGGATTGAAAACGGTTATACCAACTTTGTGCTACTCTTACTGACACTGTATTAGGTCCATAAACGTCACAAATATTTTTCGCGGCTTGCGTTGCATTTTTTCCCTTTTTGTTATCAAATTTTAAAATGTTTTGAATTTCTTCATTAGATTCACTCATTTTGACAGACAGAGAAACAAGATGTTTATTACAAGTTTATACATACTAAACCTAATATAAGTTAGGATTGTACTGTAGGATGCATGTAACTGTCCTCGATTGGTAGAATTGATCAGGACGAGACGCACCGCATCGTCTGCATCGATTTCTTTGTTGCCCTAATTGTTTATTTACTGTTGCAGCACGACTCAATAGCTTTATTCCACACTCACGAGTTCCTGAGATCCTAAGAGTGTAGCGTATTTCACAGAACAGCCCCGAAATGTGATCCCGTAGTTCTCCCGATAGTAAAATGGCTAGTGATGATAAATTAGCTTTTGAACTGAGGATATAATTTTGCTCACTGACGGAACATTTCGGCTTACTTCTAGGATTTAACGGATTGCACTGTGCGGATGGATAGAAATTTTATCCTTTCAAAGAGGTGATAAATTTTTGCAGGATCTGATGTTGCTTGTCCTTAGTCGTTTGTAACTGAACATGACAATCTACTGTAAAAGCAGTACCTACTTTTATTTATTTACAAATAAAGGCTACCAAAGATAGATCCGTTCTCGCACTTAAGATTACGCTGACCCTGAAAGTACTTTAGCCTCATTGCACTTGTGCCTCAACACCAACCTTTTTGACCGGTGATGACATGTGGCCCTTATTGGCCCTTATCTAGCAGTGGACGAAGACCTACGGACTAGATGGCGACGACGGTGAAACGCTGTAATGAAGCCTTCGGCTTTTGCATAATAAAGTGTGTCAGCCGAAGGTTTCGTGCGGCGAGTGTTTTGTCGAAAGTGGTCAGATGTCGGCGACAATCGTTCGATGGGATAATCGGTTCACGAATGAATAATAGAAATCGGCGCATGTAACGTGGCGACAGAGAGCGTTCGCCCAATGGGGCGACTCCACGCGAACACCACTAACACCACGTCACTTCGGAATCATATAAAAACCGCCATTGCCATTAAGCATTCAACTGACAATTACTCGACTAATACGCCTTCTTTACTTATTCATACGTCCATCGCGGCCGCCAAGGAACCGACCATCTTTTAGGCCGCTTTTTAATGTCCATTATTTCTGCTTTACAGGTAAGTCGACTCCGCCTATTCTCATCGAAGGGAGCCTCCGACCACGATCGCACGTAGGGTGAGAGACGCCGAGAGCGCTCTTCGAAAGCGCCTCGAGTGTTGGGCGACATTCGCTAAATTTCTAAATTCGATATGTCCAAAAGACATAATCCGTTGGATTAATTTAAGTTTGTATAACGGCTGACGTCTCGTGCGTCACGAGGAGATTGCGGACAAAGGAAGCGACGACATAACTTTACCCAACCTTCATTATATCACTGGAGCTGTCGAGGGCAGTGGGCGCCCCATAGAGAATCATCTATACCTATAGAGACGTAGTTGTGATTCCGGCCACTTATTTTTCGCGGAATTTTTTATTCATAACACTGAAAATTGACAACCTGAGCAGAAAATTGTATTAAACCGTCTTATGTTTACTTACGATTATATAATTCTTTAGTATTAAAGTAGAAATATGTAACAATAGTGATGTTTCGTCATACATCCCCATCTCGAGGCCTCCATTTTATTCTAGGGAACAGAGTTAGAGTGGGCTAAAATATCGAATACAATGGAGAGATGCATATTGTATAAAGCGGCGGCCCGAAGAAAAAATTCCACAAGAGAATTGAACGAGGCAGTACTGGCTTGGCTGGTCGCCCCAGTTTCAAAGTGGCCACCGCCGTAACCAGTAATTATTTATCAAGTGCCCCCCTCCACCCTCCCGACTCTCGGTTTTCGGTTATATCATAATAAATATCAAGCAATCACTCCAGGTTCTTGATGATAAGTTTCAATCGAAGGCTCTGTTTATAGCAAAGGGGAAATAAGCTGATGCCCGAGGAGGTGTCTAGCGACGGACCACTATGATGCTCTTTGCAATCATGTAGCTGGAGGAATAAGTCATCAATGTCCCAGTACTGTTTCGTCACTGGTATACTTTTATATTGATAAGCTTATTGAATCTTTTGTCTCGTGTTTAAATCATGATAATTTTTAGCTCTGGTCGAATTTGGAAATTTCTACGGTAGTTATGTTTATACAGAGGGTCGTACACCCCGATAAGTTGTTAATTTCCTTTAAGAATCTCTTCTCTTGTATTAATATTGATTCTATTCGTAATTATGAAGAACTGTACGTGAGAAGATGATATAGATAGACAAGGAATAAGAATAATTGAAACCGTGAGGTAAGAGAGATTTACCTTTGGACCGAACGTTTAAGGAAAGGGCCAACTGAGATTACCGGAGACATTTTGCCATTAATAGACAAGACTACAGATGAGCTGAAAGTATTCACGAATCGGTCACCGTGACCAATGCCCAGTCTGATTGACTTTTACCTAAGAATCGCTAATGGGCCAAAATGGACTTCAAAAGACGCTCAAGTTCGTGTTGATTGGTGCAAGGAAACGTTGAAAAAAATACAATCGAGGTGCATTGTACACAGGTGACGAATCATGGATCTATGCATATGAGCCTGAAATAAGCAGCAATCGACTGTATGGGTCAGCCAAAACGAACAAAAAGCAACAAAAGTCGTTTGCTGAAAAAGGACATCGCAGCGAATGTTTGGCTGTTTCTTCGGAATTACCGGTCATATGGCAACAGTGCCGTTGGAGAATCATAGGACGATCAATATCGAATGGTAAACGGCCTTTTGTTTGCCAGAAGTCTTCAGATAAATTTGATCGAAAAGAATTTTTGTACGGCCAAAATATCTAATCGATGGCCCAAACATCAAGAACAAAATGCGTGGGTAAAGATTATCGTCAGCAGAAGAAGCTGTCGAAACGTTCAAAAATCACGTTTTACAAGTACTTCAATCGGAGTGGAAATAGTGCTTCGAAAATCGGTTCCAACGCAGGCAAAAGAGTATCGATCATCATGGAGGATCCTTTTAAAAACAATAAGATCAGTTTCAATCGTCAATATTTGTTTTTTCATTAGTAGGCTCAATACATAAGTAGCAACCCTGATACCAATACGAGTAGGCAATGCGCCAGGAAAGTTCGCCTAAAAGTTCATTATGTTTGAGAATGAGTTGTCCACCAAGATGATGAGGTCAAATCCTAAGTAGCCGACTCGACCGCGCACTTTTTGCGGTCGACTACATAGTCTCGGAATTCCTGAAAAATGCGCGACATCCTGTCCTGGCATGTCATTTTTTTTAATATATATAAGAAAATACGGCGGGCGGGCGAGAGATAGTGTAATGTGTGTGAGTAAACTTAATAAAATGCGTAATTGACAATAAATGCACTGTGCGCCCGTTCGCCTCGCTGTTGGAAAACGTAGATAGCCGTACGCGCGTCCCTCTCCGCCGATAGCGCTGTCCCTCTCCTCAAAGAGGGGGGAGCGGTCTGGCAACGTGGCTCGTGACTCAAACAAGCTCGCCAACATATTACGGAGAAGTTTAAAAGTCCACTTTGTTCGCTTATACATATATCTAGTTACAGGAATTACACGTTTAGATAACTTCACTTTGGGACTAGCTTTTCCCCGGCGGCTTCGCGCACGGGGAGAGCTATTTCCTTAAGCACAAACAATTACACTACAGGTAACCGAAATCGCTTATTTTCGCGTTTATGATTTTATTTGTTCGGAATAGGGCATAACTTTTTTGTTTGTTAACTGATTGGAATTTTAAACAAACGGTAAATTTTACGGGAGGCTTGCTACAATACACCGTGTGAAAACCACATTCAAATCGGTTGAGCCGTTTGTGAGATTCGCGTGCACAAACGCATAAACAGACAGATTAATGAACAGACAGACACGGCCCGTTTACGAATTTATTGTATGTATAGATAGATGGGTTTGTTCTTGGCCAGCATCTTTTTTTATGTCAAGATCGGCAGACAGGCTGATAGTCCACTAGACGTCGATTATAACAAAAGCAATGCCACAGGTGCTCCAAGTGCGCTGCCGACTACAGTAGGATTTAGGATAAGGGATTGGGAAGGGATAGGAAAATGGGCTCTAGCATCCCTTACTCACTCACCGAAACACAACAGCACACGTGCTGTTATTTCACGGAGGGATTCTGTAGTGGGGTGATTACTGCGCCAGGCGGGCTGCCCAAATGATTGAGAAACGCAGTGTGCTCTGCCACTACTTTCCAGATCCAGACCAGAGCCAAATTTAAAAAGTTCATTTTTCAAAGTTGAGTGCCGGGAATCGAACTCGGGAACCCTAGAACAGAGCGTTAAGGCAAGCACCCTAGCCGCTCAAATGGCTCAAAAGAGAGAGCCCGACGATGAAGCGAGCTCACCCAGAAGATGCCTACACTAAATTCGAACCTTGAAAAGATTTGGGTTGTATGAGCTCGGATACAGAATACAGACGCCGGCAGGAGGTTCTAATCCTTAGCAGTCACAAGGATAGATAGAGTTCCAATCCTTACTCACCGAACCTTAATCTGCGATCCATTATTTTGCCGAGCCATCCCAGAGGTGACAGCAATACTCCACGCCTCGCGAACTTTTTGTGAGTAATGATGAGTACCTTTCATCGATACTTTTCGCAGCTTACGCCATATAATTTTTCATAGGAATCTTTAATACAGCCCATGTTGCTCGCTCTAATGTGGCTTTTTTCACAGATTTTTCTATTTTTTAAGTTAAGATCGGTAGACAGGCTGACGGTCCATTTGATGGTAGGTGGCTACCGTCGCCTAAAACACAAGCAACGCCAAAGCTGCTGCAAGGGCGCTGCCGACCATAGTAGGGTAGATAAATGGGTTCTGTCTGGCATCCCTTACTCACTGAAACACAACAGCACACATGCTGTTATTTCCGTAAGGAGGTGGTTACTGCTGCTAGATGATGGCAGGATACGCAGTGTATCCTGCCACTACTTTCCAGATCCAAACCAAAGCCAAAGTAAAATGTAAAGTTAATTTCCAAAGTTGAAAATTTTAAAGGTGAAAAATTTTTCAAAATCGATTAATTTTTGAGTAAGTACATTAATTACAAACCTTTTTTTGCATACGCTTCCAAAAAGCATACACCGACACAGTGTAAATATGAACCACCAAGCGAGTCTACTAATCGTCTGTCAATTCGGCTGATGACGCAGATCCCGGAGCTCCATAACGTGTTCTTCCTGAATTTTTTTACTTACGAAATCGGTCTTCTTACATGTGGACGCATTCCCTGGACCGTTGAATCATTTCCGTTTAATTGGTGGAACACATGATATCGTCAATTGGATAGCCATTGTTTTTTATCATTTCGAGGTACCTAAATGTACCCGTAAATACAATACGAGCCCGTTGGACGAGTGGTTAGGGTGCTTGCCTTAACGCTCTGTTCTAGGGTTCCCGGGTTCGATTCTCGGCAGGGTCAACTTTGAAAAATGAACTTTTCAAATTTGGCTCTGGTCTGGATCTGGAAAGTAGTGGCAGGGCACACTGCGTTTCGCAGTCGTTTGGGCAGCCCGTCTGGCGGCAGTAACCATCCCCTTACAGAAGACCACCGTGAAATAACAGCACGTGTGCTGTTGTGTTTCGGTGAGTGAGTAAGGGATGCCAGAGCCCATTTCTTTATCCCCCCACCCAATCCCTTATCGTTAATCCTACTTCAGTCGGCAGCGCACTTACAGCAGTTTAGGCGTTGCTTGTGTTATAGGCGACGGTAGCCACCTACCATCAAGTGGACTGTCAGTCTGTCTGCCGACCTATTACTTTTTATAAAAAACAATTTGTAGATGTTATGTTAGAGATAAAAAAAAAGGTTTTTAGAAATATTGTCTGTTTGTCTGTGCATTTGTGCACGCTAAACTCAGAAACGGCTTAACCGATTTGAATGTGGTTTTCACTGATGTATTATAGCAAGCTTACCGTAACATTGTGTTTACAAACAAAAAAGTTACGCGTTGTTCCGAATACCACGCGTACGAAGTAAAATTGTCGTTTGATTATTATGGAATAAACATTTTATTGCGGTTATTTTTTCGACATGATTATTGAACTAGAATTAATTGAGTTTAATTAATTATTGCACATAATTAAATGGATAAGGCTGGGTTAATATGTTTTTATCCTTCCCGTATCGTCGCTATCGGGTGCGGTGATTAGTCGTATGTTTAGCTTATCAATCGTTACTGGTGTTAGCCCATCGCTCCAAATTTCATTACTAATAAAATAAAGTCGCCTACCAATAGGTATACCAATTTTTTTTTTCTTTTCAATTGAGGAGGCTATTCATCGTCTGAATGACTCCAAAATGAATCTAATTGCGTAGAGACGAAACCGCCTTAAACGCTTCGACTGAAAAAAGTTGTGTTCGAAAACTTTAACCTCATTATTGTGGGTTAGCGGATAGCGTCGATGCGTGCGACTCAGTGCGACTCGCTCGCCGCGCGACGGTCTGGCAACGTGTCGCCACATTTTCCGGTTGCCACACGCGGGAGAGATTTTTTACGCACTTTTGAGGAAACCTTGTCGGTGGCTTGGTTCTTGGTGGTCGATGCAGATTTAGACATTAAAAAAAGCATAAATATATAATAAAAAAATGTGTTATTATTTTGGTTCGTTTATATTTTTTTCTTTTTGATTATCTTATAAGACAAAATCTCTTTTCCATGCTGTCGTTTCAATGTAATCGTATCACTAGTAATATTTTGTTGCGGCAGGGCACACTGCGTTTCGCAGTCATTTTGGGCAGCTCGTTTGGCGGCAGTTACCATTCGCTCACTGAAGAAACAACATAAAATATGTATTCTGTTTCTGTATAAATGATTACGGTTTCCCTTTTTAATCTCTTATCCTTCATCCTACTGTCATCAAGTGGCCTGTCTGTCATGCCGTCGGAAAATAATTTAAGTTTTGAATTTTTAATGATCGCAATCTGCATACCCTATCAAGAACGGACGGTATAGTATAGCCTCCACAGCTTTTGACTGTACCCATGTCGCATGTTGAGTTTCAACTTGGAAATATTCGCGTTCAAGTAAGCGAGTCGGTAAGCGTTGGCAACACCGAACCGCGAACGCCTATCGCCGAGTGAGCGGTGGTCGGCCATGGCACTTCGACGCTGGCTCGTCGGGCACTTCGGGCAGTGTGTGACGTGAGTCGGCGCGGTTAAGACGCCAGGCGTTCGCTCCGAGCGAATAAAGTTGTGTTGTGACGTCAGGAGCTGTGTTTACGTTTCGTCGAGGATTGTGTTGTGTGCACCGCCTCTCGCATGAGGCATCTCTTGTCAAAGAGTAGTCTAATAACTAATAGACCGTGTGGACGCTCTCGCTACACTCGTATGAGGTATTATTTTATGTAAGACGTCGCGGCGGCAAAACTTTATGTACCCTCCATCGTCATAGGTTGGATTCAATCGTAGTTAGGTAAATAGAAGAGACGCTGTTTGTCTGCACACTTCGTTGGAATTCAAAGCTATCTTCTTTTTTTTTAATTCTCATTATCAATTGCGTCCTCATGAAATAAAAATAAATAAATATTTATATATACAGGACTTACAAAATTTAGAGTACAAAGTATCTTCTACCCGACAAGGGCATGTGAATATTTCTATATAATTGTTTTTATCTATTGATTTTTTCATCTAGGCATACTCACTAATATTATAAAGAGAAAAGATTTGTACGAATGTATTTTTGTATGTTCGCAATGAATAACCGATTTTAAAAATTCTTTCACCTATAGAATGCTACATTATCAGCGAGTACTATTTTATAAAGAGACGCGGCTAGTTTTTCTATAAACTAAAATGGCTTAATAATTGTAATAGTAACAATAATAGCAAGAGTCTAAAAACCATTCAATCAAAGTTCTTGTAAATCTATAATCTGACAATTCCGGTATCGACCCCCGAATGTCAAATTTAGTTCGCAGGAAATCCTATATAAATAAATTAAGATTTTTTAAAAATACAATACATATGTAAGAAATGCAAAGAAATCAAAGTTTTGGTAAAAATAATTAGTTTGGTACCTACTATATTTGGGGGAGTTTTTGAGTTTGGACATCCCTGGTCGAGATTAATCAAGCGGTCGTATTATCCTTTTGTTAAACACATGAATGAATGGTGTTTATAGTGCTAACCACCATTGTTCGCTATTTTAATTGGCTCGCCGTCACCGTACGCGACACGAATCTTAGACGGGAAAACGAGATAAAAAGACTTCAAAATGTTCCTAAAAACGACAACACGTTGCCTTATTTATTTGGCAATCTATAACATTAAATATCGAGCCGTGTCTGTGCATTAAATATTTTTTCAATAAAACAATTTGTACACTTTGTACTTGTATGTTACTGAAGTAAAAAAAAAATAGTTTTTAGAACTTTTGTCTGTTTGTGCACGCTAATCTCTGAAACAGCTTAACCGATTTGAATGCGGTTCTCACTGATGCATTGTAGCAAGCTTCCCGTAACATTTAGTCTCTGTTTCATTCCAATCGGTTTACAAACAAAAATGTTACGTGCTATACCGAATACGACGCTGGCACAGCTAGTCCACAATAATTATAATCATTTCGAATGTTCTTTTTGTCTTTTTGTTTTTACCTACTACCTACGTCATTTCAATTTGTTTTTTTTTCTTTTCATTTAAATGTTTTTAAATGTTGAACATTGTAGGTAACATGTTAAATCGTATAAATTTTACAAATAGCAATAAATAAAACAAAGAGAGTCGTATGGTTAGCGAGTATTTGACAAAAATGTATATCTCTTCGCGCCAGTCCCGTTTTTACAGTTAATTTTTTTTTTAATTTTGTCAATATTCTGACTTCAACCATAAAAATTTAAAACATTTTACATATTATTTGTACGCATGGTATTCGGAATAACGCGAACTCTTTGTTTGTAAATGGATTGGAATGAAATATACACTACATATTACCGGAAGCTTGCTACAATACATCAGTGGAAACCACATGAAAATCAGTTAAGCCGTTTCTGAGATTAGCGTGCACAAAGGCATAGTAGGCAAAGAACGGTTTTATTACATAGTAGCTGAGCCCGCAACTTCGTACGCGTGCTATTCGGTATAGCGAGTAACGTTTTTCTTTGTAAACCGATTGAAATGAAACAAACACGCTGGCTACAATGCATCAGTGAGAACCGCATTCAAATCGGTTAAGCCGTTTCGGAGATTAGCAGACAAGCAGACAAAAATTTTAAAGACCTCGGTATTAATGTACATTGGAAAATTATAATGATACGCTATATACAGCAATAATTAACGGCGCGTCTATGTCGTCTACATCTTCATCGCCAAACGATTAATTACTTATAATCGATTGTGAGCTATTAATTGACGATTAGTGTCCTGGGCTCTTTTCTAAGGATTATGCCTCGAACCTCGAAACTGAAAAAAAACTCTTTAAAATATGAACATAGGCTCCCAGATAACATTTAAAACTGTATAAACGCTGTATTATGAAAAATTTGAAGACTTTAGGCTGTTTAACTTTGCTGTATTTGGACTGTATAGCCGGATATTCAGTCGTTGTAACCCCAAAATAGGCCCCAAATTATACAGCCCTAAGTGTAGATCTAGCTATCTTACAGCTGTGTAATAGCTGTACAACCCGAAGCAATAGCTGATTTAGAGCGTAATTAGTTACCATTATACAGACACTGTTCTCCAATTTTGCGCGTTTTACTCTTATATACAGTCTCAGGTTTCTAAACGTCTGAATATAAGAATTCTTATTAATTTATTAATAAAACTGTACGTGTTCGTGGATGAATTTATCAAACACCAAGATTTTATATATCAAACACGCGGCGGCCATTATAATTTGTGAAGTGAACTTATTTTGCTAATGGTAAGTACCCATTATTTGTTCCTTGGTTGTTATTTTGCTTGCGGCTGTTACTTCTTCGTGAATATGTATACTAATAGTAGGCCAAAAACTCATGCGCTCTCGAAATAATAGATATTATAGAAAATGACTGTGTAAAAAAACGGTTTAACCCAACTTGAAACTAGCATTATGAGGTCCTAGTACTTTTCTATTGAAAATAAATTAATTGTGTAATAGTATTCAGTTAAAATTCTCTCTAAATTTCAAAGAAATTTTGAAAAAATTATTATATTTTAAAGTACATATTATGAAACCATGTTTAGAGGTTAGGTTTAATGGCGTTCTCAATTTAAAAAGCTTTTACTCTTTTTGTACTCTATAATAAAGCTTTTTGCGTAACTTAGTCGTAATTTAAGTATATTATAACAGCTTAACGAGTAATATTAGCTGTATATTAGAAATTATTTGCTATAGTAGCTGCTTAAAAGGATAAATTAAGTAAATATTACAGCAAATTAGGGTTCAATTAAAACAAAGAAGAAACCCATTGTACACGCGTAATTATTTTATTACATATAGGTAACATATTGAACATAACTTGGATAGGTAGGCAAGGTCTATACTGAATGTTTATTTAACTACTTACATGCTAGTTTAACAAAATAAAATTGAATAAATTGCAACTATGTTAATGCATAAGGTATGATTATGTTTATCTGACCCCTATGCGCATATCACATTTTTTGTCATCATCGCAAATTTGGCCAAATCGATCTACGCGTTGGATCTGTTGTTAGATCGATTAGTCAGTCAAGGTAGAGCCTTTTATCGACAACGTTGCATTAGATACGTAAACTATAACGTCGTAATAGGGTAAGACCCGTTTAAATAGGTACCGTAGTTGAAAATGATAATGTATTAGCATTTGTGTACAGTTTTACGCATTGTAATAGCACAATAGTATAAGTATACTATGAAGACAGCACAATACCCAAGTGGGTCTTTGCTTACTAAATATACCTACATATTTCAAAATCTTCCTTTTTTAGGATCAACATGGCATTCAAGATTGTTGAGACATTCGAAAAAGGGAAAGCTAATTAATTCATCGTGCCAAGTCGTTGGGCAAAAAGAAGTCATGAAGATTCCGAAAAAGATATAACGACAGATCCCAAGGTAACCGACAAAGAAATTGAAATACCAACAAGGAGAATGAAAATACGGAAAATACTATTGATCAAGGTGAAAAGGAACAACATAAAATCTACAAAGAAATACCCGTTTGGGTCTAAAGATTTAGTACAGATGAAAAAAACTTTAATTTGAATTAAGTACAAATGTGATTGTGCCATTATAGTTTTAAGAGCTTTAAAATTATTGTACCCTAATGCGAAAAAAATAAAACGTTGAAATTTTAATACAAGACTTTTTTTACACAGTATGTAAGAGGTATAAAATACAATTCCTTGCTATGTTCAATACAAACTACCATAATAAGTACCGACCAAAACTCGTTTTTGGAACTTTTGAAAATCGGCAGGCCATCAAAATTTATAATCAAACTCACAATGTTCGGAACATCCGCCATATTATCAAAAAGGTTAAAGAGTCTATTATGCCAATATTCACCATCACTGTCATTAATAGATTTAATGTTAATGTTCGTCGCTGTATGGAGAATTGTTCATCTTGCAGTAATAAATCTGGAAATCTATCATTTATAATTTCAATTAAATTCTTTAACGCAGCTTGAGAAATATTCGTCTATGGCCCATTTTTTATCTTACTGCGAAATAATAAATTACGATCTGCTTCGTCTTCATCTGATTCAGGAATTTCTTGACAATCTTTGGAAATAGACTCACTATTTTGGTCACCGTTCATATTACATAATTGTGATTGTACGGAACCTTCTTTGCTTGTTACCAATCCAACATGCCTATCTTCAGCAGTAATGGCTATATTATCATAGTCCAATAATTTTGGTTGTACGGAACCTTTATTCTGACATAGTGACAATACTAAGTTTTGATTTGGCTCCCTTGTATTTCTTCCGTTTGAAGTTCTACTGTTTCACATTGTGAATACGCTTTGCTTCCATGGTTTGATGTCAAATAACCCAAAACAAAATTACAATGAACATAACAATCCCTATTAACTGTGTACAATATTAAACAACGTCAGTAAAATAATCGATAAGCTGAATAACTCTCTATATTAAACACTATTAAGATTATAATTATCTCCTGTAACACCGGGGGCTGTACTATGGGAAAAATTTACTCTAATCGCGTCAGCTTTAGAATATGGTAACACTAAAAAAACTCTTATGCAGCAGACAGCAACAGATTACACTCTTGTAAAGGGATTTGCTTTCTAAGGGTTTCCTAGATAACCACTGAACAGCTATTATTAAGCCTAATATAATGTCTTTACAATAGAGTAATTCTACACCAATATTCAGATGATAGCAATATTCAATGCTCTTGTACAGAATAAGGCAACACAAAAGTAGAATTCAAGAGCAGTATTCAGCCTATATGCTGCTTTGGTCTTTTAAACTTGCTTATAGCGGTTTTATACACTACACGCTGTATTTTAGTGTTTTTCAGTGCTATTTAAAAGCCAAAAGTAATAATTTTGATTATATACAGCCGTATACCAGCATTGCTGCATAAAGTTATACAATTTATGCTCTAGTACAGCCTTAAAAATATTTTTATGCTTTTGTTCATCGTATATACAGCTTCTAGCTGTTAATGTACTGGGAAAAAGATATTTTTTCAGCCTAAATGTTTATTGGGCTAATAAAAGTACTCACCGGTGAAGACAGGCTGACGATCCACTCGATGGTAAGTGATCACCGTCGTCTTTAGGAACGCCACAGATGCTACAAATGCGCTGCCGACCATAACAGGATAAGGGATAAAGAATTGGGCTCTGGCAACCCTTACTGGCTCACCGAAACACAACAGCACACATGCTGTTATTTTACGGTGGTCTTTTAAAAGGAGTGGCAAATGCCACCGAACAGGCTGCCTAATTTACGACTACCAGTGTGTCCTTCCTACTGCTTGTCAGATCCAGACCAAAGCCAAGTTCTTAACTCAAAGTGATCCTATCAGAATCGCATTTAGGTATACCTATCTCGTTCGTTCCGAAATTTGGCCCCACATTCCAAAAATTGTCACCCTCGTCCCATAACAGTATTAGTTTCTGTTTCGTCCCAAAATCTAGCTTTTTTTATCGGTGAAACTACTTATTTTTTTAACTAACTTATTTTTTTATTTGAACAAAATGCTTTGTGAATTCAACTTTAGCTCCAATTAAAACATTCTCAGTTTTGGTTATCAGCGTTAACCAGGTGTTTAAATATTAGTTAACTACAAGAAAACTGTAACCTTTTTTTAAATTATCGTTGAATTTTATTATTATTCATATATTAAAAGGTCTTATTTTTCCTAAGCAGTGTCCTGATGTTATCCCCTGCACATTGCTATTATAGATTCATGTCGAGGGTGAGTGGTTAGGGTGCTTGTCTTAACGCTCGGTTCTAGGGTTCCCGAGTTCGATTCCCGGCAAGGTCAACTTTGAAAAATGAACTTTTCAAATTTGGCTCCGGACTGGATCTGGAAAGTAGTGGCAGGGCACAGTGCGTTTCGCAGTCATTTGGGCAGCCCGTCTGGTGGCAGTAACCACCCCCTTATAGAATCCCCCCGCACTTACATCAGCTCAGCTCAGTCACTCACATCAAGTGGGCCGTCAGCTTGTCTGTCCTCATTCGGTGCTTTCGTCAAAGCATCACTTAAATTGGATTAGCAGCCGGTGAATTATTATAATGTTTAGATGATCCCTCGGGAGCAATGCTTTTCTGCATCCTTGACAACATAATATATGCAGAATTTTAATGAAGTTCGATTGAGTAGTTAAGACTCGCATTTATTAGGATTTTATTGTAATATCTCCATAATCTCTATATATAAAAATGAATCCCCTTTTCCCTCGGTCACGGCATCACGATTTTAATTCGGTTTTCACTAATGGAAAGAGGGATAAACGGGGGATGTTCAAATATATAAAAATTGCACCCTGGACGAGGCCGGGGACGGGTCGCTAGTTGGATAATATATTCTATCTGCATTATTATAATTGTCTAATCAAATAAAATTAGACAAATTTGACTTAAGTTTCCCTTTTAAATAAATATCCTTTATTTGGTCTCTCGCTTTTTATTAGCTTCCAAACGACATTGGAAAATACTTATCAATTATTATCTTGGTGATAAAATTCCCCATTGTGTGATTAAAAATATCACGCAACGATGAAATGCAACAAAGTTAAATCTCTTATTAATAACTAGCGATCCGCGACATCCACACTTGACAGAGAAGCTGACGGTCCACTTGCATCTGTGACGCGCAGTACGGTGGTAAATTAGATCTTAGACGAGGGAGCTGTTACAAATATGATGCAGCCAGCATGCTACATTGATATAAAGAGTAGTCTATTTTATTTGAATCTATTGATTTGCAGAATGAACATTTTTCGTGCCAGTGTGTAAAAGGCCGTTTTAGTGCTCAATATTAAAATTTAGAATAAATTAGACCTAAATTGTTAAGATCGTAGAAGTCAAGGGTCGATACAGAGTTACGGTTAACTCATTTACCACAAAGAGGTCGATATGATAACTCAGCCGTACAATGCTCGGTGCGGTGAAGAGGGCCGTCATCGGATGGGAAAGAGGATGTGAAACGAAACGGAAACTAAGGGTGTAACTCAATACAACATCTAGGGATAGACCGTTATTACAAATTTGAACAGACAGACAAAGAAACATGCGACAGTGCAAAGGATTCTTAAGAGGTTCTTCAAATTGCCTTTTGCCTGTATCCGATCGGCTGTTACAAGGCGAATAATTTGTTTGTAATCGAAACACGTATTTGTGCCTCACACTTAGTATTAATAACTCAATACGTCCCTCGGGCGATGACGTGCAACCGCTCAACGGGTCAATGACTCCGCAGCGGCTAAATCCTCCCTTTTAGGCGAAAGTCATCCCACTTCCAAAAATGTTCATTTTCGGGATAGAATTTTACGTCCGGACAAACAATGCAGCCGGTGACCGCTAGCCTATGACATGTACGAGCGTCCCGAGTGTATAGTCTACAGTAGAGTGAGCCGCGCCCCCTTCACTTACGCTATTAAATATTTTTAACCGCACAGCAAAGGTGCTTTTTGTTTACTGTTATTAGAGTGTGGCGTAACTACAGGGTGGTAAATGGTAATAACCAGTCTCGCGACGCTGACGTGGCCCCACACACACCACTGTCGCGGAGCGTGTACGATCCGAGTTCATTTCTAACGAAGTTGTAGGGCATTAAACAAAGTCACAGAGCAGTTTCTTTGAGAGTCGGCGATGGCGGAGTATAGCAGGTATATAGCCATATAGAGCGGCCTGATTATGTAGGAATGTCGCTGAGTGCGGATGTGTGTCAGTGAGCAAGCTTCTTGGCGACCTGCAGTCTGCGCCTCCTATGCATGCAATCACTGTGCGCCGGAGGTCTAAACCGTTTAATGAAGATAAACAATGAAAGCTTTTGACAATATCTAAATTCTTACTTGCTGCGTCATCAATATTCAAAGAATACGAGCGTCTGAACAAAATTCGGATGCAGTCCCTTATCTCGTCTAAGCAGCGCGGACTTTTTCGCTGTAGAAACGTCAATACAAATAATATAATTTTTCTAAAGCTATCGACAAATTCTTTTCACTTTTGTATTAGATAGATGAAGAGTCCTTCATACAAATCTTATCGGGAATCTCCCAGGGATGCCATCTTGGCTCATTCCATTCACCTCAGAGTTATGACGTGTCATTTTCTTGATACATGTTATAGTATTTTCATTTTATGATGATATGCGTGACAGTTCGTAACTGACAATTTTAGTGATGCAACCTAACGACATTTAATCGATTGTTTGAAAATATCGAATCAGTTGGCAAAGCAAATGGAATCGAACTACCGATTTTAGATTTTCAGATTTAGAAATAAATTCTAGTAATTAGGAATAAAGGTTACGTTAAATAAATTATAGAATACAATGCAGTCTGTTTAAAATATTAATTTATATATTCATTACTGTCAGAACTCGAAACTTGACAACTCGTATCAGACTCAGAACAAAATTTACTTTTGTTTTATTGTTGGTATTAGTCAGCTTTAGTTTTATTATCAAAATACGATGTTTTTAAAAATATATGGAATAGAAATATATTTGTTAAATCTCCGAATATCCTATGGCAAACATAGAGTACTTTCGATATATAATAATAAAATTCCTTTATTTTTCCAAATTGTTAACATCCTACCATTTTGATATATAAGTTAATATAAGATACAATAATATAAGATGTAATAGGTTTTTATACCAAACAGAAAATACGTGTTCAGCTTTAATTGGCTTGCACACTGGACCATAAATGTTGAATGTTAATGCTAATAAACGTTAAGTGTGCTAAGCTGTTGCTGAAGTGAATAAATAAATAAATAATAATAATAATATTTATTTTCGAGATCATGGGTATTGTACCTGAGATAACATTTTTATTGTCCCGCTCCTACATGACCTTACCGACAATCATTCGGTGTGAAAAATACCAATAACTTAACTATTTAAACTTACTATTAGCTATCTACACACAATAATAATATCCAAAAATTACACCTTGCACAATGTATTAATATTATTTTGTATTAAGTGAATATTAAGTGAATATCGCTAGTGTCAATCCCCATTGACACAAGTTCCGTTCCACGCGTTTGACACTTTTAAAATACATGTTTTTTATTACATTTACCTATTATAATAATAAAATTTTGTGTTTTTCGAATAATTTTTTTTTCATACATTTGCTTGTTAAATTGTTATTTTTTGTGCCAGTTTTTTTTTTAGTTGAAAACAGTAATGTGTGGCATGAAAAAGTGAGAACTGTCGCGCATATCATCATACAGTGAAAATAGTATAATTACTTATTTATAGGGAAGGCTTCTAAACGAGTTGTTGTTAAAATAAACCTTTCAGTAGAAGCCTAACCCTTACGAGGATGTTTGTGTTCATACTTTTTATATGTAACATTCATTTCGATTATACAAAAACACTAAACAGACGCATGATTTCTTTTAACTACCAAAATATTCTGCGTCTACTTTGGGAAAACTTCTATATATAGAGAACTACCTTTTTCAGACACATTTACACATTACACATGCTATTCAATTTTAATGCATATTGTTAATCATATTCGATTTCTTTTTTGTAATATCTATGGTGATTAATATAGACTATTAAAACAATTAAAATAAAGAAAAAACAGTTGTTTTCGTGACCAATCGTATTAAAGCAAGTCCGACCGTGGATTTAGCGCTAAACGACTTCGATAGAGCTATTCATATCGAGCGTAATTATAAATTAAAGAATTTTTATGCGAAGGCAATTGAGGTAGGAGTGGGAGCACACACCTGCCCTACAGATGTTCGGGACCGGTTCCGGCGGCGGCGTGGCGACGTCGCCGTCTTTATAGCGTTGCCCTCGTTTTTTTTTTTACTCTTTTCTACGATATACACACTTTCAAATTTTGCCTTTTCAAATTTACTTCACTTCTATTTAGCTAGGGACTAGAGGTCATTAATTTCATCTCAAGAAATATTATGCTCGCAGCCAACGGGATTTCTTTATTACTCCTTACTTAAATTTTCTTAAATTTATTTGCGACAGACATTTCTGATATCAGATGAAGGTGTTTGAAAGCAAACTTAAAACTGAAATTAATTGCATAAGACTACAAGACAACGAATTTTTTGATTGAAAACAATCAAGTTGAAAACAATCGCTCGCACAGGGTGCCCTTAAGAGAGAAGCGCGGCCGAGTATCGCTAGCCCACTCCTCTCAAAGACGCGTTGTTAGGTTTCCTATTGAAATTTGATGTTCATTAAGATTAATAATCGCCTTAAGAGCGGTCGTTCCGTCCAGTCGAACCTGTAACTTGGCCACCTGTTCGGACGACAAGTCTCGGCATCTGGCATCTGTCGTGCGATTGTTGTTGCATCATTCCACCTCCACATTAAAACTGGATCGGCCACTAATCGTCCTTAGGAGAGGTGGGCAATTGGACCAAGTTAAATTAGATTGCATTTAAGATCTCGACAAAGGTTTGTGCGTATACTCTATTGAGTCAGATCCGAGCGACGCGTTGCCGACTCGCTGAATATGCATACGCTCGTATGGCCTCAGATGGGTTTTTGCGAAGGGTTTTTATGCTTACACGAAATCGGCCGGTGGTCGGCCACCGACGACGTCGCGCGTCTTCGCGACGACACCACTTTCGCCACTCGTAACCCGACACCGCTGACTCGTCGCATTCTCGCTCGATTCCCACGATCTTGTCACGTTTCTTATTCAATCTTAAATACTGGGACATTTTATTATGCTTTATAAAAACTGTACATTTTTTGAACGCATGTTTTTTCCTAATCTATAAATATATAGTCGTTTGTCCTGACTGATTATCAACGCGCAGCCAAAACGACCAAGTCTAGCGTAGAAATATGGTAAGTAGCGTTTGAACAGAGGTTTTTACTCCGTTCAAAGCCGAGGGTGGAATGAATAATTTGAATATTCACCATCACCACCATCATCATAATTATCATCTCAGCCCCAGAACGTCCACTGGCCTCCCTGGATCCACCGACGACACGCGGTCTTTCAGGTAACCCCGAGCGTAGCCCTCTCCATAGCTCGCTGAACGACTTTCAGCTTTCTTACGAGGCCCATAGTTACATACCACGTTTCAGAGCCATACGTCATCACTGGCAACACACATTGGTCGAAAACTGTTGTTTTAAGACACTAATTTGAATAAGAATCGTTTTAAATTACTTATTTTTTGTTTGTCACAGACAATGCTTCTCCGTTCCATAGGTGTTGCAAAATTAATGAATGCGTAGTGTTTACTTTTTGTCATCGTAACGGTTCACTACTTGATTCCCCCGATGCGTGACATCGTGTAACCTCATATCCGACACCAACACTCGATCGGGTCTGGCTCATCTCGCAGATCGTAAGAAGCCCCTTCAATGAATTCTTGATCGAGGTCAAGAAATTGACACATTATTCCCGACATGTGTGAGCGCGATCCTTTCATTTGGAGTTATCAAAGGCTTGAATACAATCGCACTCGAAATGTGCATAACTTTTCTTACCTGCGTTCTCATTGTAACATTTCCACCGGAGGGGTTCGTTCATCCCTCGGGACGAAAGGTGTTGCACTTGAGACTTTTGTGCGCACCAAATCTGCGTGTAAGGTTTTCGTTAATGTCGGAGAGAATGATTTCTCTGTTTATCGATGTGATCGTGGGTGGTCATCGGGCTTGTCAACTATCTTTGTGAGAGTGAGACCTTAGGAAACTAATAAAACGTTGCCAAGTATTGTCGTATCTCTATGCAACCCCTTAAAAATATAAATTCACTAGCGACTCGCTCCCGGTTTACCACGGATGCATATTTTATTTATTTTAAACAAAAACTAATATATTTTTTATACCCATCGTAACTTCTAATGAAAGGTGCGATTCGAATAATTTAAAAAGGAATTTACATGTAGATACACGATCAACCTTGATTGTGAAACTGTTTAATTATTGGACAATAGTTAGACCTCGTTGTAGGTAATGACGAGTACTATAAACGTGTATTATTTTATGTATTATCAATAGTTTTAGTTATTACTCGCTCGTAATATTCTATTGGTGAAAAAAAAAATCGGTTTAGTAGTTTCAGACTTATCCATTACAAACGAACATGCAAAAATACAAAAAATCTAATCTTTTCCCTTCATAATATATGTATATAAATTTTCAGTTAAAAGCTAGGTTATTAAGAACCTTTCTGCGCGCGAGTTTTTTCGGTTTCAATTGTATCTTATCACCTCTTGTTACGTTAGTGGCGACTCGTATGTGCCGGTAGTAAACGAAACATAAACACAGCCAATATGTTGCGCGTACCTCCAGATGAGCGGCGGTGAAGTGTTGCGCTTTTAAAAGCATCGAGCTTAAAACTTTCCGAACGTGATGCGGAACAAGAAGCGGTTCAAGTGGACATAGAACATGACGCGTCCGCTGTGAGCCCACATGGAATCGAGCTTCCTGCCGGCGGACCCGCCGCCGCCGGTCGGCGACGTAGACTACCAGCCGCGCACCGATCTCGCCACGGAGTACTTCAACACCTTCAACCAGATATGCCAGGACTACGCGCCGACCGCGGCTCGCACCGAGACGGGCGGGCTGCGGCAGACTTCCGATTCCCTCCGACTCACTTCGGAGATACTCGACGGAGTGCACTCGGAGTACGTCAGCACGGACTTCATAAACGGCGACCCCGAGTACGGCGGTGACAAAGTCGCGATCGGATCGCGGACCGAATTTGCGAACGCGGATTTCGCGGGTGACGATGCGGACTTCGGCGGCGATAAAGTGTTCGTCGGTGCGAAGGAGGAGCACATATTTCAATTCGGACAGCCCGACGCCTCCGCTCTGCTGAGGCATCGAGCGCGAAGAAGATACAACGAAGAGCGCGGTCTCCGCCCGCCGGCTCTCACCAGCCAGGAGAGTGGGGTGAGTCGGTCACCGCCGATCGGCGGGATCTCAGGTGTCTTCAAATATTGCTATTTGAAGACACCTGCGTTTCCCTATGTTTTCCTCGGCCGCGTTGCAGCAAACGATCATCATTCCTAATCTAGGGTCCCACTTTTTCTTAGATGTACGAGGACGCTCGAACGCCGAGTCTTCGGTTCCGACGGTGCGAGAGAGCATCGCGAATAAGCCCACATGTATGAATGAACATAGTGTGGTGTAAAAAGATGCGGGCAGAGTATTATTTTGATAAGAGCGAGCAACTCGTAGCGACGCCCACGGCCGATAGTACTCCAATTAGAAGTTGTCGTAAATACACCACACAACGCTATAAATACATCGAAACCGGCTCCGACGCGTTCATTTATCTTCAGGTGACGTTGCTCTTACCCAACTACTGTTCGCTCTCCGCCCAACCCAGGACATGCCTCGATCGATAAACCCAATATAAAAATGATACGAGATCTTATCAAAAATGGAGAATCTACAAATTACATCTTCCGTCCGACATAATCTCCTTACACATTCGACAATCTCGCTACATTTTTGCAGTTCAAACTAATTTAGCCATTTATTATTTATGGAATATGTATGAAGGATAGTAATGAATATGATACAAATGATTTAAAGTGTATTTTCTATCTATGAAAAGTTCGGTCATGTCGTCTACTTTTAGGCATTCGGCTTTCGGGCCACGATAAGCTCCGAGCTTTATTTCGCAACGGACTTGATTCAGCGACGGATATGGTCGCTTGCCCACTTTGCGTACTTTCTTATTGCGATTGTGTAAGCTGTACTTGTTTACGGCGCGACCGGCGTCCACTGATCCATTGCTAGATTTAAATGCGATTACACTTTCCACACGGTCAAATGCAAGCTGACTGTTCATCGGATGGTAAGTGGCCGTCGTCTAGGAGGAGATGAAGGATGAGGGACAATGCGGGCAGGAGAGTGCGCTCAGGCGTCCGTTATTCACGCACCGCAACACAACACTGTGTCTGCTACTTCTTAAAGATGGTAAATGGAATGCTTCAGCGCTCAATTCCGTATATCTTATTGTTCCTAAAGTGGTTTGCGTCGATGACTAATGGTGGATTGCGTTATTACCGCGGTTCCGCATAGCGTAAGCCACGATCGATTCGTAATAGGTGTGGTTAGCTTAAAAAGGAGTTTCGCCTCGTTTCAAGCGATGTGCTCGTGTTCATTTCAGTACGGCAGCGATGAGTTCGGGCACGACTCGCCGAGCCGGTACGCGTCTCCGAAGGGCGCGGGCGGAGGCGGCGCCTATCAGGAGCCGTACTACGCGGCGGGCGACTGGGGCGCCGGCTACTACCAACCGCAGCCGCCGCCGTACCACCACGACCCGTACGGCACCTCGCCCGGCGTGCCCGGCGCGCAGACGGCCGAATCGGCCGCGGGCGGCGCCGAGTTGCCGCTGCCGCCGATGTCGTCGTTCCGCGCCGCCGCCCCTCACCACTCGCCCACCGACGCGCTGCTCGTCGCCAAGCCGAGCGTGCAGCCGCTGCTAGCCGAGGCGGGCAGCGTCTCCTCGTACGGCTCGTCGCCCTCCACGCCGGTCCACTCGCCCCCGGCCCCCCTCCACTCGCGCCTCTACCCGCTCAAGCACTCGCCCCACATGCACCACAACGGCCAGAGCGGCTGGGTGCCGAGCGGCGTGTCCTCCCCGCCCGGCGCCTCCACCCCGCACCCGACTCATCCCGCGCATCCCTCCCACCCGGCTCACCCCGCGCATCACCCGCTACCCGCGCCCCCCGCCGCCGCCGGCGCCGGAGTGCTTCCCAACGGCCACCAGCACGTCGCGGTCTACCCTCCGGCCGCGGTCATGGTGAGTCCTCCGATACGAGCGAAGCGCGAATCGGCCCTTACGCTCATTGTGCCATTGTTGCGCCAATACGAATCGCGGACTCGAAAAATACTACTATAGTCCATTCCAGCAGAAGTCGCACTTCCAAAGAAAATCGAGCTAAATCGTTTCCTAAGGTTGGCTTACATGTGGAATTGTTCTCACTGCGTTCATTGTTCTCATAGAAAGCAGACGTGCGCGATTAATTAGAAATATCTTGATTTCATAAATAATGTCAGTCCACTTCGGATTCCCAGGCTGGTGAATTATTATAGATATAAAATAATTGCTATTTAAGCATAATTACAATGTTTTAAATGGTAATTTTCAGTTACAATTGTGTAGGTACTTAAGAATAATTTATGAATTATAAGAAATCGCTTAATTGTTAACATGTAAACCCTCCTTTAAAACCTTCGTTCCTAGGTTTCGACTCGTGGAATGGACTATTGATAGATGCTCGTATTTTTTGAGGTCCAATGTGATGCAACGTTTAGATGATCGCGGGGAGTATGAGCGAGTACGAGGTACTCCATAAATCTAAACGTTGCAAGTACACGTTCTTTAAAAAGTTTTTGGCTGTTTTTTTTTAAATACTAGAGCTCGATTGTACCTAGAATCAAATTGATATTAATTTTGAGTTAAAGTTGGGCATGAAATTTTGTTTTAGCATGATCGTCACTAAAATCTCTCTCTTTCATACACATTACATGTTCTATTCGGTTTAAATTGTTTATTTTATTTATACTGTTTGTCATGTGTATGAAATAAAAAATATTTTTAAAAAGCCCTAATTACAATAGTTAGTTTTTATGATTTTTTCCTGTATTTTAAAGACTTTTTTTCTTTGTGTAACGTGGTATGAGTGTGAAGGTAGATATCACAACAGAAATCATTACTAGTTTTTCTATTAGTTAATATAGAAAGATATAAAAAAAATTTGATCAGGGTATCAGGTCAGAAAATTCCTGTGATCTTGTCCTTTATTCTGAGTGTTGCAAAACTTTGATCGACCTCTAGGTAGGATTTTTCATTAGCAGAACCGCCTGATATATAGTCTGTGTTACCTTATCCCATATTGTAAACGAACATGGCGTCTTGATAACCACGCTCTAGAATGTTCATGGAATGCGTTATAGCGTGCTATCTGTTATACTGTCTAATTGTCTATGGCAGTCTAATTGTCATTATTTGAATATTTGTTTCGGAATCGTTGTCGGAGAAATCGCAATGGTCGATAAAGACGACAAAAAGTATTTAGATAAGAGAACACTAGCTTGGCCGGAACGACATTTCAAGGCTCTTCCACTAACATGTCTCTAATTCGTTTAATTTAATTTAAATTGCATTTTTTTTCTTATCTGTACAAAATCTCAAAACTTTAAAACTAAATTATCGAATACGAATAAAATAATATGTTAACGATAAAGCTCTATTTCTCTCTCAACAAGATTTAATATTCGTTGCTTATTGAAAATTACAGTAGGATTGTATCTAAAATCTCCTTGCTTATAACTATTCTGATTCAGATATCGCCAAACCATTTGTACACAGTCTATATAGCTAAGTTGTCATTTTACAAATAAATATTTTTTTCTACTCCACTGTGACTTTGACACTTGACACTTTAAGACTTTGACGGGTTAATGTTTAACGGTAATTTGAAAAGGTTTAATGTGTATTAAAACAAGAGGTCATTTCTAAATATTGATATCAATTGAATCAAAAGATGGAGAGGTATGTAGACAATGTACTGTTAGATGAGCTCACACCTCATACCGCGTTACCGTTGTGCAACATTAGTTGTCGTACCACCAACCCTACCATCGTCGATTGTGTGGAGCTTGTAGTCTTAGTTTGCGCTAGTTGCTAGTCGTAGTCGTAGTATTTACTCTGATTACAAGACAAGCGAGAATGGCGATTGGCGTAACTCGCTCCGCATCGTCGAGGGTGAGGTGTGTGTGTGTGCGTGCGTGCGTGTGCGTGTGCGTGTGTAACGCTTGTGGGTGTGTGTGTGTTGCGACAGACGGCGGCTCCGACGGGTGCAGACCAGCGGCAGTTGGACGAGGCGATGGTCTTCCTGAGGGAGACGACCGATGTCGGCGTAAGTACACGTGGCGGTGGTAGGCGTTGAACAGACAGATCGCTTTAACTATTGTCACCGCATAACTAGTCGATTCCATCGACATTGCTCCACTTCCAAACAGTTCGCTAACAATCTTTTCATCTTTTTTTAAATAAATCAGTCCTTTGAAAACTTCGATCAACAATAAACGTAAATTAAAGGTGACAGCCCTGAAAACGGCCCGAGAAATAAGAGCACAAAATAAGCGTGTGCTCTAAGTCAATTCAACAATCTAGGTGTATTGTTGATCGAAGTTTGAAAATGATTTGGAAAACACAATACGCTGAATAGACCTGAATAAATGTAGCTACTTCCTGGATTCAGTATTAGGAAAATAAATATCCCTAATAACTAAAAGGAAGAACCTCGAGATTGTTTACGACATAATATACATTCATTCCGGTGCTAGTGGTGTACTAAAAGAGAGGTTGTGACATGACAGGGGGCGCGCATGGAAGAGAGATTAGACGACGCCATCAACGTGTTGAGGAACCACGCCGAAGCACCGGAGCTATACCCCCAGGACGTCCACCACCAGCAGCCGCTGGAGCCGCCGGTGAAGATGGAGCGCCACCTGCTGCCCAACACGAAGAAGCGCAAGGAGCCCCCCGACTCGGGCGTCGAGTCTAAACCGTCGTCTTCGGGCTCGGCGGACGCGATGGGCGGCAAGGGTAGCAAGCGCTCGCGCAGATAGTGAGTATACCTCCGACGACGCTAACGCACCGCGTGGCGATCGTCGGATGCGTATGTAACGCGATGTGTGTGTGCAGCTGCTCCTCGGCGGACGAGGACGAGCTGGACCCTGACACGAAGGCGGCGCGCGAGAGGGAACGACGGCAGGCCAACAACGTCCGCGAGAGGTGCTACACTCATTCACCTGCATGTCAATCTGTCTGTTCGTCCGTTCCGACTCTTAGGGAGTGACTACACCTAACGACCCCCAAACGCCTTTCGCTTTTACGGTCCGCTTCTATCGGCCACGTACAGCATCAGGAATCGGCACAAGAGTGCGGTCACTCCCTTATATTGAAAGTGGACACACGGAATAGTTGAACTGACAGTTATCAATCATTGAACATATGTAGCTGAAGTTTTGAGGTGATAAAATGGGTGCGGACTGACTGTTCCCGTGGTGGTTAGGAATTCTATTTCCTTGTTTACATTTTTCATTTCCACTATCTAGAATGTTTCCCGAACTGGCCACTTACATAAACAAATTTTAAAAAGTATTTTTGAAAATTGAACTCTTTGGCAGTAGAATACAGTTCATCTGTAAAAAAGTGTAATTTGACAGCTCAGCAGAATCGAGGCATAGGCATGAGTCAAATATCAATCAATCCTGCACAAACATTTGCGTGTGAATAAGTTGTGCTCTCGGTGGATCCCACACTTGGTGCAATGCCAAGCGTGGCCTAGATTCAACGAAGCAAATTTGGTGTGGAATATAGTAACAGGTGACAAGACATGGATTATTGCTACAATCCCAAAACGAAACGGTAAGAGTTTTTCAACCAAAGTAACGCGTTTAAAGGAACTTAAGTGGCCAGTTATTACCGTCAATACTTAAAGTGGTGTGACAGTTAAGTAAATCTTACACCAGCGTGACGGTCAGTCTGCACCCAATAAAATGCATCCATTATCGACCATTTGCTTTTATATATGTAGCTTATATATCTATGCTCACTGTCAACTTTTCTTTGCTTGTGTTTATTCAAATGACAAATTATCTAATCGTTTCTTTGGTGGCACTTATACTAGTACTAATATTAAAAGGGCACTTTATTGTATTGTACTAATTTTTATTCACAGAATTAACTGAGAGAAATACAGACGCTTCCAACTCTTACTAATATCGCTTCACCTCCTCTGCGATTGTACAGAAGGGGCCCAAAGCCTCATGTTACATGGTCTTCATAACAATTCTCCTTTTCCTTTGGGTTGGGGCAGACGCGACGAAGTGATCATGCTTTCATTCGTTGCGGCCGACCAAAAGGCGCTCCGAAGCCGAGGTCGAGGGTAGTCTCACTAACACTAGTCGGTCGTCGGCCTGTCCGTCCGTCCGTCCCTCTCGCGCGCCGCTTCACCAGGTAACCGAAGCAATTTGTTGGGTAGTCGGTCGTCGGAGGACAGCGAGGAGTGTGCGGATCCCCGCGCGAAGTCGACGCGCGAGAGGGAACGGCGACAGGCCAACAACGCCCGCGAGAGGTCAGTGGCGAAGCGAGGGTCGCTCGGGTTGTCCGACGGTCTCTGACCGTGACTATTTTTTAGGATCCGCATTCGGGACATCAACGAAGCGCTCAAGGAGCTCGGGCGGATGTGCATGACGCACCTCAAGAGCGACAAACCGCAGACGAAGCTGGGCATCCTCAACATGGCCGTGGAGGTCATCATGACGTTGGAGCAGCAGGTGCGAGAGCGGAACCTCAACCCGAAGGCCGCGTGTCTCAAGAGACGCGAGGAGGAGAAGGCCGAGGAGGCTCCGAAGCTGTTGACGGGTCCGCCTCCTCCACTACAGCACTACCAACACATGCAGGTATAGACCGGGACCGACTCCCTCGGGAGTGACTCCATTTGTTCAGCTCGCTTCAGCTTTTGCCCATAGAAAACACAAGTTTTGTATGGACAAGAAGAGTCGCTCTCTTAGTCGGGCACTCCGAGTGTCTCCGCTTAACGAAACCTCTCCATTCGCATCCGCAGGGCATGGGTCAGCTGGGAGGACAGCCGTCGGGAGCACCGCCACAATAGCGACTCGCTGCGCGCGCGCCCCTTGCGCCCCCATAGCACCCCACTCGCACCCCGTTTACATCCGACTCCCACTCGGAGCGCGCCCGGCGGGCCCTGGGCGCGGGCGAGGTCGCAACGCGCGCCGGCACCGGACGCAGTCATTTTGCGGGCAAAGGCGCCGGTGCGTGCGCGCGTTGCGCCGGTGGGTTCGGCCAAAGAGAGTATGTCTGTACGCATGTACGCCGGCACAGACGCGAAGCGGGATACTTTGTAAATTATTAGAATATACACCTTAATGTATAGGCGATAGGATCGATAAGAAAAGATATTTTTAATTACGATAAATTAACTTTTTTTTCACGTTCGATCGCTGCCATAGGCGTAGGTAGGTTGGCGCGTGCGGGGACTCCATTTTAATATGAAAATGTTTTACGAAATACCGTCCCATTTAAAATAGGCTGTTTTGTTTCGGGCAAAAACAGATTCCGTTCGACCGATGTGAAGTATTTATATTTATGTGACAATAAGAGGACACGAAATGGACTCCCCGCGGACGCGAATTCTGTCTGCGGAATTGTATATATCGCGCAGACGTAGGAGTGAACGTGCGTCGGCTGCTAACTTAATCGTAACTTAAATCGAGGTACTTAATGTTTATACCAAACTCCAGTGAATCGTTGGCGGCGCCTCTCACTTAGTTTTATCGATTTTCTTTATATCATTACTTGGTAGCTATTTTATTTAAACGAAATCAAATGAATCATGTGATTATTCACCGAACTCTACTTATTCTCTCGCAGCTCAATGTACATAGGGCACGCGTCGTTTCCGTGGACGACCTTGTATTATATAGTTGTAAGGTCCAATTTCGTCCGACACCGTCACCCTCCGTCGGACGCGGCTTCTCCACTCCTCTCCCCTCTTCTCCGTCCCCTCCCCCCTCCTCATCCTCCCCTCCGCTCCGCGCCTCTCTCCTCTTAGCGAATACGAATAGAATGGATGACATTTATTGAAGAGTTCAAAATATTTTTTAGTATTTTATCATTATTATTAGATGTATACGTGAAATAAGTGACTTCTTTCCTTTGTTAGTTTAGTTAATTTCTCTTCCATTTAGCGTTAGTTAAGTTTCGGTATTTAGTTATGAATGGTTTAAGACGCTCACTGGAGACGAAATGAGATTGCACCAAAAGAGGCTTATTCGCGGCGGCCATTGTATGTACTCTGTTCTCTTCTGTTGTCGAATGCATAGACTAAATTAAATGATATAATACTGTAACAGAAAGGTCTAATTTTAAAAATGATTAATATTAATTAAATATAAATGTGCCATTCATTTTGCTAACTCTGCCTTTTATTTGATCCACCTACACCTCATCGGCCGACGCAGCCAGACACCACTGTTCATTGTGATATCGTCGAGTAACTTATGCAAGGAAACGTGGGTAGATCAAAAACATACATATTTTATGTACCTGGTTGATTATGACAAGAATTTTTTATTGAACATGTAGGTAAGGTAAAATAATGTTATTTGTAAGACGTACACTCCTTGAAGACATGCCGTCTGGGGAGACAGTAGTTTGAGTAATTCCTTCAGATTTAGGGGATCGGACAAATTTTCAGAAAGTGTTTTAAATTAATCTTCATGGATATTTATTCCCATAAAAAATACTATCTTATTTATTTATAGCCTTTTAGGTACTCAAAATCATGTTTTAATATTGTTTGTTTGAAAATGCCGCCAAAACGCCACGATAGTTCATCTGAGAGCGCGTAACGTCATTTGTGGTCATATCGTAACGAAACAGCTGCATTGGCATAAGACAATGATTGCCCACAAATGACGTCGCGCACTGTGATTGGTGTTTCGGTATAGATTAAAAATATTGTAAATAGTAAAATTTTATTTCTTCATTTAAAAATATTTAAATGAATTATATTAAATTATTATTCGATAAATAATCGTAAAAAATTATATATTTTCTTTCTAAGTACATTTTAGATTTTAATCTGATTATTGTCCGATCCCCTATTACTATGGCTTTGGAGTAGGTTCACCTATCTTTTCCGTAAGTACTCGTGAAGTATTCACAGGAAGGTCAGGAAGCGGTATTAAAAGGTCCAAATATTCTGGACCATCGAAACACGAACAGTTTGGATGCATTTTTATAGCTCCGAGTTGATTGTATATTTACACTCATTTACTTATTTAGAGGAACTCAAAAAAAAAAAGATAAAATTATATTTTCTTATTTCGTACTGGCCGTCTATACCAGTATTACATAATTAAAAAAAAAAAAAAAAAAGAATTTCAATGAATTTTACTTACGGCTTCCATTTGTTAATAATTAGTGATTGAAATTTTGAGGGTTTTTGTTTTTTATAGCAAATTTAACATTACTTTTGCTTTTTTAACACAAAAAAAATGTCATTATAATTGACAGTTTTAATTGAAAATGCTTACACTTACAATGAAGTGGCTCAAACATTTTTCGCATTGTTAAACCAGCAGACTAGGGAGTATACCAGACAAGGTCGCAAAAGAGTAACAACAGAGAAGGACGACAAATTTATTTTAAACTGTTTTCTCAGACTTCTTCCGAGGTACGAAACAAGCTAGGGAAGTTCGACTAAAAAAGACTTAAGACAGTCGGTATAGGGGCTTACTTGCCCGCCGGAGGCCCTTGGCTCCGCAGGTCATCGAGTAGCTCGGTCCAGCTTTGCTCTTTGGACTTAAATTGGTATGATGACGCTTGAAGAAAGCAGATTATATAGTCTGCTCTGCTCATCCATTGAGGATAATTTTCTTTTAATGCGTCATAATGCTCGACCTCACTGCGGCGGTAGTTTCGGAGTATTGTAAAACTGGTATTACTACGGTTGGAGGCCAGTACGCTCGCCAGACCTAAACCCTATAGAATATATTTGGGATAAACAAACAAAGAAATCCAGCACCGGCTAATCTAAGGGAATTCAAAATTGCATTGTTTGAAGAATGGAACCTAATGCTACAATGTTTAATTAACAATTTAATAAAAGTATGCCCAGACGAATGCAGGTAGTTTTGACAGCAAGAGGAGGCAACACTACTGGTTGTCAGCCTGTCAATATTCTATTTTCATTGTTAGCTCAAAATTGGTAACAAGGCACTAACTTTACTGTCTCCAATTTTTTTTGTTCAAACATGTTAATTAAATTAATTGATTCTATTTTACAAATAAATGTGTTTTTATTAATTTGCCCCTTTTTTGCGTTATGTCTAAATAACATCCACGAGTGTGATTACCATCTAAGCAACATCGGGGGGTGAAAGTGCATTTCAACCCTGATAGAAATAAGGGATAGAGAAATGGCCTCTGACATCTGTGACTAAAACAGGTGCTTTGTAGTGTTATGCAGATGTCTACTGGGTTGCTGCTGTCGGATGTGTTTGACTGCGGAGACCCTGGGTGATGCCTATTCAAATAGTATGATGCCACCTTCTTAATGTAGTAAAAACAGCTTATATTTAAATATAATATGAAATTAAAAAATGAGTGTCAGCTCAGGTGCATGACTGGAGTTTACTCCATAAGTACTTTTGTCTGTGACTATGCAATAGGAAAAGAGGGTAAAAAACGCGCCATGCATTATATACTGAAAAGTATGTATTTTTATTCTATGTTGAAGCGGCGACATCTATCGGATTTGAGTAGAACTGCTTGGTGAACTCCACTATTGATGGCGCCATCTATTATACCTCAATAAAGTTAGGTGAAGCGGCGGCAGATTTAGATTAGAACTGCTTTAGAAGAAAACGCCTTTTTAGTTAACGGTTGTATTAATTTTACTCCTGACAAAATTTTCATACCGGGGCCTTATATGACAATCGATTCTTAAGGAGACTCCAATGAAATTTATTTGCGTTAAAAAAAAAATATGCCTGTAAAGGGCAGGACAATTGATGAGGGTTTCAAGTCATTCAATAAATGAAGTAGAGAATTGAAACAATTTCATAAATCATTTTGGGGAAATCTGCCAGATTTAGGACTAGCTCCGCATCTGCAAAAGATTCACATTGATTATTGCGGATCTCAAAATCGACGCGAAAGACTCGCATTTGTGATATCCGCAAAAACCCTGATACAGAGTAATTTTGGGAAATATCCAAATGATATAAATGGCCTCTAAAACCGCTTAAGCAACCTCGATGAAATTTTCAGCCAATCTTCAGATTAGCCCAGTGGATATATAGTCCTGTGATCTTATTAATATTTTCACGGACTTTGTCAAAGAAGTCACGCCTCACGCTCGTAATAAAACAAAGTTAATAACTGCACCAGGCATATGTTTATTTGCTCAGCGCCTATCGGTCTTCCCGACACCCCTTTTGCCTGAGAACAGATGCCTCGGCTTCTTGGTGCCGATGAACCTATCCGCCTCTCCCTTCAGACCCATCTTCTTCGTCTTCTTCGCGATGGCCACGTGCGCCATGTTCTTGGCCCTCTTCTGCATCGCCACGTCTTTGACGCCTTGCTCGTCTCGCGCCGGACGACTCACCGACCGGGACCGACTCGCGGCGGCACTAGCGCTCGCCACTCGGACTCGCTTGGCCGCCGTGGCGCTCGCCGAGCGATCCCGAGCGCGCTCGGCGTGCTCGGCCTTGTCCATATCCACTCCCAGCTTCTCCATGTCCCCTCGCAGCTTGGTCAGGGTTCGGTCTCTGGCTCGAGGTCTACTGGTGCGAGGCATCACCGGCTTCGTGGACTGCTTACGCAGCAGCGACTCGTCCTTCAGGATCGCCTTCTTTGTGCTGTCCATCAAACAATAATATCAATAAAAGACATATGTGTCCTTATAATATAAATTAACGATGTGTAGAAAAAATGCTTAGTATAGGGCTAGACAAATTTATAATCATTTACCAATTCTATTAAAGAGGTCCCAATAGAAAAATAAACGACTATTTTGGTTTACAATAGATATTTAATGTAAAATAGTAATTGTTTATTGGACATTGTTTAAATAATAATATATTTTAAGCAAATATATCTTTCACGCCATCTTTACTCATTTGTGCATACGACACAGCAGCTACAGAAACAAACCCTTTACAACGTCCAGTGATTATATATCTGTCCTTTTCTCTCGCACGTTAAAATGCATCGACGTAATATCCAAGTAGACGGCTGATACCTATTTATTCACAATGCAAATTGTTCTGGCAACTAACTGAGGAATTATATAATATCTATTTCTCTAATGTGTTGTCTGAATGCGTTCGCCCTGTACTAGAAGTCCAGTTGGATATTACGTCGATGTTAAAATGTCAGAAGCGGCCGACAACACTTGGCCACATTTTTACTATCCTTTTTTATGAATGCTTGCGCTACTAGATAAAATGCGTGTTAAAAATGTTTTCTTTACTAAAAAATGTTATGAACACCTGAAAGTTGGTTTACATTCTTTGCATAGCCTCCATGACTTTGCATTAAATGCTGTCTCAAAGGGAGTATTTATTTTTAAAACTCCCCTTATTTTTTAATTTATTCCCCACTAAATCAAATTGATTAACAACTTCTTAAATGAAGGAGTAAATAATATTTTCATATAATAATTTCTTAATAATGAAAATAAAATTGGTGTTTGCCACGTATAACAATTTATCCACAAAAATTACACTGTATTGTTTTCTCTGGCGTTGCTTGTTTCTGTAACGCAATGTTTTCCACCAACCTGAAGACCGCAGACCCCTGAGGGTCCCCAGACCTATCCGAGGGGATCCGAAGACAAAGTAAAAATAAAAAAAAACACAAAATGATGCACTACATTGCGCTGTGGAAAATCTTCCTTTATGTCGATTTTAATAAAGATGTAGATACACCAATGTCAATAAAATAAAACTAAGTAAATATAGCATCTTGTTCCATTATTAGGGGTATGCCAGTTACGGTCGGGATACTATGGGGGTCCAGAGGTTGGAAAACCCTGCTCTGGGATGAAGGTAACCAATACCATCGACATCAATAATATCGTCATCCAGTCAGCTCTGAAATGGATAAACCCAGAATAGTGTTACTCACCGTATCTGTTTGGCTAGCTCCCGAATCTCCCTCATGGTCTCGTCCAGCTCGATCTTGGGCACGGCGTACATGCCTCCCTCTTCCCTCAGAGCCTCCTCTTTCTCCAGATCGGCAAGTTTCTGGAGAAAGCACAGAGGTAAACGTACATTAGGCAAAGAACATATTTCACTTTATTAATCATTAATAATAATACTATAATTGCGAAAGTGTGTTTGTTTGTCTGTTAAGATTTCACGCCTTAACTACTCAACGGATGGTCATCCAATTTTGCATACACATTGTCAGGGGTACGGAAAACCTCCTCTTTACAGAAAACCACTGCGAAGTAACAGCATTTGTGATTTGTGCTGTTATGTTTTGGTTAGCAAGAAATGCCAGAGACACAGTTACCAACACATCTTATTTTTTTACTAATATTATATTTTGTTTATAAGATTATGTATTCCATGTCTTAAGATGAAGTCCACGCTTTAATTCGCACCTGGAATATATCTGGATCGATGTAGTCCGCAATGTTGTGTCCTTCCCACATTTCCGGGATGGGATCGTGGCGTTCCTCCTCCGCTATATCCACGTAGTTCTTCTGGAGGTCCAGAACGTAATCGTCTCCCTCTTCCAACTCGATTTCCCTCTCGAGTTTCCTCTTTCTGGACTTCTTGACCGCGTCCGGAATGACCGGAGGACGGCTCTTGCCATCCCGAGGAGTCGGTAATGCCACGTGGAGTCTATTGAGGATGCCATCGACCCTCTTGCTCCTCATCTTCTCGGTGACCCGATGCCCCAGAAGCCTCTCGCAGGCCTCTATCTTGACCTCTTGCACTCCTTCCTCGGTAAGAGTCGACATTCTCATGATTGGCACTGCACGGAGTTCGCTATTGCTGTCCGCACTGGAATACGACAAATATAATATTTAGTTTATAACAAACAAAGATACTAGTTTTTCTCTTTACTTCCCGCGCCCCTTTTCTAAGGTTTTTTTTATTAAAAAAAAATGAAAAAATTATTAAAAATTTTTTTTATTACAAAAGTATTTTTTGTTAAAACATTAATTAAGTATTTATTATTGCTCATATATATTTGTCAGACACTGAATATTTCATTTTTATTTTTAAATAGAAAAAATATATTTCTGTATATCCAATCGCTATTAAACTTCACAGGATCACCCGCTGGGTTAATCTGAAGAAGTCACCTTCTTCAGATTAGTCTGAAGAAGTCGCTGGCCTGAAAATTCTTTTAAAATAGGTTGAGCGGTTGGCTACTAAACACTTTGTAAAGGTTTTTCGAAATCAGACAAACTTTGTAATTGAAAATTTACTATGAATAATAATAATAATAAATAATTAAATATAATGTAGTCACATAAATTATGAAATATAATGTAGACTAGGGATTGCAATCCAACAAAGCGAGATCCCACAATCCAGCGGGATCCAGCATAATTTTAGGAACTGCGGGATCCCGCGACACAGCCTGCGGATCCGCAAGCATCAAATCCTCAAATTCATTTAAATTTGTCGCCTTTTGTGTTGCATTTTGCAAGACTACGAAAAATATTATAAAAAGAAGTAGCAGCATTTGAAACTGATGGAATAAAAGAGGAGTATTTGACTACTTATCGACGTGGAGGCAGAAAGAGCCCTTTCGGTTGATGGCTATATTTGTAGTTTTGAAAGAGACAATAAAGTTCACCAATAACAGGAATGGAAATTGTCTCACTTGACCAGATTCTCCTTGGCGCAAACCTCCTCCAGCTTTTCGAGGAGTTGCTTCTTGTCCGCGGGGAGTTCCTCGGGGCGGAGCACGTCCATCTTGTTGAGCACCACGATTAGAGGCTTGTTGTGGAAGAGCGGCTTGATGCTGTGGAACAAGGAGATCTGCTCCTCAAGCGAGTGCCCACACTGCTCCGAGGGGTCGAGGAAGTAGAGCACGGCCGCCCGCAAGTGCGCCAGGGCTGTCACCGCTTGCATCTCGATCACGTTTCGCTGCTCGAGTGGGTGGTCGAGGATGCCAGGGGTGTCCAAGACCTGTCAAGTATCCAAGTTTTCTTCTAATACAAAATATCTAAAGAAAATTAATGATAGGGAACTTAGTTAAAATGTATTTGACATGGGTAATGCACAATACTCATACACGTCGATACCGTGCGACCATAATGTCAAATTGACTATATATTATCGGCCCCGATTTGACTGACGCACCACCGACACGACGGCCAGCCACGATAGAGGCCATCGTTGGGAGGGATGAATCTGTGTAAGGATTACCTGCCAGCGAAGATACTTGTAATCGGTGTGGCCAACGTACAAACTCTTGGTGGTGAAGGCGTACGGCTGGACTTCCACATCGGCTCTAGTTATCTGAAAACCAAACGTGAGGAATCAATGAAAAAAGACAAAGGAAATTCTCAGTATGGGACTTTAATCAGATTCCAAAAGAATAAGATCGCACTTGTGCCACAAAACGCATTTATAATATTCAAAGGGTTAAACTAAGGTTGGTTTTTTTTCCGGAGCAGGTTAACACTGTACTTTAATTTTAAAACTCTTGTAATAAAAAATACGCGCGAATGGTAATAAAAAACCATTCACTTATGGTATAGATTCTTTTTATTTTATTTATTGAATAGTGTATTAGAGGATTAAAATGTCAACGTTTCGATAGACTTTAAAACTTTCAACCCTCTTTATGTCTATTACACCACAATTCATAAATAACCCCCATTAGCCAAGTCAATTCTCGAGGAAGGCTATAGGCTAAAATTAATGGCAGGTGAAACCGCCGGACACAGCTAGCGTATTATGTAGTTTGATGATGATGGAAACACGTAAGAATACCTTATTGATGAAACTTGACTTGCCGACGTTGGGGAAGCCGCAAATGATGATAGTCCTCGTGTAGGGATCGATGGACGGCAGACGGGACAAGTGTTGTCTCACCTGCACAAACAACGACAGTTCTAGTTCACACATCGTACCTAGCAGAGCAGTCAATATTATTATAGGTCTGTTCGAAAATACAGACGCCTGCAGGGAGTTTCAATGCTTAGCAGTGCTCAATGCTCATTATAAAATATATTTTAAATCACTCGGTCCGAATTAGAGGAATTTCGACAAGGTGAGGATGGTAACCAGCCGTATGTCTGCATGTCCGATAGAAGAAAGGGGAAGGCGGTATAATCTCATGCAGCTCCCGAGCACACTCTCCAACAGGCAATTTTGCGTCTACGTGGCAGGCTCTCCAGCTTAGTTCTTATTAGCGTACCGCCGCCAATGAGCCTTCTAGCTCTACAATCCACTGAGTCGAATACTACTCATCCATTACTCACATAAAAATTTGCGAGGCTACATGTCTTATAGTTAAGCCACAATAACCGTTTTTTGGTCGAACTATGGGCATAAAAACATGGGTAGAATGGAAAGATATCCAACTAACCGTAGTGTGAGCAAACAGACTTACACTTAGTTTATTAGTTATCTTTTATTTAGTTTATATTATATTTTATAAAGATACACGCAAGAAGTCGCATGCAACAGTTATAGATAACCCCGCCCCACCTCTCGCTCCCCTTTGTCGTCATACCCCTGTACCCCTTCATATTATAAATGCCAAGTTTGGATGTTTGTTACTCAATCAAACAAAAAATGTCAGGTTCCTGTGGGATTTTCAAAAATCGAACTACAGCGTGTACGAAGTAGCGGGCACAGCTATTAACAGAATAATTTTATCCCACTAGAGTTGGCAGCTCGCTTGCAGCATCTATGAGTCTATAGCGTTGCTTGTGTCAATAGGCGACGGTTGCCACCTACCATCGAGACGTCACTTGTACCATAGATAAAATACTACTTAACCAGTATAGATGGTCACTCACGTACATTGAATCCGTACCCTATCCAATTTCGCTTATATCTAGATGCCGCCTGTGTAGTTTGTCGCTTATTTGTTGTCATTAAAAATCCGCTAGAGTCGCTGCAGTCGACCATTCAGTCAATTCTCATGTACAAGAGATGGCACTACTAAAATTTATTTAAAATATAACAGAAGTGGGCACGAACAACGATAAAAGGGCCGTATGAACGGTATAGGTTCTGTTCTAAAAAATACGGCAATAATATCATACATAAAAGTCACAGATTAATGATAAAAGTACCTCTCAGCAACGTCGCCCTCTAGTTATTACCACGATAATAAGGAACTATAACTGCGTGATTGAATTTGTTGGTTATAATTTTTAACAAAATACACATTAATGTTAAATTCGAGACTCTTAGTGACATCTAGGGAGTGGAAATCCCAATATGAAATTGGCTTCAGATCGTTATATGGAGGTTGACCATCTATACTGGTTAAGTAGTATTTTATCTATGCTTGTACGAAACTTTCAATAAGGAAAATGTCAATGTTGTAAGGTGGGTGGTATACCTGTTCCAAGTAAGTGAGGTTGGCCGCTTGCCGCTTCATGATGGTGGCCATCCGGCCGAGGGCAGCCCGTTTGAGCTGTTTGCAGCGGTACAGGGAGTCTCCATACTTGAGCAGGCGGGCGTACTCCTTGGCAACACTGCACACAAATACATATATTGCTTAGTAAGCACCTTCTTTGGCATACTGGCACCCTGTCAGGAATCGATCACTTCACCAACAGGTTAAGTCAGTTATAAGCATTATTTATATATGAAATACAAGCTGGTTCCCGCGACATCGTCTGCGATGAAAAATAAAAAAATACTTTTATGACTTTTTTCTCTATGATTTTTTTTAGATTTTCCCTCAGGGACAATAATTTTTTTCTGATACCCCATTTTTTTTATCCCTAACAACATGCCCTATGCAAAATTTAATGACTATTGGTAGACGTGGAAGGTGTGAAAGCGCAACAAACTCACATTCATAAGCCTTGTTAATTGTACATGGAACTTTTATCATAAGAATAAATAACAACAAGTAGAACGGAATCTTCTTTGTCCGAGTCCCAAACGCCGCCATTTATATAACTACTTCCTCCTTCACGCCCCTTCATCCAGGCTTACGAATAAAATGTAAGTTTTTCTTTACTTTGAAACTATTATTTTATTCTAGTTTTATAAAATATGAGATTTATAAATACATTATTATGTTACGTACGTACATTAAATATACTTATAAATAATAAGTTATTATAAGAGGTAACCATACCAAATGAAGCCATATTAAATAAGTATTAAGTATTATAAGTATTAATATAAAATAAAAACATACAGGCTGACGTAAAACTATTAAGTAAGTATTCGTGCGGGGACGCCGGCCGTGACAGCACGACTGAGTATCCCATTTATCGTGACCTTGAGCGCGTCCGGAGCGGGAGTTTCCGTTCTATGTGTTCTTATTTATTCTTATGCTTTTATTGCGCAATATCACTTGTTTATAAATTAGTTTGTTATCAGCACTAAAGATAAAGATGCGTTTACTGTGGACTTAATATTGTAATCACCATACCACAGATCTCTGTCGTTACTCCCCTAAATAAATAATAACTTACTTGTCAATGAGATGCCTAGCCGTGTTGAGCTGGCCCAGACCGAGCTTGTAATGGTCTTTGTCATACAGTACATTCATCAAATCCGCATAAAACGGGTGCACATCATCCAATTTTGGAAATTCCTGAAATCAACATCATTACAGTTTTAGGTACTTTATTTCTAAGTTTCTTTTTTAGATAGAGGGATATGATAAGCCAGAGAGTTGAGTCTCTCAACAAATCTTTGATTTGGAGCCTTGTTTGGGTGTAAAAAAAAGAACTGAAAAATATTGACAAAAAATTTGAGAATTTACAATTTAATAAGATTACTTACACATCAAGTTTAAGATCATATAATATATCAATATCAAGCTTATTCTTTAATAAATAATAACCTTTTATTATTTTTTCCCTAATAATAATAATAAAGGAAATGCCATAATTTGCTACACAGACGCCACAGCACTAATCTTCAATGGTTCATGGAGAAAGCAGAGAGGGGCTTAGCAGTAGAGCATCCTAACTCTTAATAAAAAAAAGACAAAATACATCTGCTTCCACAAGACTTCTGCACCTGCCCTAACCCTCAAATTAGCTTGAAGCTTCACTCTTGTAGTCTCTTATGATTATGACTGGATAATGCTTATGACTGAGAGTCTCTCCAAAGGGTTAAGTTGTGAGTAAATGGGTGTACAGGGGAGATCAGACTTGACTTCAAAGACTTGACTTTCAACATCATGTAACAGCAGCTATGTCAGGAAGACTGCAATTATTATGAAGCAACTGTGTGATGTTGCCTCTCCAGAACTGCTCAAAATGACGTACTTACCTCACCTTATGCCAATCTCTACTAACATACTGCTTATGCTGGGATGGCGTCGCCAAAACTCGCATGCTGCGAGTAGAGCAAGCTCAGCGCTGCACACTCAAAGTGATGATAAAAAAGCCACATTGCTACTCGACCGCGAAGCTATGTTTTGAGCTTGGCTCCTTCCGTGAACTCGAAAGGACAAGAACACGTGAGCCAAAAGAACATGTTTTAATATTATTTATTATTATTATTATAAGCTTTATTTTCTACACATCTTTTACAATTTTATTTATTTATTTAACAATTAGTTTTAGTCTGTTATACTGTGTAGTCCCCTGTGGGTAAAAGCCTCCTCCATCTCTTTCCATTTTTGTTTATTTAATGCAATACTCATCCAGTTTTTTCCTACTATGTTCTTAATATCATCAGCCCATCTTTTCTTTTGTCTTCCCACACGCCTTTTATTCCTTGGTCCTTGCCATGTAGTTGTCTGATGAGTCCACCTCTTGTCTTTGAGTCTTGCTACATGTCCTGCCCATTTCCATTTTTGTCTTAAGCTAAATAAAAGAGCATCTGTGACCTTTGTTGTTCTGCGAATTTCAATGTTTCTTGTTTTTTGTATTCTTCTTAGGTTCAAGATACTTCTTTCCATTGCATGTTGGCAAGACACTATTTTGTTCTTTATTTTTTCAGTGTACACCCATGTTTGGCTTGCGTAAGTTAGAGTTGGAAGGATGCAGGAATCCATTATTATCTTTTTTGTTTTTAAATTGAAATTTCCTTTAAGGATTTCTTTATGTAACCAATATTTTTTCCATGCTATATTAATTCTTCTGTCTACTTCATTCTCATTACTATTTGCATTAAACGAAACCAATTTACCAAGATACACATACTCATTCACATATTCCATCATATTCCCTTCTATTTTTATTGTCTTCTTGTAGCTATTTGTCATAATTTTAGTTTTGGAGGCATTCATATGTAGACCAACTTTTTGGCTTTCTAGATTCAAGCTTTGTAACATATTTTCTAGGGCTGTGGCTGATTCACCAAAAAGAGCTATGTCATCTGCGAATCTTAAGTGTGTTAGCCTTCCATTTAGTATCCATATTCCATAACCTTTCCAATCTATTTTTTTGAATATGTTGTCTAAAACAGCTATGAACAACTTAGGAGAGAGGGGGTCTCCCTGCCTCACTCCTCTTCCGATTGTGAACTCTTCTCCGTGTCTTTCCAATTTTACTCTGCTCACACTTTTCGAATATATGTTCTTTATAATGTTTATGTATTTTTCATTTATGTTATTTGTTCTCAAAGCTTCCCATATAGACGAGTGTGTTATACTGTCAAAGGCTTTGGAGTAGTCCACAAATGCTATGTATAGTGGTTTGTTGAACTCTTTAAACTTTTCCATTATCTGTTCCAGAGTATGTAGATGGTCTATAGTAGAGTAATGTGGACGAAAGCCTGCCTGTTCTATTGGTTGGTTCCTATCGATTTTTGGCGCTATTCGGTTCAAAATGATGGATGAGAAAAGTTTATAAATTGTAGATAATAAGCTGATAGGTCTGTAGTTACTAATGTCGAGCGGGTTTCCCTTCTTATACAGTAGTATAATGTTTGATTTGCACCACTGTGTTGGTATTTGTTCTTTTGCAATTATTAAGTTGAAAAGATTAAAAAGATATTCAAGTAATATGGGTGCACCAATTTTTAAGGCTTCATTTGTGAGTTGATCGGGTCCTGGGCTCTTTTCAGGCTTTAGTTTTTTAATGTGAGTCAGTATCTCATTTGCACCTATTGATTTTATTTTAATTTTAAGTATTAGATTTAATTTTAAGTACAGAATTAAATTGATTTCTGCACTTAAAAATTAGAATTTATTACTTAATCAAACTTTTAGTAGAAAATTAAAATAATGTAAATTAAAAAAAAAACATTCCATAGTTCAAATCATACTCTTGGGGAAATGTCTCAGATTTAGGACTAGCTCCATATCCGCATCTAAATCAATGTGAAAGTTCCGCATTTAAGGATATTCAGTCAATAATCAGTCTGCTTTAAAATCTGTCGGGAGACATATCATGAGTAATAATTGTGTTTCACTACTGTTAAGCTAATTTCTGAAGCACCCCAGGCTATGAAAATTATTCAAATAATATTTACTGATGAATATAAAATGGGTTGCCATACATGCTATATAATGTTTCACAATGTGTTGAAAATGTTATCTATTTACAGAGTCAAAATTGTATTATTTATACGGTTAGTTTTAATAGAGGTTAAAAGAAACATAAAAATTGGGGTAAATACCTGTATAATTCTGGACAGTCTGTCGTGAAAGTTTTGTTGTGTGAATTTAACTTTTCGTATGTAAAAAGCACGAATACGGGATATCTTGTAGTGCTTATGTACCACTGTTGGGGTCTTCCTCTGTGTTTTCGACAATATAATATCGATGAAGTCCTGAAAAGTAATAAACAGTAGTAAAGAAAGTGATTTTATTAAATCTTATAGGTTACGAAAGGGAATCGCTGAATTAGGAAAGAATAACAAAAAGAAAAAAAAGTTATTACCTTGGACGTGGGGACCACGGCTATCTTCTTAAAGTTATATAAACTCATTTTTGAAAACGTTATTGCATAATAAAATAACTAAATAAACCCAGAATGGGTTCTAGTTCTACCGTCACATGTAAACACGTGCAAAAAAGACAGGGCTAACCAGTGTTGCCAGCACGACTATATACCCAGTGTTGCCAACACGTCTATATATATACCTGTTAAAATTGTGCCAGAATCATAATAGTGCTAAAAATTATGTTAAAATACTTCAATGTCAAATTATACGTCATTTAATTTTAAATGTTTATTAATCAAGAATGTTTGGATTAATTTAATCGACTTTATTGTTATCGAACAAAATATTAATATCTTAGTCTTTATCGGCAGCTGATGTGCATGTAAACATGAAAGCCTCATTGTAAGAGGTAAAGAGGACTAACTTAATTATGGGTGTTAAACTGAGTCTTAAGGGTAAAATTTGTATATCTAATTCTAAATTTCTTCATATCCCTGGGATCTGTTTATTCTTTATAAATAAAATACTGTAATGTTTCCATGATGTATGTGCACATATATATTCTCTTCATTAACAAATCACAATAACTAATATATATAACGACAATACATTTTCTATATTAAAATAAAACTATCAAACATAATTTTCTTTTACGGTCTCACAATACATTTTTATTTACACGTCAAATCAAAAACAACTCTATTTTTTCAATTCGATAAACCTATTTAGTTGCAGCCAGTATTTAAGTTCAAAAATTCATTAACACTGAGAAACTGTCAAGCAACAACCATTAAAATATTGGTTCCTAAGTCCAGAATGGCGCTTGTGTAGCATTGAGGTTTGGTATGAAACTATGAAGTTATGTGGTTAAGTTATGTAGAAGTTATGGTGCTATGTATTTGCTGTAAAGTTACAATATCTTAATCTTTTTAAGCACCTTTTCGTCACATTCCTTTTTAAAAGACTGATTATAAAGATTTCGTTTGTAAAATTATTAAAAGGCCATAGAAAGAAGTAAATAGGTATGTAGGATTAATTGCAAATAAAAAATATATTACGTACATAAAGTCAAACCATAAATTAAAATGTTATGTAGGAATTTATTTACGTTGATTTTTATCCAAAATTCTGTCCTTACCCGGACCATTATAATGACCTCTATTTTTATTAGTGAATGTAAGTATTCGCTGATGAGTAGAACATATTAATTGAATATTCGGGTGAATGGGACATAGCTTTTAGGGTCAGTTCATAGTTGGGAAAAAAATCTGGTGAATGTTGAAGGCGAATGGGACCTAAATCAATGTATGTCGTTGCCTCGTTTTATTTTTAAAACTTACTTCCAAAGCATGAATATCTAATAAAAAGAATTTTCTTATCGTAAATTAGGTTTTAGTAGCATCTGTTTCTTATAATCTCTACAAAACAATAGAATAAAAGATATTTAACAAGTAAGTATGTATGTATATGTATAAACTAAACACTTTGTGTTAATTATGATGTGGTTCATTGTATTTGTAAGTAATTTCTAAAAAAATCAAACCATGGCAAAAAAAAAGCCAACATCACGCGGTGTTCCCAGGCGGTCACCCATCCAAGTACTGACCGCGCCCGACGTTGCTTAACTTCGGTGATCGGACGAGAACCGGTGTATTCAACGTAGTATGGACGTTGGCGTAGTAACAGTTATAATATTCATATACTAGCATCTCTATTATCAACAAATATACGATGGGCATGTCATGAACACTAGCATAGCATTTTCTTTCTGCAGGTAGACCGAAGGTGTCTTTAGTGCGTTTTTCCACCACAGACTCCAAAATTACGATGCACATTTAAGAACTACGACGTGCGCGACGAACAATTAAAATAATTAAATTAAAAATATTATAATTAATGAAATATAACTTTTCCGAAGATCACGAGAATAAGATTAAATTATCATTTTGGGTTAAGTAGTGGCAGGTCACACTGCGTTTCGCAGTCATTTGGGCAGCTCATCTGGCGGCAGTGACCACCACCTTACAGAAATAACAGCACGTGTGCTGTTGTGTTTCGGTGAGTGAGTAAAGGACGCCAGAGGCCACATTTCCCTATCCCTTCACTTGCAAAACCTCTGGCATTACTTGCGTTATAGGCGACGGTAGTCACCTACGATCAAGTGTCCTACGATCACCTGTCTGCCGATTTTAACATAAAAAAATGTGTACAAATAAACCTAATATTGAATTTACAAATTTAACCATTACAAAATGCACCAAAAAGAAACTGAAAAAGTTAAAAACGCGATTTTAATTACAATTTTGGAGGCGCCGGGTATCGATCCCGGTACCTCTCGCATGCTAAGCGAGCGCTCTACCATCTGAGCTACGCCCCCGAATGGTGACCAAAACGAAATTTATTATTGCATTCTATAAATTTTAGATTTTCTCTCTTTGAAATAAAATAATTTGAATTATTACAACATTAATTAATTAATTTTCAAAAAGTGAATAAAATATTCACTATAATAGTTAATATTTATTATAAAATTGTTTTTTATGCATATTTTTTAATTAGGTAATCACATCTTAGGTATCTACGAGCAAATATTAGAAACAAAAACAAGATTTAACAAATAGGTATGTATTTTTATTTATTATATACAAAATGAATGACGACCAAGAAGCAATAAGTAGCTACTGTTATTTCATTTTTGTCATTCCGTACAGAGGTAATGCACATACTTATCTACAGATTCTCCATTACGCTAGTATATATTATATTTATCTTCTCCATTAGCTATAATCACAAACTAAATAGTAGATACTAACGTATATAATATCTGAAAAACGTAGTGATTATATACTCTTTGGTATCTGACAGGAAAGAACAGGCGCCGCGCCAGTGTTACCAACTTACGGATTTCACAATTAGTAAAAAATATGTTGTTCTTTAGTCATTGGGATTTCCCGTCAGATCTAGCGGATTGGGGTAAGAAAGAAACGGAGGACAGATTGTTAACGGATTTTGCAACATTTCAAATTGAGTTTACTTACTCTATGGTTTAGTAATGAGCATAGATAATAATCTGTATACATCTGAAAAATAACTAAAGCATAGAACCCTGACTAAAATAAAAATCAATATTTATAGTGTGTTGCTCCTTATGCTTTTGCATTAAAACCATAAGTCAAAAAGAGATAAACATACAAACTTTGTTCTTATTTTTGATCGGCTCTAGGTCAAACGTCAAACTTGGTCCCTTTGCGTACTTTGGTCCCGTTTTATGATGCCGATTTAAAGAAGCTAGCTAAACGTTAATAAATGATTTCCGTAGTGTCAGCTTAATTTATCTGTATTTTTGCATTCTATGTAATATATATATATAATTTTTTTTTCTTTTGTCTTGCCTTCCTTTTACTAGCTTCAATATACTTTTTATAAATATATATTTATAATACATAATGTATGATACAGCTTTACACTTATTCAAGTAGTAGCTATGCGTTCGACTTAACTCTGATACCGAAAGCGACTTTAATGATTCAGCAGATCTAACAGAAACAGATTCCGAAGAGTTTTAGTATTTAGTGGTTTAGTGGTGTAGTGTGTTAACATATATCAATATGTTAGTGCTTATATGCCGTTATACGTACTTTGTCGGCACTCAATATGGTTAAAACGGCCCTGTTATTTGTAAATTTATTTGAATTAACATGACATTGACCTAATTGTTATTATTTATTTAAAAGTACAAATTAAATAAATTACTCCTTTCTCAATAGCATATAAAACACAATAAGTATGTTTTAAATTTTTAATCAATTTCTATCATAAACCGAATGAAGTTCATTCAATGATTCCATCACTAAATTGTGTGAGGACGCCATATTTGTTTTGTTTACCTTTTTTATCAAGTAAGAATGAACAGACTTTATGTGACTGTGACATGAGTGACAACGTTTTTGTGATAACGTTTATTTCTTGATTTCTGTATCAAAATATAATAAATCTAGCGTCAAATCAATTATAACACTATTATATTAGATATCTGTGAATTCTGTGATTATAACAATGTCTTCTTCAGTGCCAGGATGTAATTCTAATGCGTCCAGAAAACAAAATGAGGATATGTTTATAAGTTATCATTGGTAAGTGATTTTCTTCGTTTGCATAAATATACTGAGAGCTTGTTTATATAATAAAGATCACTTATAAATTATCTTTCTTGAATTTACGTAATATTTTAAGAAAAAGATAAGAATTGTAGGTTATGTTAGTGTTGTGCCGACGATATATAAATATGGATAATTTTTTTGTATAGATCACTCTGGTACGTACGTTACAGCCAGACGAACCAAAGATGTTGTATTAGTCTGTTTGAGACGAACCATAGAAAGCATATGTATTGTATGTACTGTCTGTATATGTATTGTCTGGTTTCATGTTGATTTATGATCATGTCTAGGCATTTTTTTACTAAAAGTAAATTGAAATATTTAAAAAATGTAGAAAAGAAAAGTCAGTTCACAAAAAACTAAAGAATTAATTTTATTATTTGGATTTTTCAGTTTGACAGTTTTCACTATCACCACTAGATGTCGTTAGTTTTGTTGTGACCAAAGATAATTGTATTAGTGTATAGATGGAACAATAAAAATTGAAGATTCCTTCGATACTCGATACCCGTCTTTCTAATGGCTGCATGTCGTATGTTAAAAAGAGATAACAATAGCCGAATATGACGTCTAAAAACGCTGCGCGCCATAAAAGAGTCAACGTCATATTTGTTTATATCATGCTGGTTAACAAGCGCGTTTAGCTTTATGTGATTTAAAATACTTAAAAATGTGAAAGTGTGATTTCATAAATCTGTTGCTTGCCAAGAGTGGCTTGTACTGTTCCCGTTTGTCCAAGTAGAGTGGGTGTTTTGAAGGAGAATAATGGAAACATATCATTTCACCGGTAAGTCACACAGCTCGCACTCATTAATTTTGGTGTTTTGTAAACAAATTTTTATAATTATTTACTAAAAATGAATCATTGTACATGCATACACAGCTCTAAGGTTGATTTATGTAAAGAAAAGCTGGTGTTTATAACTAAAATTTACAAAAACCAAAGTTAATCGGAATTTTTGACATTTGTCTTGCTTTATAGTGCTGTAGTCTGATCTTGATAAGTTTATCGATAATTTATTTTTAGTAGAGTGTTGACAATTTCTAGTATTCACTGCAGGTTGAAAGTAATTTTTATCAATTTATAACAGATTTCCCACCGACATCGATTTAAACAAAACATGGACAAAAAATGTAAGAAAAGGCGACGATTGGAGAGCTTCGCAATATACAAGAATATGCTCGATGCACACTAGATTCTTGCTTTCGCCAAGGATTTCAGCGTAAAATTCTACACTCGTATGCAGTGCCGACAATATTCCCAAAATTACCACCATCGTGTAAACCAGTAAGTAATATCTATAAGTTATAAAGAAGTTATGCTTCAATCTATGAAAATTATGAAAATCTTTTGAATCATTAATAACCAAAAACTATTTCTTTTCAGAAATTACCCAGAAAAAGAAAACTTACTAATAAATACGTGGATACCCAAGCGTCAACATTAACTGCAAGTCTTTAAATTAAAATGTTGACGAATCACAGATGAACGATATCACAGATTAAAATGAAACGATATCACAGATTATCCAATCTGTGATATCGTTTCTAAAAATAAAACTTTAAGATTATCGAGTTTTTTTTCTCTCGTAATAAAAACCTACTCCCGTTCTACCCCTTAAGGATGGATTCTAAATATTTCTACTCAAAAAATAACTATTCTTTTGAAATATTTTGGTGAAATAAATGCGAGAGGTTGCATACAACCGATTAGCAATGCGGCGAGTACCAGTACGCACCCACATTTTATTTATATTGAATAACCAAACAGTACACTGAAACGCATTTAGCCATACTTTTTATCCGTCATATATTTAAAATCTATATCAACGATATCTAGTTATCAATAAAAATGCACAGCACTATTATACGCTATAACTTTAGCTTGCATTGTATAGTCAAAATGGAGACATTCACTCAACTTCGACCCGACAGATTACATATGTATGTCTCTTTCAATCTTATGACAATTTGAAGATGTTAGAAAGAATAAAATATTGCTGCATTTTGTGATCCATCTATAGGTACAGACTAATACAACATCTTTGGTTGTGACCAGAAAATAATGTACCTATGAAGTGAACACAGAATCAAAGATTATTGCGATTATTGTAATATATTGCACAGAACACGGCATGATTCTATCCACAGAACACTATTACTCCAAGATTCTATCTATAATTTAAAACAAAGACTACAATTACGGACAATTTAAAACCTCTTGGCCTCTTGCTTTCATTGTAATGTCAAATGAGGTTATTTTATATTATAATTTTATAAGATGAAATTTTCTCGAAAACTAACATTGTTGATGTATGCGGCTTAGAAATAATTCTCCCCATTTAGTAGACTCGGATTACGTATAAGGGACGTTTTTTGCTAACATCGTGTAAGTATGTACATATTCATTGCATCATTTTCATTTGTTTTTCATGCGGCGATTTCTTTGAAAAAATTTCTGAAACGTTTCGTTTAAATGTTATTGAAACTGCTCAAAACAGTGGTTACGGTTACAGGACAGTGGAAGTTACGAGAGGGAAAGATGTACACGAAATTTTTCGGACACGGATGGAGAAATTTACAAGCCCGCAGCCGGCTGATGTATAGCGCTGAGAGAGGAAATAGTTCAGGCATTCTCAAGAGAAAAGAATCGTTGTCGAAGAACATACAAGTCGGTAAAGCTGTACATGGATTCCTGTGCTCAGATGTAGAATACATAAAGGAGTACAATATAACGGCGTACTTTCTCGTGCACGAAAAAACAAAGACACAATATTTGCATCTGGATAGAGACGACACTAATAATGTTTTCTCCATCGGTTTTCGCACAACACCGAAGGATTCCATGGGAACCCCTCATATCCTCGAACACACAGTTCTGTGCGGTTCAGAAAAGTATCCAGTCAGAGATCCCTTCTTCAAAATGCTGAATCGCTCATTGGCGACCTTTATGAATGCATTGACTGGTCCCGATTACACCTTTTACCCTTTCTCATCACAAAATGAGGTTGACTATAGGAATCTTCAAAAAGTCTACTGTGATGCCGTTTTTAAGCCGAACTTGGAAAGGTTGGACTTTCTGCAGGAAGGTTGGAGACTGGAGCATTCAAATTTGGAAGATAAATCATCAGATTTGGTGTTCAAAGGAGTCGTGTACAATGAGATGAAAGGTGCGTTCTCCGAAACGAGTTCATTATTTGGTCAACGTTTCATCAATACTATATTGCCTCAGGGAACCTACGGTTTTGTCTCCGGCGGTGATCCCCTTTGCATCCCAGATTTGACACATGAACATCTAAGAAACTTCCATGGAACATACTACCATCCGAGCAATGCGAGAATTTATTCATATGGCAGTTTCCCGCTCGAAGCAAACTTGAAGTTTCTCAATGAATCTTATTTAAGTGAATATTCATATTTAGACCCAGCAAACACCACGGTTATGCCTCAGCAGAGGTGGAAAATGCCGAAACATTCTCAAATTTCGTGCAGAGTGGACCAATATGGTGGACCTATAGAAAAACAAAACCAAATCGCCATAGGTTATGTAATGTCTGATATCACAAATATTTACGACACGTTCATGCTTACAACTTTAGCAGAACTCATGATTATCGGACCAAATTCAGCATTCTACAAGAGTCTAATCGAAAAGAACATTTCAGGGGGTTACAATTCGCTGACTGGATATGACAATCAAATTAGAGATACGTTATTTGTTGTCGGATTGAGAGATGTGGAAAAAGAGAAATTTGAAGTTGTCGAAAGTATTGCACAGAAAACTTTGAATGATATTTTTGAGAAGGGCTTTGAAAAAGATCACATAGAAAGCGTCCTGCATGGCTTTGAATTATCAATTAAACATCAGTCACCTAAATTTGGTTTGAATGTATTGTTTAACCTTATGCCTCTGTGGAATCACAACGGAGCAGTTCTGAACGCTCTCAAAATCAACGAGCTGCTGAGCAGATTAAAAACTGACCTTAAAGATCATAGATATGTGAAAAAAGTTATTGAAAAATATTTTATTTCAAATAACCATAAACTCGTGATGACTATGCAGCCGGATGCAAAATTCGATGACACTTTCAATGAAGCCGAGAGAAAGCTTTTAAACTCGAAAGTGGAAAATTTAACTGAAATAGAAAAAGAGGAAATATACAAAGATGGTCTCGAACTGTCGAATGCTCAAAAGAAGGTGCAGAACTTAGACTTGTTGCCGTGTTTAAAAATGGAAGATATAACTTTGAGCAAAACTGCGCCATCTTTGAAACACACCATCTCTGGCACAATACCTTTACAGTTGAGCGAAGCGAACACTAATGGAGTGACTTACTTTAAAGGGGTACTCGGTTCGGAGAATTTAAATAGTGAGCAACTAAAACTTTTACCATTCTTCAATTATATTCTTGATAAATTTGATACAAAATCCTATAACTATAGAGATTTTGACAAGTATGTGAGCAGCTCCACGTCCGGACTGGCCGTGGTCGCCCACATCACTGAACACATCGATCTTAAGGGTCAGTACGAACAGGGAGTGTTCATCGCTACCCATTGTCTGGATGAAAATCTGCCAAAAATGTTGGACATTTTAAATGAAATATTTAATAAACCAAACTTTAGTAATAGAGAAAGGATGTCTATGCTACTCCAAAATTACTGTTCCTCTCTTACTAGTGGTGTTATTGATAATGGCCACACATATGCAATGCAGGCGGCAAGATCTCTAGTGTCATCTGTAGATGAATGTAAAGAAAATCTTTTAGGACTCCATCACGTTATGACAATGCAAGAGATTCAAAAGGATTACAAAATTGAAGAGGTTGAACAATATGTAGATGAAATCGGGGACAAGATGTTAAAAGGCCACAATTTGAGAGCGGCATTCCATTACTGTGATACCAATAAAGATATTCACGATTACATCGATAAGTTCTGTCTACAACTCTGCAAGGACGATACCAAGGAAGTGAATCGCGTCAACTGGATGGACGCTAAACCTTTACCGACAAAAAATCGTGGCATTCACATTTCAATGAATGTTCCTGTTAATTTTTGTGCCAAGGCAATACCAATAGTTGGCTACACCGATCCCGATTATGCTAAACTGCGTGTGTTGTCCAAGTTTTTAAGCTCCAAATACTTACATCCAATTGTCAGAGAACAAAATGGAGCATACGGCGGTGGCGCCAATTTAACTCTCGATGGAATCTTCAATTTCTTCTCGTACAGAGATCCAAATTCTCGTCTAACTTTGGACGTATTCGACGAAACAACCGATTGGATGATGAAAAATTCAAAATTAGTCGATGATCAGAACCTTTTTGAATCAAAACTATCTATCCTTCAACAAATGGATCAACCTATCGCTGAATACATGAAGGGTGTGGATCTATTCCTTTACGGTTTATCCTACGACATTTGGAAGACTCAGAGGGAAAGAGTGTTGGAAGTGACTAAGGAAGACCTAATCGAAGTGTGCCATAAATACCTGTCGGCCGACAAGTGGGCTGGAAAATGTGTAATCGGCAGTGGGTCATCACAAAAATTGGAGAAAGATAATGAAGTTTGGAATAAAATTAGTGGACCGCAACAGTAATCATTATTTGTGTGTTTTTAAATGACTGAATAGCGGAGTTAGGAATGAGACATGGGTCCAGGCAAAGCCGCTGCAATTGAGCCACCTTAGTGCCAATAGGTTCTCAACTGTGTGATATGTAAGAGTGTTAAAATGTATAACTGTTATGTCTTAAAAGCTTTTACTCAACTAGAAGATTTAGATTATATTTTTTTTTGTTGTATTTTGATGGAAAAAAGTTTGTTAAGGTGTTTCCTTGTGATTACTTGGAAAGTCCAAAAGGAATCTTACAAAATTTTATTAAGTCTATAATTTGTAAGTATTGCAACTATACCTATTATTTTAACCAAATATAGTATTATGAAATTAATATTGAGTATTGTTTTTTAAATAAGGTAACAATATAAAGAAAAATATGCTAGCTGGAGTACATATTTCAATAATTTTTTTATCATTTTAAAAAAGTGATAACACATTTAATAAATATAGAGTCAAAAGTGTAAATAAATTATTGTCCCAAGATTCATGCTTTATTTGTTTTAATTTTTTTCTTATAATTTGCTCCGTTTTAGAAATAGGTAGCAAAGGTTTATCAATTAACCTTTTAAAAGATTATAATTCAAAACCAATGAACGCCAATTTAGAGTATTTTAGACACATAGATAATGCAGACAAGCACATATATGACATTTAATAATAATAATAAATCTTTTATTGCCAAACAATTTAACAATGTTTATAAATACAAAAGTTTTTTATCTTAAAACTATCCAATTCAGAGTTACCAGCGGCCCTTGCACTAAAGCGAAGCTTGTATCGCAGGGAAATAGTTTTAATGTAAAGACTTTTTTTTAATGTGAATGGACACAATTTTGACAACTCAACTTATTTTTTTTAATGTAAATTATGGTAAAATGTTGGCAGGCAAGCTGACAGTCCACTTGATAGTAGGTGACCTATTAATACAAGAAACGCCATAGGTGTTGCAAGGGGATAGGGAAATAGGTTCTGACGTCCCTTTAAAACTTTTCTAAATTTCCCTGAAATGTCCTGAACACTATAGAATATAAAATAAAAAAATTACATTGTTTTTTTTAATGTTGACAGTCTGACGGTATCTACACTTGATGTTAGGTGGCTACCGTCGCCTTAGATAACACAAGTGGTGCAATTGCGCTGCCGACCATAGGGGCCATAGACCATAAGGGATAGGGAAATGAGCTCTGGTATTCCTTACTCACTAAGAAGGTGGTTACTGACTCCAGACGGTTGCCAAACGACTTCAATACTCAGTATAATATACAATCCCTGCTATTTCTATTTACTTAATGTATTTATATTTGCCAATTCTTTTCAGATTCTTAGAGATCCATCGAACAATTGAACTGAATATGAGTTTACCAGAAGCGTTTAATAACAGCGAAGAATACTTCGAGGAATGTCTGCTGTTCTTCAAGCAATACGAACATTTGTACAAATTTGCCAACACACATATACTCGTATATAACGTTCTCGATGAAATAAGAGTGAACTTGGAAAACGTTGACGTTTTTGGTGAAGATTTTGCCCTGTGTTCGTTCACAGAGCGAGAAGAATATTTGACAAATATGTTTACTCAATTGAAGAGGTTGGAAGTCGCACACGAATTCGCAGCGGACATGAGCGAAGATATCCATAGGAGATTGAACATAGCTTTGAAACCAAAGAAGAAACACGAGATAGTTTGTTTGGCGAAAGAAATAGGGAACGCATGCGAGCGAGCACATTGCGATACGGTCGTTGATTTCGGATCTGGTTTGGTAAGACACATATTTTGTTTAAATAGGTGTTTAAACAATTATGTTATTATTATTAAGTATATGTTAAACTAGCTGGTGCCTGCGGCTTCGCCCGTGTTGAAAAATAAAAAATAACGCCTGACTATATATATCAGCAATGTAACGCCTAACATCTTTATTGCAGTTTATAGTTTTGCCAGGCGTTAGATTAGTCCCTCGTGGACACTACTTTTTCTGGACGAAAGGTACCTATGTCCTTTCCTGCATCCCTGACAACGTGTATGCAAAATTTCATGATAATCTGTTCAGCAGTTTAGGCGTGAAAAGATAACAGACAGACAGACAGTTACTTTCACATTTAAAATATTAGTATGGATGTTTATGCCTACTTAGCCTACTAGTTTTTTTATATCGATGCACAATGGGATTTATAAAAGTAGGTAATTGGAATTTTTTTGGAAATTGTACTTAAGTATTTCAAATAATTGATTCAGTTTTAATAGGTATACATATTTTACATTTTTATTAATGTTTGAAAGGGTGGAGACAAGCTGAAGGTCCATATCAGAATTGCCTTTATGAGAATTTGTCCTTATACGAAGTTGCCTTAATGCGAACTTGCCCTTCTGAAGGAATACCAAAGGGATGGGGATGCATATTTTAGTGCATCGGATTTTTTTTCTTACGGAATATCATCGTGAAATAACAGCACTAATGCTGTTGTGTTTCGGTGGGTGAGTAAGGGATGCCAGAGCCCATTCACCTATCTCTTCCCAATCCCGTATCCTTAATCTTACTATCGTCGGCAGCGCATGGCGTTACTTGTGTTATTATAGGCGACAGTAGCCACCTACCATCAAATGGATCGTCAGCCTGTCTGTTGACTTTAATATAACAAAAAATAGCTAACAGAGGTTTTATATTCTGTCTTATAATTTCGTTTCAGGGCTATTTAGACCAATTATTATTTGACACAAAAAAATACAATGTACTCGGATTGGAATGTAACGAAAAGCATTACGTCGCAGCCAAAAAACGCCAAAATAATTATTACAGCGACTCTAAAACCAAAGTGAAATACGTCAGACACACCGTCACAGGAAATTCAGAAGAAAAAATTGACACATATTTGAATGAGAAATTTTTACCTGCAAACGGGTTTTGCATAACCGGCCTTCATGCTTGTGCAGATCTGACCATAGACGCGATTAATATATTTTTAAAGATGGCGGACGCGCGAATTCTCGTACTGATGCCGTGTTGTTACCACAGAATGCAAGGGGAAATTGGCGGTAAATTCATTAATTTTCCCTTAAGCGACACGTTGAAAAGGATTTACGAGAGACATGGCGGTTCAGAATATTTAAAAGTGCCATTTTTAAGACTCGCCTCGCAACCTACCTCCAAAGATGGGGACGACTTGAAAGACTTGGTGTTTTTTCTGTTTGCAAGAGCTGTTTTACAATTATACGCCAATGAAAGTGAGTTATATTTTTGAATATCACAATGCTGTTTCAGTTTTTCTAAAAATGGGCTCTGGCATCCCTTACTCGCTCACCGAAACACAACAGCACATGTGCCGTTATTTCTCGGTGGTTCAGCCCAGACGGGCTGTTCAAAAGACTGCGAAACGCAGTATACACTGCCACTATTTGCCAGATCCAGACCAGAGCTAACTTTGAAAAGTTCATTTCCAAAGATGCCCTTGCCGGTAATTGAATCCGGGACCCCTGACCGCTGGTTCCCACTTGTCGGGTTCGGACCCGATAAAAGGAGGACTCATTAAAACTGTCTATCTATAAAGAATAAGGGATTGGGAGAGGAGAGGTAAATAGGTTCTGGCATGCCTCACTAATTCACTGAAATACAACACACAGTCATGCTGTTATTTCATAGTGGTCTTCTGTAAAGGGGGTTATTTTGCGGAACACAATATGCTCTGGCAGTACCAAATCTGTATCAGTACATAGTCTGTCTGTTTTGTCTGTCTGTCTGTTTGTCTGTATGTGCGTGCTAATCTCGAAAAGTTGTGAACGGATTTGATTCTTGATTGTATCGATGGAAAGAGGAACTTCTGAAGATGGTTTATTTGTATAATTAATGAATATCTTATTTATATTTGCCGAGCTATCACGGTTTCTGTCAAAGAAGGTGAATTCATATAATGCATTTATATAAATTTTTAGACAACTGCAAATTAAAAAGAAATAAGCGCAAGGCGGTCAAAGCGAGAATGATGAATCGAGACTTTGAAGAATATCTTGAAGACGCTTCTTCAAATGGTTTTACATTAACACGTGTAACGGACGGCGGAACTTCTAATTTCGAATTTGAAAAACTTCGTTCGATTTGGAGCGAAATTTCAAACACGAGGCGGCAAAAGGGCGCGTTGTTTATTCTTCTGCAAAATTATTTGCAGCCAGTATTTGAAAATTTTATCCTGCACGACAGACTAATTTATTTGCGGGAGAAAGGAATTAAAAAATGCGAAATAAAGAAGATTCTCGACGATCGGATATCTCCGCGATGTTTCGCTTTACTAGCTTATAAATAAAGTACCTGGACGTCCCAACTCCCAACTGCGCTGCTATTTTTTTTTACTCCCTCGTCGTCACAATAATTGCATTGTTATTATTATATTATTGGATGTAAGCCGAACATATTGTAGTGTCATCTCCAAAAATTCGAGGTAACAGTTGATATTTATCATCCATCGGCAACAAAGCAAGGGTCATCGCAATCCGGCAACAGATGGCGCTTTAATAAATAGTTATTTAGGTAAACCCAATTGGAGCCATTTCTGAGATACACAATTTCTAATATTTTTTTATGATAAACAGCAACAGATAGATTGACGGTTCGTTTGATAGAAAGTGGTGCTATTAACGCAATCGCGAATGATTGGCTCTGAAGGCCTAGGTACGTGAGTTTTTTGGCCATGACTAATACTGTGTTATTGACTTTTTCGACCAACTTATTGCCTTTGGTCAATTACGAACCTTAGCAAGTTTTTAATTGACCAGGCTTAATTTTGGGTTAGGCAAAATAATCAGATCACTTTTATAAAAAACGAGAGGGCTGAGCTATAAGCAATACCGACTTTTATTTATTTGGTTTTATTTAGTGCCATCAAACAAACCTTCACCGGGGGGCGTTATTCGAATATTTGAGTGCCAATTGAAATTATATAGTATAAACATACCCATAAATATAAAAAGTCACACAAGTGTTACCCAGTATAAATGTTCTGTGGTGTTACCTCTCATCAAAACACAATGACACACATGTTGTAACGGCTATCTTACCGGACAAGGATTTGTAAGGCCAAAGGGCTGAATAAAAAGAAAGCAGTTCTTAACCATATAACCAAAAATAATGAACTTTTTCTTCTTCTCAGTCGTAGATATTCTTTAGTGCTGACGGTAGTGTCCCTTAAAGTCATTGATCGTAGCTGTGTGCACTACACGCCTCCACTCCGTCTGGTCCTCAGCTTCTTTCAGGGGAAGTGTTACGGGAAGACCAGTGAGAGCAGTTACTTGTTCACCAGGCAGCGGCTAGGTGAACGGTCGCGAGGTCTCTTTCCTTCGACCTTACCCGTAATAACTATAGTTTATCGAGGTCCTCTGGCTGACGACGGGCAATGTGACCAAAGTAAAAATAATGATAGCATAAGTATAATTATTATTGGTTTTCAAAGATTTTTTACCAATATCTGACTTACTCTGCCAAAAAGGATTATTTATGCATAAAACTAAAAATCTTGCCTCCTTCAAAACGGTCTGGATGATATTATGAATAGAGGTTTGGTTCGCCATATTCCTAAAGATACCTAATATCGTGGCGGCTATAAAAGCTCACCTATAATTGCTCTTTTTTAGGGTTCCGTACGTCCGAATAAAAAAACGGACCCTTATAAGATCACTCGTGTGTCCGTCTGTCCGACCATTTCGAAACTACTGAACCTAAAATTTTGAAAAAAAAATACAGAAATTAGTTTTCTACTAGATTATAGGAAAACCTATAAGAAGTCCATGATATTAAAATAACATGGTAAATCACTCAATATTGTGCGGATAGGTATCATCGCCAGTGGGTAGCCATTGCAGTATACCTACGCAAAAATCATACAGCACTCTGCGGATTCAATACAACGCGTTCCGGCCATTGTTGGGGCTGCCTCGATTCTGCAGTGCATTGGGAATGTTCGCGGAGTCAAGAATAGACTGCTTTTTTACAATCATACGCAAGCGTTGAGCATTGAGAGCCAGCCCCAATCGAATCTTGGGTATGGTAGCAGGTGTGCTTGACTTTCTTTACACAAACCATTACTTGATGATGCATGTGGATAGAAGTCTTAAATGATAAAAAAAGTTTATATAAGTATGAGTATACTTATTGTCTGTATACTAACCATAGGTTTTGTAAGATTTTTACTAACACATTGGGTCTGAGTAACCCGAATATTGAATTATTAAAAAAATTGGACATGTAAGTATGATAAGGCCATCTCTCACACCAAGTTGGTTCCTGTTTTAGAGATACCGGATTCGATTCCCGGCAGGCCCAGCTTTGGAAATGAACTTTTTAAAGTTGGGTCTGGAAAGTAGTGACCGGGCACACTGCGCTTCAGTCGTTTCGACACAGGGGAAAAAATAAACACAGGATAATGTAAGTAGACAATCCTTTATTAGCTGTGAATATTTCTGTACAAGTGTTAGTCATCATAGTCTATGATTGGTTCAAATGTATAGGCAATTAAGTAAAATAAAAAAATACACTACTTCAATCGACAGAAAGTGAATGTCTTTCTCAAATACTATACTTTTTCAAGATAATTAACGGCAGACAGGTTGACACCATGGGCTGCCAACTCTATTAGGATATAGGAAAAGAGACAAGGTATGGGAGAATAAAGAAATTTTTGTAACAATATAAATTCAATACCTTTTATCACCTACACAATGGAACACATACTTTATAAAAAAATAAAGATATTTCTATTAAATAAAATAAAAAGATTAAAAAGAAAATATAAAATAAAATATACAAAGTTAAAATAAAATAGAACAAAGATTTAACTTATTGCTGAAACATGTAAAATTATATCTCCTACAATTGTTAGTTATTTATTACTTTATGCATTATACATTATTTTGTTGTTATCCTTACATATTAAAAACAAAGTCCCCGCCACATCTTTCTGTATGTATGTTCATGACAATCTTGAAAACTATTAAACGAATTTTCATCTATCAACAGAGTGGTTCCTGAGAAATCTATAAGTGTATAATTCGTTAAGTTTTTATCCTTAGGTTCTCGAGGGTTTGCAAATTGAAGCACACTATGCACAGATGTATCACCAAGCAGTTCTACCCAAATCCAATAGATGTTGCCGCTTCACCATAGAATAAAAATACACACATACTTTCAGTATTGTTACCATTATTTGTGATGTTCTTAGTGTGTGATCTTTATGATTCTATTGATTTTGTTATTTCTATTTTGCTTTGTTCTGGTCTAGAATTACGTTCTTGATGGATAAATAAATAACCCCAGAGTGGCGACTTTTGAAAGAAACTGATAATTCTATCAAAAAATTACCATTTACTGTAGACATTTATAGCAATTTCGGTAAGCCACATAACAGACTGTGGGCAAAACTCAACTAGTTCAGCCAGGAATCAACCTGAAACCTTTCGAGCCAGAGTGCAAATATTTCAACCACTTGACCATAAGGCTCACCCAATAATTCTTAAGAAATAGTTAACATTTGATAATAGCCCTATTAGTTGAATTCATTATCAAAATGTCCACCTCACGTTGTAACCAACAATTCATCATCAACTGAGGTTTCAGACTCCTGTTTTAAATCTGACCCATCTTCCTTACCCTTTAAATTGACTCTCGGTCTACCCGGCTTCTTGTGGGCTAACATTTTCTGTTTCCACTCCTCTATGTTCTGTGTTGCCGGATACATGATAATCTCACCCGTCGCCGGATCTATCGGATATACTCCATCGGGAGTGTGCTTCTTCTTCGCCATATCCATGCCGTGTCTTCTCTTCATGTGCTTGTTGTAGTTCGGCCAATTAGTGAAGTCTCTCTGGCATTGCGAACAGTTGTACGGTTTCACGCCGGTGTGCTGACGTATGTGCTGGTTGAGGATTGTTTTGAAGCGGAAACTTTTATTACAGTACGAACAAACATAAGGCAAAGAGTCCGTGTGGATTATGCTGTGATTGTTCAACTGCTTTTTGAGTCTGAAACATCGTCCGCATTGGGAGCAGCGGAAAGGTTTCTGTCCACCGTGCACTCCTAGGTGACTTCTCAACATTGCCGGAGTTTTGAAGCTGAATTTACAAATTTCACATTGATAAGGCCTAATGTCATCGTGCAATATCATGTGGCCGAGTAAATTCTGTTTGTTATAGAAACATTTGCCGCATTTATCGCATGTGTGGTCCCTCTTTCTGTCCGTGTGCGTCAACAAGTGTGTAGTGAGTGTTCCTTTAGTTTTGAATGTCTTTTTACAGAGTGGACATGTCAAACTGTCCATTAAACGCTGCAACAAGGGCATCTCCAGTTTTCTTCTCTTATCTTTATTATAAGTGTTCATATGTTTCTTTAAGTCGTCCGCAGTTGAGAAATTCGTGTTACACCCGTGACATATATGTTTTGTCTTTATATGTTCCATTTTGTGGGCATTCGCCTCACGCAGACTAACAAACTTCATGTTACACAAGTAACATGACAATTTCAAGTATTTCCTGTGGCGTTTCACGTGAGCTAAAAAGCTGTCCAACCTCAATTTCCTTATATTACAATCGGTACATCTATATGCGTGACAGCTGTTGTGATACTGCATAGTGTGGTTATGCAGCTCTTCTATATTTAAAAACTGCGTTTCACAAAAGGAACACATCCATGTGTAATCCTTCCAGGTCAATTTCAACTGCGATAAAGGTATAGCATCTAAACTTCGCGCTTCCAATTTCTTCGTCTTACTTTTGCCCTTGCATTTTATTCTAGGCTTTTTAAGTTCATCGCCATTGATCGCTTCGAGTTTTACTACGATTTTATCGACAAGTTTTTCGTCTTCTGTTGGCTCGTAATCTAATTCCGAATCGCTATTTCTTTCCGAGTTGGATTCTTTCTTTATTTGCTGCACTAGAATGACATCGCTCAATACCGATTGCGCTTGGTCCAAACGGACAACGAAATCATGAGCTCTCTCTAAAGCGCTCACGCATACAATGCAAACAGTCTTAGGCAGGCTACGGTCGCTGAACACATCCCGATATCCTTTATTGATACGCGTCAACTTCTGTATGACCTGCTCCCTGTCTCGTTCGTTTGATTGTAAATTGACCAATTTATCGGCAGGCTTTAATTCGGCGCAAAATCTACAGTAAGCACTGTGGTCGTTATTCATCTTCTCAAATTAAAAATATAAATTTAAATTCCATGAGAAATTCCAAATGCAATTTTGTAAATGTAAACTTGATGAAATAAAAATAGAAAAATCCACGGAGAGTTCCTTTCTTCCAAATTGTCAATGTCACTGTCACTGCCAGTGTCAAATGACAATGTTGACATGTAGCATACTCAGCTTACAGAAGAACATAATTAATGTTTTACTCTCTGTTATAACGGAATATACGCCTTGCCACCAAATACCAGAGTGCGTAGTGCGAGTTTGCCTCGATCAAACGCATCGAACGCGTAAACGTGAATTTGTATAGGAATGAAGCAGTGCCATCTAGTCAGTAGTTAGGTCAATAATTGTTTTGTCATATTATATTATTCTGTGTTCTGTTATATTTATCTGACTCTATGTACGACTCAGTCAAAGTCAAAGTCAGTCAAGTCAAACCTTATAAAAAATAAAAACGCCAATCAATTATTTTTATTTTACGTTTTCATATGTTTTTGTCTATTTTCTCATTAAAAATTCACTAATCCATCAAGCCCTTTCATAATTTTCAAAACATATGCGTCTACAATTAAGGAAGAAAACTGTTAAGACGTAGGCTAACGTTAATTTTCTTTGTTTAAAAAAAATGGTTTTAGGCTGCAGTATTTTTATTTTAGATAGATCGCGAACAGTGTGAAGACGATGAATAAACTGGAAAATATCTACTGTCGGTTCTGTGCCGAGCCGAAAAGCTCAAATAAGCTGTTAGATCTTGAGACCGATGGGAATAAATATGAAGAGACCATGTTGAAACTCACGTTTATGAATGTCTACATCGACGTTTCCATATCGGATCCGCTACCTAAAACTGTTTGTTTAATGTGCTACGACTCATTAAATAAAGCCTACGACTTCTTGAACAAAGTGAAAGAGGCCCAAAAAACGCTTTGCACCCTGTTCTCTGCCGAAAACAAGGCTGGTTCCGACGATGACAGGTATTATGAACTGCCTCTGATTGCACACGCATCAGAAGGTAACGCGAAGATCAATGTAGACATAAAATCGGAACTAAAAGAGGAGCTAGATGATCCTAACATAGACTCCAGTACACAGGATTCTAGTAATGAAAACTTCGATCAGAACATAAACGTAAATGACATTTTGGATGCAGCAATTTGCAATGGACCCCATGGCCCCAAAATGACAATTTACGCTAAGGAATTGAAGGATCTCAATACAAGAATATCGAGTTGCTGGAAAGAGTATCCGTGGATGTGTGGTTTTTGCAATATTGAGTTTCTAAATATGGATACTTTACGGTCTCATGCGAAAATAGTACACGGAAAATGTTCAGCATTTGTCTGTGTAGATTGTAGGAGCGGGAAAAATGACGATTTTGCATCTTTTATTGAACATGTTAAAACACATAGAAAAATTCTAAGGTAAACTTTATATTTATATTGTAAAGTTGACTTTTTAATGTTACAGTCGACAGACGGCATGACAGTTCACTTAATTGTAGCTCGGTCGTCCATGTACTAGCAATTTCACAAAGAAATGGGTTGACTTAATATAGGGTTATAATAAAGCTTTTTATTTAACAATAAATATTTAAAAAGAAAACAAGTTATATTAATAAATTTATGATTATTGAGTTATTAATAATTTATTAAAGGGGCCAACCCTTGAAGGGTGAAAGCTTTCTCAATCTTATTCCATTTTTCTTTGCTATGACCATCCAAGCCTTTCCTGTAGTTGAAGTTATGTCATTCCATCTTTTCTTAGGTCTTCAGTACAAACCATAAAAACATAAATAACAAAATTTCAAGTATTAATCTATCATTAAAATTGTGCATTGCATTAGATCATTATCCTCACCAGTGAGACTATTTATTAGAACTCATTGGCTTATATTTCTTTAACTTGGACTTTTTTTAAATTACTTATACTGCTATTAAAAAGAGAACGGCCCTAATTTCCAGTATACTGATTTCAAGATAATAAGTAAAGGTTTTGTGAAAATATCTGAATTCTGAACTTATTAAAATACTAGCTTTTCCCACTGGTATGAACATTATGAAATCAGTTTCCTTAACTTGACACTTGTTTGATCTTGACACTTTTGTTTTATCTTCACTTGAAGTGGTACAGACTCAATCAGGATTTAAAACTGTTTTTGTCTTAATTTCAGAAAATACTGCCACTACTGTGACCTCCTCGTAGATGATGTGGACGAATTGAATTCACACGTGTCGCAGCATTTTCAAAAGTCACACGTCCCTTGTAAATCATGCGGAGAGATTTTAAAAAAGGATGCATTGCAAAAACACTCTTTCGAGTTTAATTTGGTCAAACCCAGTAGAAAACCGCGTAGGAAACGGGGCGTACCCATAACCGTGGATGACCTGACGTGCAAACTCTGTAACAAGGTGTATAAGAACCCGAATAGTTTACGGGATCACATGAAATTGCACGCCAAGGACAGAAAGAGGGATTATACGTGTGATAGGTGTGGCAAAACTTTTTATAGTAAGGGCACGTTGACTTCGCACATCATGTCTCACGATAAGATCAGGCCGCATATTTGTAGGATATGCAATAAATCATTCTTATTCCCTAATATGCTGCGGAGGCATGTAGAAATGCATTCCGGAGTGAAGCCATTTTCGTGCGAACTGTGCGGACGATGCTTCAGGTTGCAATATCAGTTGAAAGCTCACAAAATCATTCACACCGACGCGATGCCTTACTCGTGCCAGTATTGCAGTAAAGTTTTTAGGTTTAAGCAGATTTTAAAGAACCACGAGAGACAGCATACCGGGGCGAAGCCCTACTCGTGTAAGAATTGCGGCATGGAGTTCACGAATTGGTCGAATTACAATAAGCACATGAAACGGAGACATGGCATGGACACCTCCAAGAAGAAGATTACACCGGAAGGTGTGTTCCCTGTGAACCCTGAGACGGGGCAGCTGATCACGATACCTGACGGGATAGAAACGGAAGAGTGGAAGAGTAAAATAATGATTCCAGCAAAACGTGGCAAAAAGAAAGCCATAAAAAGGGATTCTGTTTAGAAAGTTCTTTTAAAGTTCTTTGTATCTCATACATTATGCCGAAAATTCACTTGGTATGTGGAAAATCTTAATTTTTTTTAAATTCTTTCTGTGCGATATTTATGCATTGTCAGTCACAGTTTAGAATTTCATATGTGTAGGCATTATAGACTTAATCTCATGAAATATGTCAGAATCCTGCCTTAATTTCCTCATATGAAATTGAGAAGATAAGCCCTTGCATATTCTGCTTGGGCAGCCGAGTCCACTGAAAGTTCACTGTTTGTCCCACTGAACTCTTCCTCTACCAGCGCAATTTTGAGCTCTTGAAGCGTAATCAGAGAGGGGTTCCGTTGTCTGATTGTTGAAAGCGACACACCGTCTGTCCTTGCTGAATCACACTGACTCTGGTTGCGCTTCAGCATTGTGGGAATCTGGTACATTCTTTGGGTGTAAACATTATAACGGCTTTATTAATGAATATTAAACACTGAGAACATTGTTGATATCCATTTTTATCTGACAGAATAAAAACAAAAGCAAAAACAGATGCAACAAACCTTTTTCAAAAATCTCATATTTTGAATATACCGTAACTTTTCAACAACCAATAAGTTTTATTACTTTTATTTAAGGGGTATTTAGTGTTTCAAACACAATTTATTTCACTAAGCCCTAAGCTATAGTTCTTAGTTTCCGAGATATTCAGGTTTTTATAGATGACCCGGAATTATTGCTCTCGATTGTATTTACAAACCCTTTTACTAAGCCCTCACTCCCTTCAAGTTTTCCATTCATCTTCCAAACAGCCTAGTATTAGTCATTATTGGTAAACAAAATATAAAATAATAGATGATGTGTTTAAGCAATAAATTGTTTCAAATCATACTTCGTAAGATTAGGTCCTATAAAAATTGAATTTTCTTTGCCATTGTAGTGTAATATAGTATAAGCATGTAGTAAAAACTATATATTAATTGCACCTCTGGATCATGACTTATCTTAGTTTATCATAATTATTATGTATGACCCTATTCTCTTTGCCGAAGTTAAATGTGTTTTCGTTAATGGGGTGTAATATTTTGTTATGTTCGGTTAGGCGCCAGTTTATCTGGTTAACCAATTAGAGCCCATTAAGCCCACCACAGACGTGGCTATAATCTATATTATTATGTTAAAATATGAATATATACGAGGTGTATCCAATAAATACGCGAACTGATCCAATATGGCAGCTATGACGCGATGTATAGCCCCACCCACTAGCTCAACAAGCTAATGAGCGGTCAGTACTCTCATGAATGTGAAGCCGTCTCTAGCCTTTGTTTCTGTAGTACATGTTTTAGCTGTCCGTCGAGTGGAAATTAATGACTCAATATCAAGTTTTTGGTAAAGTTTGCAAGAAATTACGGATACGTTGAGGGCTGTTATGTCCTAAAGAAAACATCAGTTTTTAATTGGATAAAGCGTTTGAAAGATGGCCGAGAAGACGCCAAGGATGATGCAAGATCTGAACGACCTTCAATCTCTTGATAGTGTGAGGGCCCTCATCCTCACTGATCGTCGAAAAACTGTGCGGATGATCGCTGATTGACTAAACTTAGGTAAATCAACAGTGCACACAATTATAACTGAACATTTGGGTTTAAGGGCTTCACTGAGGCATATGACATTTACAATAGAACTCGCTGGCGGCAGAGACAATTCAACAGGCCTAGAAATTGTGTTTTTTGTTTTTACCATTAGAACCATTCACGTGTTTAAGTATAATATATATTTTTTTCAAAGCAATTGTGTTGTCTATTTCTTGTAACATCTTCATTAAACAATGGATATTTTTAGTATTTAGCGTGTCTCCACCTTAAAAAAAATGTGTACCAAAATCATGACCAAGTTGCTGACGCCGGATCAAAAGTTGGAAAGGGTTGAGTGTGTTACTGACTGGAAAATGCTGATGGATTCTTAAGGAGGGTGATAACTGGTGATGAATCATGGTTTTACGAGCATGAATTTGAACTGAAATCCCAAAGCAAGGAGTGGAAAGAAACAAAAAACGAGCCCTGAACATAAAAACCAAGAAAAAGCAGATCGAAAATCAAGGTTACGCTGTTTTTTTTAATGTACAAGGTGATATTCACTATAAATTCGTTTCTTAAGGGCAAACAGTAAATGTTGCCTTTTACATTATGGTTCTCAAACTCTTGAGAGATGGCATGCGTCATGACCATGACACCTGCTCATTCAGGGTTTGTTACCTGTGTATTTTTGACGAAAAATTCAGTCGCTATCCTCGAACACCCTTCTTATTCGCCAGACTTGCCCCCTCTGACTTTTCCTTTCTCCAAAATGCGTGGTGATGAGAGTACACCACTGGGAGAATGTGGAAACAATGAACGACGAACTACAAGAAACGACAAGGAAACTAAAAAGCCTAACTGCCGAAGACTTTCAGGAGTGCTTTGAACAGTGGAAAAGAATATGAGACAAGTGTCTAGCGACGAATAGAGAATATTTTGAAGGAGGCATGATGATGAGATGAAATTTTGTAAAATAAAGTTTATATGACCCTAGTTCGCGTATTTATTGGACACACCTACGTATTACAGCAATGTACCGCACATGGTGTAAGATGTTCTTACACTGTAAGATGACCTTCACAACACTATGACTGTCTTTCTAAGTTCACATTGCTATAATGTTATGTATACTGTGTATAGTTAAAAAAATATTACAGATCGCAATGTGTTGCTGTCTGCTGGATTTTTTACCTGTATCGTTCAATCAGAGATTGTCATTATTTAGATTCGATATGAATAAATGTTCCGGAATGTTTAATCAAACCAGTAAGAAAATAGAGGTCAAAAAGTGACTCTTGGTTGTGTCGCCTTAGTGTGCGACTACCCATATATGGTGATAGTTATGATGCAGGGGTGCGTTGTGTTTATTTAAAACGAATTAAGCTTGTTATTTAAATTTAAATAAATAAACCATATTCAGTTAGTATTTGTTTGTATTGCAGGAGAAAAGTAAAAATTTTATTTTGTGTAGCGGGAAATATACATTTTTAATTTTTGATATTACCCACAGCCATGGTTGCCGAAATATTTATTTTTATTGATATAAAATAATTCTAATAGAATAAGCTGATTTCAAAATTTGAATGTACCGTGCTTGCTTGATTCTACGGTGAGAAATAAATATGAAATTTCTATTTGTAATTAAAAATTTATATAATTTAAGAGTTATTGTGAGACACATTTTCATATCACAGTTTAGCTATAAGTACAATATTATATTATGTAAATATTGAGAAAAACGTCAATATCAAATTTTTTTAATTACATATGTGCATTTATTATTGTAGAATCATGTCTGAGCCATAGAAACCCCGTTAAGATTGATAATAGTTAGCAATATTACGTTGTATGTTCTGTATGGGAAATTCTAGATGAGTGACCAATCTAGATAATATCCTGGTTACCTGATCATTATCTAAGGTCTTTGGGTAAAGTAAGGTTTAAATCAATTTCCGTGAGACCGTCTCACAGAAATCTAACGTGAAAAAATGGCAAATTTCACTATCCCATCTTAATCCTTCGGCAGCGCACTTGCACCACCTCAACACGCTCGAGTTATAGGCGACCATAGCCACATACCACAAAGTGGACTGCCAACCTGTCTGACGACCTTAACTTTAAAAAAAAATAGCTTTGTAAAGAGCTAATGCTTGTGATTTACCTTTCAAAATGGAATCCACATTGTGGAATTTCATAGGGGACCTGTGTTACTTGTAACTAGAGCAGGTATGGACAACTCTTGGCATGTGTGCCATTGAGGGCACGTACCACGAGAATTTGGGCACTGCAAACTGAAAAATTTGGTTACCATCAAGTGACAATGTCTGTCGGTCGGCCTCGCTTAACTATAAATAAAAAAGGAATAGCAAGACAGAAAATAAACTAACTTACACCGCCATCTGTTAGAAACTTATAACCACTTGTCTTTTAAAAAAACAAGGTCATAAATGGAGACAAAAACTATCCTATCTCTCAAGTTGGATCAAATTTTACACACAGTGTTCAACATTACCATTAAGTATTTTCGAAATTTTGCACGGACAAAAATCGCGACACGAATTTTTTATATAATTATGTATTAAGTGGAAATTATCACTTACTAGCCGCGTTGAAAAATTAAAAAAATATCACCTGACTAAATAAATGGGCAATGTAACCCCTAAATTTTTTATTGCAGTTATAGCTTTGCCAGGCGTCAGATGATCCCTCGGGAACACTACTTTTTTTCTGCATGAAAGGTACCCTATGTCCTTTCCTGCATCCCTGACAACGTGTATGCAAATTTTCATGATGATCAGTTCAGCGGTTTAGGCGTGAAAAGGTAACAGACAGACAAAATAATATATGTATTAGTATGGATTTGTAAAACTACTTGAGAAAAAATCAATTTAATTGCCTATATATTTTTAATACTTAAATTCTGAAAATATTAATTGCTAGTACCTACTTCTGCGTAGATTCCTTGTCAAAAGAAATTCAGCCTAAAGAGCCTGGTTTGTGACGCAACCTTTGTACCTTTTTGTGTAGTAAATAAATTCTATATTGTATTGCTACCTTAAAACGAAAGCGCAGCAACGTGACGCGATATTTTCACGATGTGCAGCCTGAAACAAATCGCCTCCTTAAGCATTCAAGATAAGCCCGTTGGATGAGTGGTTAGGCCTTAGCGCTCTGTTCTAGGGTTCCCGGGTTCGATTCCCGACAGGGTCAACTTTGAAAAAAAAAAAATATCAAAAATTGAACTTTTCAAATTTGGCTCTGGTCTGGATCTGGAAAGTAGTGGTAGGGTACACTGCGTTTCGCAGTCATTTAGGCAGCCCGTCTGGCGCCAGTAACCACCCTCTTACAGAAGACCACCGTGAAATAATAGCACGTGTGCTGTTGTGTTTCGGTGAGTGAGTACCTAAGGGATGCCAGAGCCCATTTCCCTATCCACTCCTAATCCCTTATCCTTAATCCTATTGTAGTCGGCAGCGCACTTGCAGCAGCTTTGGCGTTGCTTGTGTTATAGGCGACGGTAGCCACCTACTATCAAGTGGACCACCATCAGCCTGTCTGCCGATCTTAACATAAAAAAAGCATCATCGCGTCGGCGTAACCCTTATCACCCAGTGTAGCCCAGAATACAATTAAAACCAGAAAGCGAAGAATACTTGGAATCATATCTCATGTCTTGAAAGGATAACAATTTGTTATAGGTAAAAAAATAAGATATCAGGATAGAATACTCGTAGGTGAGATTTGATCCTAACATATCCCATCCCATTAAAACAGGTCATTTTTACAGTCTGCTCCTACAAAAGACTGTTTAATTTAAAAAAAAAAATCACACTTGATTATGCATATGTTAATAATAGATAAATTGAAGTAAATATTCTTACTTAAATAAATAAATATAATTCTTTAAAAATATGTATGAATTTTTAATGAAATAAATATGACAAAGACATTCAATGTATCCTAATACGTGGAAAGCGTTCTCTGCAAGCGTTGTTTTGAAGAAAACAAACCTTATAAGGGGGCTCTGTTATGTGTTGGATAGGAATAAATTCGTAAGATGGTACGGAGTTAATCTTCATCGATTAGCCAGCTCGAAGTCGCGACCTACCTCAATCCTATAGAGCATGTCTGAAGCGACGAGTAGGATCAGTATAGCCGGCTCAGCATATCATTGAGAGTTTAAGAATGCGATTACCGCGGAATGGGAACGCAATCGCGGATTGCGTTCCCATTCTCACTACGTTCCTCCGCCGCGAAATTCCAATAGCGAAACCGCTGCGAATGAATGTAATTCGAGTAGCGGAACTGGGCACCGGAATGTCAGAGTCAGAAGAGGAAGAAATATTTCCATATTTTCCTGCATTTTTTCATATTATTTTTATAGTCTGGCTGGCTGACTCAATAGAGAATAGGTTTATTTCTGACCTCTTGGATTGATTTTCCGGTAAAATTGACATCAATTTTATAAAAAGAAGTAATTTCGCTACTTAAATTTTGTCGCCTACCACATGGGCGGATCGTGAATTTGTGGGGCCCTGGGCTGAAACAATTTAGGGGCCTACTAAATTACTCAACTAATAGCCATTTTGTCAAAAAACTGTTTTCGATAGTGATGTAGATATCGCCTATTGTTTTTAGTGGGGGCTGGGGGCCCTTAAGTAGATCCGCCTTTGGCCTACCACAAACACACATGCGAAACATACGCGGCACCGCAACAAAATGGCGTGCCGAACGCGGAGCTGTAACTTGGCTTTGGAGCATATCCGGGGGAACGAAATAGAATTATAGGGACATTAATACGTTAGAACAGGTGGTTTCGCTTGTGTTCCGCTTCTCTTACAAAGGACAAGACATGGCGAACCCCAAGAAAAACTTTGTTCTTTCTTTGGGTGCCTTTTTTTGCAAATAGGTTTATTATGTGACATTTCATAAATGTTAATTATTGATCCATATTTATATTAAAAATTTAATAAATAATTTTTAGTAAGAAGAGACAATAAAATGTATATAATAGTTTTAACCGATTCATGGCGGATGATGCCCCAGGGGTATCATATTTAGATTCGTTTAGTCTTTGTGAATTTTACATTCATAGCTGAATCATGATCAAATTAGCCACCACGAGCGAAAGTTTGTATAAAAGGCCGCCGCATTGAATAGGTTACACTGAATACCTCCTGGAGGCTCAACTCATGGATAACTGCATTCGGATACCACAACCCTTGTCCTCTATCCCAATCTGGTATAGCACAGGCAACATTCCTTCAAAAATTTTTTAGTATATGCAATCACTTTTCTCTCTTTTTGTTGACTGGGGCCATAATTTTTTCAGTCCACTCTTTCACATTTTCCATATTAATTTTCTTCGGTTTGCCAGTTTTAGGATTTATTGGCAGCCTTCCCTGCGGCGTCAATATGTTCTTCGCCAGTGTGGTGCCGTGCTTTCTCTTCATGTGCTTATTACAATTGGACCAGTTGGATAAGACCTTATCGCACACATTACACGGATACGCCCGGGCCCCAGTGTGCTGATTCTCATGAATCCTTCTGACGTTTTTATGACGAAATGCCTTATCACAGTACTGGCAAGGGTATGGCAATAAGTCTGTGTGCGTAATCTGATGTCCCTTCAACTGTTCTTTCAGTCTGAAGCGCCGGTGACATTCTGAACACTGGAAAGGTTTATCACCGGAATGTGTCAACACATGTTTCTTCAGTCTGGTCAGAGTCAGAAATGTCTTTTTGCATATTTGGCAGACCTGAGGTGTATTGTTTTCGTGTATAAGAATATGGCTGGTCAGGCAAGCCTTAGAAAAGAATGCTTTTCCGCACCGATCACACGTATAGTCTCTGCTTCTTTGCTTATGAAGTTGTCTATGCTTGTAGAGTCCGTTGAGAGTCTTCATCGCTTTGTGGCATACCTCACAAGTCAAATCTTCAGTTGTGATGGGCCGAATTCTTCTTTTGTAACGTGTTTTCTTGGATCTCTCCTCGGGTCTCGGCGAGCGATATAATTTTATGTGTCCCTGAAGATCATCCCTTGAAGAGAAAATTTCTGAACAATCTTCACATTGAAATTGGCCATCAAAATGTTTAGCCAAATGTGTAACAGTGTCTTGTGAATCATTAAACCTGTGATCGCAATACTGACAGAAGTGTCTGTAAGAGAAGTTCGTTTATGTGGTTAGAAAATAAGCTTTCAATTTAAAAAAAATGGGTTTGTCTGTTTGGATGTATGGATTTGTTTTAGTAGTGGCAGGGCTACACAGTCCACAATCATAAATTGGTCAACCCAACCTGGCGGCAGTAACCATAAACATGAAGGCCACTGTGAAATAACAGCATGTGTGCTGTTGTACTTGTAGGGGGAACGTCAGCCGGTCTGACAATCCTTATATAAACTGGACTACATCTTGCAAAAGACCTTAAAGAAATAATAGAAAATTGTATACCAGATACGCACTTACATAATTATCACTACACCCAAGGAAAAAAAGCAAGGAAGAGAGGGGCTACGGAAAGATAAGAAACTTTACTTACTTCAAATTGGGTCTATGAGACCTAACATGTGCTACAAAGGTGCTAAAAGTGTCGACACTAATTTTGCAATCGACACATTGCATCCCAAAACATTTTTTGTGCATCTCCTTTGTGTGCATCCTCAACATATTCTCATTTGGCAGTAGGATGCAGCAGAATTTGCATATCCAGCTATAGTCACTCCATGATTCTTGCGTTCCCTTCCCACTTGTTTTTTTCAATTTGAAATATTGTTCAAAGTGCATTTGTTTTTCGCTTTCGTGATGGTATGTTTCACCGCATAAATGGCAATTGGGTTTTGATGTGTGCAGCTCAATATGCAGATTGTCCTTATCCTCCAGTTTAATATTACAATATGGACAGAAGTTCCTGTTGAATATCATTGTTATTAGCTTCAGTAGGACAATCACATCTTGACAAAATTCTTGTTAGTTACGAGAAGTAGCTACCGCCGTATCAATTATATGGCCCCCCGGGTTACAGGGGCCCTGATAGGCATAAGCAAAAATTTATAAAATGTTATCATTTTATAAATTTATAGTTAAGCAAAAATTGAAAAATTTATTCAATTACATTGCTCAGACCGACAAAAACAATAGATTAAAAAAAATTTTTTAGAAAATGGAGCTGTTTCACTGAAGGTGTGTGTGTAAGGTGTCTTAAAGTGGTGATGTGTTTGTGTGTGCAGTTAAAAATGTTGCCCAGTAACAACTTTAACCTTCAATTAATTACTAAGTGTAACACTTATTAAACAAAAAAGTACAGTTAGGTATATTGTCTACTTATTCGCATCAGATGCTGGCTCGCATGGCCGTCATTGTATTGCAGAATTGCCTTTTGCATATTACCTGCCTCACTTAAGGGTGTGTATTGTTCCATCTGTAGTTTTTGTTGATCTGAGTTACACTGTGTTTTGTAAATTTTTAGGGAATGGTACCACAAACAAGTACATAGTGATATAATCAATCCATTTATTCAAGAAAGACCACCATCATGATACCATCCCTTATGTCTATAACACAATAAAATATAGAATCTCAATAGAATTAGAAATTCATATATTAAAAACACTACAAATTATGCTCATAATGAATAATGTAATAAAAATTTGGATAAGCCTGTGTAAATGCTTGCTTCATAATCAAACAGTCTGTTCTGTCAGCAATAATGCTTTGAATGCAGTTGGATCTGCTACTCACATGAAACACCATCAAAAAAGCTTTCTTTCTTAGGATGGCATAATATGATTCCACTGTTAGTATTAAACGATGGGACCATGGCATTTGAACGGAAAATCTTACATACATCACCAAAAAGATGCCAAATACTCAGGCCTGTGTTAATGGATATTACCATTAAAAAAAAAGTTGTCGGTACTTACTTAAGATCATTTCTATGTGACCTAATGTGTTGAATAAAATCATAAAAAACTGCACATTCTTTGCCACAATCTGTACATTTAAATGAATTGCAAATACTGTGGAGAGCTTTCGAATGGTTCCTTAAACTGACCAAATCGGTGAATATTTCGCTACATAATTTACAACTCCAAGAGTATGAGTGCCAATTTAAATTGAGGCTATCACTTTTGTCACAGTCAGTTTCACTTGGAGGGACTCCCAAATCGGATTTACTACATGGAGTGTTAGAATCTTCGAAAGAGATTTCTAACGATATATTTGGATCGCATTGAGGGTTCTCGTATTTTATGTAAACTTTAGAGTCGTAATTGTCAATAGAGTCTTCACTAAGAAAATATTCTTCGATTTTAACATCGCCATTCAAATTTAATTGTTGTAATAATTCTTGGGCAGTCTTAACTTTGTCGAAAAACTCGTATGCAGAGTTCAAAGAGTCGTAACATTGTAAACATAGAGCCTCCGGTAATAAATTATTAGAGAAGTCCACGCAATTGATGCTGAAATATAAAAGTTTTTGGGAGATTTGTTCGCGGAGTTTTATGTCGTTTTCAAAATCCATTAATTCGAGTGCAGGTTTAAGTTCAGCGCAAAAACGGCAGTGTTTTGTAGCGCTCATTTCACTTTAGATAATTTAATAAATTTATTCACTTTTGTGCCATCTGAAACTTTATTGTTTTACAATTTTTTAATGCACAGAATATTTCACAAGTCAGTCACCGATAGATCGATGTGAAATTTTTTAAATAAGATTGTTCAATTCAAGATAAGTTTATTCCAATTCATTGCAAATCACTTGCAAATTGGTCCTTATGACTTACGTCTGAAAGATTATAATGTATATGTATTGTAAAACTGTGATTGTAGCCATTGATTATAATATAAGGGCTGACTAGTAAATATTTACAATATTGACATGGACAAAATTGCCACAGAAGAAATAATAACGTGACGTTATGCAATGTATTCTGTTCATTTTTTTCTATTGCTCTATGTTATTATATTTTAAGTATAAAATTATATGAAATATCTAACAAAATGGAAATTATTGTTAAAAACAGTAGGTTTTTTTTATTAACTATGTAAAGAAATTAAAAATAAAATTAATGAGGTAATTTGGCTACTCGTTGATAGATGTCGCCGTTAAACGTATGCTCCACAACGTTGATACATTATTAATTGATTCAAAGGGCCTGCTCACGATACAATAATTATACAAATCTGTCGATTTAATTTATTGGAGTCGAAATTGACCGTACTCCACTCATGTATCAATCCTGCTCGCAATTTCATTTGGTTATTGCATCAATAATACAAAAAAAAAAGACAGAAAAAAGGATATTGGGTGAAAAAATGGCTATTGATAAAAAAAATATCTAATAGGTATGTATATAATGTTTTAAATTTTCAAGGTTGAATTCAGAGCGCTTGCAAGATTTACTAGTAATTTTTCCCTTTATAAACAAAGAAGAAATTTTGATGCGTGAAAGCATTACCTACCAAAAGAACGCTTGGTTGCTACCTTGAGATTTTTGAACCCAATGAAGACTTGAAATTTACATACCCTATTATTCCATTATTAATTACCCTACCCTACTACTTAATAATTACACTACATTCCAGTATTCATGTGCCATTTTGTTTGATTACTTTTTGTCATCCATTAGGTAGAGACATCATCCCATTGCTGTAGAAATTTTGGACAAGTGGTTTTGGCAGTCCTCTCTTGATGTTAACCTGACACTGTTTAAAGAATTCTGAAAAGATCGAAACAAGTGGAAATCTGAAGGTGTATAAGGTCTCTTAATTTTTGCTGAGTGGCTAAAGATGTGTGTGGTCTAGCGTTGTCGTGATGAAAGATCACACCCTTATTGATTTCGGAACCTTATTGGCCGAATTATGAAATTACGGCCGCTTTCTCTCAACTTCTTGCTTTAATCTCATCAGTTGTTGGCAGTAGAGATCCGAATCGATGGTTCTGTCCGACGACACGACGATTAGGCAGTAAACGTCGTAACGATTGACAGTAAACGTCGTAAACGTCACAATTTTTTTTGCGGCTTGCGTTGAATTTTTCTTTTTTTGTAAACTAATTTCAAATTTCACTCATTTTGTCAGAAAGAAAAACAAATGAAAAATAGCCGGAAACAACATTTTACTATTTTTATTTCTTTTTTTGAAATATAACTTTTTAATCTCATCAAAACCAGCCAGATGCAGATAGTACAGCCAAAGATATTTTATTACAAGTTTATACATACTATATGCGAAAAGACTTTTCCCCGACCTAATAGTTCATTTTTTCGACGACAGATGTCGCTACGCCGGAGACTACACTTTTCATACAAGATTTCCACGTTTGATTTTATAAGCCAAGAGAATAGAATTAGGGAACATAACTACATACGTCAGCTGTCGTACAAATGTCAAAGTAACAGATAACTTAACGCTTGTATTAATTTGCTGTTGTTTGTTGCTAGATAATTATGAATAATAATAAAAATAAAAATAAATTATAAAAATTAAACAAGTTCATGTTTTTAACTTTTATTAAACGTATTACACGGTGCTATAGACAATACCAAGATTATAATACACATCCATCTGGATCTAGAGACGGAAAACATACATTTAGTTAAACACAACATTAATTTCAGATAAGCATATAATTATCATGTTACATAAAAAACTAATTATTTACATTTTAATATGTCTACATATCAAAGTTCTAAATGTTCTATGTTAGCTGTATCTGCCAGATTGTTTTACACATATTTTTATATCATACTCTCTCTTTCAATCTTTTTTTTACAATACGGTAAATTTGCGGACACATCAATTTAGGCATTGAGTACCTATCACCTAAAGGCATTCATTTAAATAAAAATTCTAAAATTGTTAATGACATAGAGACGTAAGTATGTAACGTTTTATTACTTTATTACTAAATAAAAATGGAGCTTCTTATCTATACTCCTATACTAGTACTAGTAATATTATAAAGAGAAAAGATTTGTGTGTATGTATGTTTGTGATGAATAAACTCAAAAACTAGTGAACCGATTTTAAAAAATTTTTCACCTATAGAAAGCTACATTATCAGCGAGTAACGTAGGCTGCTATTTTCTCAGTTGTTATATATTTTTATTTTTCAACGGACAACCAGCTAGTTTTTTATAACTTAGTTGCGGTAATAACTCAAATTCAAGAGTAGGTATAACTCAAGAATAAAGAGTATACTCAAGAATCTCCTGTCAAAAGCGAGTTGTGGCAAGAATTGAAGAAATATTTCTGATTCTGTCCTTAGATCTAGCGGCATAGGGTTCTAACAAGCCTCTAACTGTGTTGTTCCAGGCATTTTCCCTACGATTATCCAACACGAAGGTTTTCTTCATGAGAAGCAGCAATACCAAAAACAATATCAGGTTTATTTGTGACATCAGTCCTGTCCGTTATTATATAGCTGTCCCAGTAGAATGTTTATATCACAAAATATATACAATAGCAATAAGCCGACTAATATTTACAAAAACAAGTCCACCAGCTGGTTAGGTTACGCGTTTTAAGCCTACATTGTCAGCCAGAATCTGCAAAACGGCTATGATATATGGTACATATGTCGCAGGGTTATTTTAAAAACTGTAATATTATAAACTCACTGGTCGAATTTTTCGAATTGTTGACGATCTAAAGCTCATACAGCAACGATTATAACCACTTAGTTTAAGAAGAGATGTAGCCTCTCTTTGCGTGTTCTACAGGCTGTACAATGTTCTAAATGCCTATCTCAAACTTTTACCACCGCACTGTGCGCCATAGATGCGAAGCTCATCCGCATTACTTGGGATAAAGTGCCGCTGCGCACAGTTCTGATGAGTAGAAACTTTATCCCACGGACGCGCGAACTTTGGAACAATCTCCCCTCTAAGGTGTTTCCTTCTAGTTACAATATGGGCTTCTTCAAGCGAGCAGTAAATAAATTCCTACAAGGTCGGCAGCGTACATGTACCCATCGACCATCAAGTGGTTAGGCATCATCATCATGGTTAGGCGACGCTAACCACCTATCATCAAGTGGACCGTCAGCCTGCCTGCCACCCTTAATAATATTTAAAAAAAAAAACTAGTGAAATTATAATTACCCGGACTTTTGTCAATTGCGCCCAATTCGTACGAATTCACGAATTAGATAGTCTTGTTGTAATTTCATGAGACTCATATAAGTAGATGTGTAGCAATATTTTGACATTTTGACAATTTCGGTAGATGATCAAGACCATTTTTTGATTGGTCCGTTTTCAATTCTAATTTTTCCATCTTTGTTTTGAAATGGACGCATGATCCGTTGTCAGTGAATCTACCAATCAAAACCACCAAAACCGCCAGGCTTTCCACCACATTCATTTAACCACGCTAATTACAATTTTATTTTATATTAAGTTCGGCAGACAGGCTAACGGTCCACTTGATGGTAGGTGGCTACCGTCGCCTATAACACAAGCAACGCCAAAGCTGCTGCAAGTGCGCTGCCGACTACAGTAGGATTAAGGATAAGGGATTTGGAGTGGATAGGGAAATGGGCTCTGGCATCCCTTACTCACTCACCGAAACACAACAGCACACGTGCTGTTATTTCACGGTGGTCTTCTGTAAGTATCGCCCCCAGGGGGAGATTACAATGTAGGTGAGTAAGATTTTAAAAATATAATACCATTAGTTAAATTACAATAACCCCGCGACATATGCATAACACAAAAGTTTGTTCACAGAATACATACATAATTACAACTTTAAAAGCAATACATAGTACATTCTTTATCTATGCCACAATATTCCTTCAAATGACTGTTATTTTGGGTACACTAATATGTTCTCTAACTCCTCCTAAACCATGCATCGGATTTCGATGCGGTTTTTACTAATGGAACGAGCGTAACGAGAAAGGTTTTATATATGTATAATTTGCAGAAAAAAATTGCTTATTGCACTCGTGCCAAGTCGCCGCTAGTACATAGTAAAGAGCAGTTTATTGGTTTGAATCCGTATTATTAGGTATATTTTGTAAGATGACTAAAATATGTCGCGTTATTGTCAGCACAACAGTTTTATTTATGTTCATCATTTATTCTTATTTAAATTAAATTAATATCTAACTTATCTACTTTATTGGCTATTTTACATTTCTTAAATTTAGGTTATCTATGCTTAGGTACATATTTAAACACTCATATTATTTACTCTGTAGACATGTATTCATATTAGATAATTATGTCAAATTATCGTCGCTAATCTACCCAGAATAATGGATTCTTGACTCACGTACGAAACGTGTATTTTTGAAAAAGATAAGATTCGAAAGAATCCTAAACTTTAATAATGTTGTTTTCTATATAAAATAAAGACTTGGCTTAAAGGTCTAGCTACCAGGCCATAAATTTACACTAATAAAAGATAATTATGTCATAATCAAAGATGTTGTATTAGTCTGATCATAATGAATGACAGTGAAAACTTTTTTAATGATTTTTTTTTGGCTTTTTTTTTAATTTTGGCCAGGACGAAGAAATTATTTACATATGAATCAAGTAGGAACCCTAATAATATTAATAAAATAACTTAGTGTGCTATGATACGGTTTATACATTATGATATGATATGATTGATAAACGCAATGTAAATTACCTACTTATTCTACTAGTAATTAATTAACGTCCAAACAACAGTCTAATTAAAAATAGTTAAAAGTAGACTTATAATAATGATAACAAGCTTTAAGTACCTACCTATTTTGATTTAATTCAGGAATATTTACAAATTTTAAATTGGAATAATTTGAGATAAATTTAAAATCAACATTGAGGACGCAAAAGGGCAGAACAGTTCTTTAATAGCAGCAGTATCCACAGGAAGTAAGGCTCAGAATACTAAAAATAACAGAAGCCGCGATTGTCAATCCAAGTCAATTTATTTATTTAAAACATACAAGATTTTTAATATTGATATGGTCAGTATAAGATGTTGTTAGGTGAGCTAATTTCGTAATAACTCAAGACAGAAGGTTACTTAAGTAGGGACTGAATAAATTAACCGACTTGGCATAACATGGATCTCACAACTTTTGACGGTAGAAGAAGTAGAACTGAGTTGCGAGACTTGGTTTTTTTTTACAAGTTATGTTTTTGATGGCATTTATTTATTCTGTGCCCATAGATGCATCCGCTACTCAAAAATAACAAAAACCTTTTGTTCGATGATTTCAATATACTTAATAAAAATGTACTTACAATATTTTCAATCTACCCAACCTAATCCGTACTAAATTTTATTATTTTTTTATTTTGTAATAATCAGGCAGTCTACAATAAACTTTCATACAGTCCACTTGTGTTTAATTAACTAGACTCAAAATAAATAAAAGAAGTTTCACACATCAACACCTTTATTTTTATGAAACTATTGCATTAAATGAAAAACTGTTCGTTTCATTTATAGTGTAAATGAAACTCTATCATTTAATTTGAGACACAATGCAATACTTCTTGAAACGACTAAGTCGTATGGATTTTTGTAACAGAGCAAGACATTCAAATTTTATTTATTTTCTCGTAAACCTTTATACTTAAAACAAAAATAGACTAGAAGTTATGAATCACATTGGCTTTGTTTGTTTGTTTTTGTAACATTGGCTTCATGTTTGAACGAGCTGAATAGGAAATCTTATCAGGGATTTCTTCTTATCAAAGGCGTGGAGTCTCTTAATGAAATTGTGAAATATTACCTGTAGGTAACATGCCAGGTACTTAGATAATACATATTGGTACTATTTATAAATTTCAAACACTTTTACTCTGCACGTATATATATTCTACATTGTGCGTTTAATTGCAAACTTATGTACTAAAGCGCGCTTCGAATAGGTACTTAATTACGTTCTTAAGTTAAACTTTATTTCCCAACCATTTTACATATTACAAGTAAGCGCTAGATTTAATGCTGCAGTTGTTGATAGGTGGTTTCCGTCGCCTATAATACAAGCAACACTATAGGTGCTGCAATTGCACTGCCGACTATAGGATTAAGGATAAGGGATTGGGAGGTGATAGGAAAATGGGCTCTGGCATCCCTTACTCACTCACCGAAACACAACAGCACGTGTGCTGTTATTTCACGGTAGTCCTCTGTAAGGGGGTTGTTACTGCCGCCAGACGGGCTACCCAAATGACTGCGCAACGCAGTGTGCTTTGCTACTACTAGTATGGTATTTTCATTTTAACGGTTGAAACTTGTACCATTAGGTAAGAAGAAAATTTTTAAATTTTATTGGGAAAATATCGTGTAATTTGGTAATGGGGTTTCATAGATATTTAAGTTTAAAGGTATTAAAAAAATCTGTTCGAACAAGTACGTATCGAGTACGTGCTATTCGCGCTCAATGTGTTAATTTTTCAATGTTATCTCCATTTACAAAATCAGAAATATTCACAGGAAATAAATTAAATTAAGAAACACTTTTATTACCAAAATCTCCAAAGTGCAAGTTAAAAAATAATAATGGCCTGGTTTTGACTGCTTTTTTTCGCAGTAAATAGCGAAAGACACTTTGACAGTCCTCGTCAGACGGTCGTCTGACAGTTGGTAAATGGCTTCGTCGGAGACCGATAAGGAAAAAAGTAGTGGATGGATGGAACTGCAGATAGAAGTTTATACCTAATTATAAAATATATACTTACTGTTTGTAAGCCATCCAATTAACCTGTTGTTAACCACTACAATAATTATTCTAAAGCAATACAGATTATTTTAACAACATTAAACAGTAAGTTAATTTTTTAAATTAAGTTAACAATATTAAAGTATTAAACACTCACATGCTAACAAAGTTTAACTTAAAATTATTTTCCTATATTTACTTAAAGGTACGGTTTCTTACCTCACTATAAAAGTGTATTTATACAATTACTTACTATTATTAATTTCTCCCTATTATTAATATATGTTTGTTACATATGTAGGTAATCTTCAGGAAAATTTGCTACCAGGGACATTTTTTATATGTATATAAGTTTCTAGAGGACGTAAAATATCGATGGGTGAAAGAATTTTCGATTAAATCCTGTAGAAGTATGAAAAAATTAAAAATATGTGTTTTTTCCAAATTACACAAAAATAGTAAGAGTTAGAAAAAAAAGTTTCAGACAAATGTTGTAGAGAATTTTGTTTTATATAAAAATATAACTTTTTTGGTAAAATTAAAATTGACAGAGTTAGCGAGGTTAGGGGATATAAGAGTTGATAGGTACATTAAAAAAATGTATCAACATTTATCTTCTAACCTTCCTAAGGGCGCGTCCTCACTATGTCGTGACGACAGATAGTCGTCCAATATTTAAATGGAGGTATTTCCATACAGGACGACACGATTAACAGTCGCGTCTACGACTTTTTTTTTCGTTGTGACGACAAATTATCAAGACAATGGGAACAGCTAGTACGACAGTCGTAAAACGATAAAAATCGTGACAACACTATATTATATCGAAGCCCGATAAAAAATATCGTCTCTTTTCCTCTCCTTTTCCTCTCCCCCTTGCGCCCCCAGGCCCATATTCGGCTCACGGCTCATCTTCATCCATTGTACTCGGGAGCACATCTCCAAAAGAGCATAGAGGCGACTGATGTGCAAACAACAAGGCGATTGTCGTGAACCGATAAAATGTCGTCCAGTTCAATGGAAACAACTAGATACGACAGTCGTTCAACGATAAGAAATTTTGACGACCCAATGACGACAAACAGTCGGTTATATGGGAACAGCTAGAAACGACAGTCGTCCGACGATAAATTAATCGTTACGACATAATGGGAACGCGCCCTCTTTTAATTTTAGCAAAAAAGTGAGACTAACATTATTTAAAGTAAAATTAAATTCTAATTGTATAATTTGGAAAAACACCTATTTTTACTTTTTTCTACCCCTCCTACAGGGTGGAAACAAAACTTTCTTTCACCCATAAATATTATATATCATCTAGAAGGCTATATCAAAAAAATTCCCTTCAAATTTTGATTTCTTTTTAATTTTTTCTAGATTATTAATTGATTGGATGTCTCCAATTTAAATGACTGCAATAAAAACTTTTTTTTCGACGTTCTATAGAGACAACCTGCAATTTATGTCCCTCACAGTACATTATCATTATTATAATACTCTATAATAATACTAAGATGTTATAATATTATATTAAAAGATATATAACTAATGGAAGACTTCCGTGATATAGTTTGTTGCGATAATTCTTGGTTTTACTACGTACTAGTAATCCAATCAAAAGTAAGAAACGTCACTCTTTACAATCTTTTTACAAGTATACAGGATGATCAATCTGAATGGGTCAGTTGGGGCAAATTCAAAACCATAACAGTTATGAAAATTTGCTCACAGGAAGTAAGGCTTCGATTTTTGTATTAACAAAAATTACTTTTTTGTTGTTAATTCAAAGCGTCAGGCACATACGAGTGAGTGTTCTTTTCAAATACCTAACTGATTCAATATAATGAATTTTTCATTTCCCTATCCCCCTGTAGTCGGCAGCGCACTTGCAGCAGCTTTGGCGTTGCTTGTGTTATAGGCGACGGTAGCCACCGTCTAGTGGGCCATCAAGTGGACAGTCAGCCTGTCTGCCGATCTTAACATAAAAAAAGATATGATATAAAAATTTTGCTAATTATTTAAATTGTAGACATTTCAGTTTATTGTTTATGGAAGGTTTCATAGTAAAATTTATTCCTTTTGACTCGCACTGTCAACCACGGTAATAAAAATTATTGCGATTTTTTTTACAAAGATTTGACAGGATTCCTGAAAAAAAAATTGAATGCAGTTTTAATTTAATTCAAAAATGAAAGCTTAAGTGCCTGAGAACAAATTTTCACTTTTGTCTTCACTGATCCATTTGGATAGATTTTAATGTAAAGTTCTTGAAGACAGGGTGACGCTCCATTTATGGTACGTAGCTACCAATGCCACAAATGCTGCAATAGTAGGATTAAAGATAAAGAATTGGAAGGGATAATTGGGAAATAGGGAATTAAACTAAAAAAACTAAAGAAAGGATATGAGTAGGATGCAGTTGGAAACGATTTGACTATTTGCCTCTTACTTGAATATAAAACATTTTGATAAATTATTTAAAAAACAGGACATCCTCACACTGAAATTATTGTAGATATATATTATATTGTAGTCTAGGACTTACAGTCCATTCCTTTTACTTTAATCTGGATTGACTCTCAGATCCCTCATGTAAGTCCTCACGACACCCCCGAAGGGCCCGACCCACAGTTAGAAAAACATTAGCCTACAGTAACATTTTAGGGGTTGCTCTATAAATTTTATAATTCGTGCGTGGTTCTGTTTTCAGCGAAATTTGAATAACTCCTTTTATTTCATAAAATTCACACAGATAAGGCCTTCCATTGGATCAATGGCTCACGACCATTGATATAAAAGGCATACATATGTAGGTTGCTAAAATTAAGAATTAGATACTGCATTCAAAGCTGAATAGAACATTATTTCTTACTTTTTATTGGATCTTAGCGTCAGTTCACACAGTAACGCGACGCGACGCTCTACTTTTAAGGTAACAATAAAATATAGAACTTATTATTATTATTTTTTTGTAAATTTATGGCCTGGTAGCTAGACCTTTAAGCCAAGTCTTTATTTTAGAACTTATTAACTACACGAAAAGGTACACAGTTCAGTGTCGCGATACGCATCGTCAAGTGTCTTGCTCCTAGCGTCACGTCGCGTTCCAGTGTGAACTAACGCTGACATTCACAGGCATTCTCTCTCTCTCTCTCTCACACACACACACAAGCACACACACCCAACATACAAAAACAGTTTTCAATATTACCATATTCATAAGGTAGTTTTAAGTTTTAAATTAGTATTATGAAATAAATGTTGCCTTCTCTGCCAAGGAACCAGGTTCGGCGGCTGAATCAGCAGCTCGTTTAAAAAAAAAAAAATAACTTTATAAAATCTCAAAATTATAATTTCATCCCTTTCGCCGTTGAAACTTTCGGCCCTTGGTGCGAAGAATCCAAATTATTCTTAAAAACACTTGGCAAACAATTAATTAAAGTATCCGGCAATAAATTTTCGTGTAATTATTTAAGGCAACGCATTAGTTTGGCTATACAGAGAGGGAACGCGGCGAGCGTTATGGGCACAATACCCGATTCAGTCACTCTGGAGGAGATATGCTACCCAAACTCCTAAGTTTGTGTAGATTCCGGAGCCTCGCCGTGTTCTCACTGAATCACCGTTGTATTTTTTATTATTTTTATCATTAATTTAGCAATTGTTGTACTGTTATTTATATTTAATAAATAATTGTTTTATAAGTTTGAAATAAATTATTTTTCCAATATTTCCAAATTATTCCTATAAGAGGGGGAAAAAAAAATTAAATTAATCGAATCCCATCCCACATAACGATAACAAGCAAAACGGTTGTGTTAGAATTAAGTCGATTAGTAAGAGTCATATTGGCGCGACAACTACCATTGTCATGGCTCTTACAATGAACTCAATTAAAACAATTAAAACACGAAAAGAGTTATGAATATTTAGAACTGAAATTGTATCGACCTTTGACAAACGGAATACAGTTTGACAGTTGACAATGTCAACTTCATTCATATGACACAAAATCATAATCTTAATTACGTGTTTTATATCTTAAACTAGTTTCCGCCCGCGATTTCATCCGCGTCCCTTTTTTTTTAACATTGGTTGACCACCCTCCTCTAAGGGCGAAAGATCCCGATCAAAGTGTGGTTTTGTATGGAGGGGTACGAAGGGGGTGGGGGAGATGGAGGGAGGGTGACGGTCCCGGCCGATCGACTTCGGCGGTTGATGGTTATGCGCCAAAGTGACCGTCGCAGTGGCTGTCACCGCTGAGGAGCTAATTCAAAGATCGAAGATAGTTATATGGAGTGAAAAAAAATGTATGAGGGGGGTCGCGATGTGGTAACCCCCGATGACCCTCTATGACATTCCGAAAACCCGCCTTTCTAGCTGTCATAACTTTTTACTAGGTCGGTATACCGAGGATTTGGGACTTTTCTGATAGGAATTATTGAACTGAATATCACATAAGGAATTATTCATCTTGCGATAGTCTCATTTTCAAATGACTATTGTGAGAGTTCCTTTAGCCTTTATTAGGGTCTGTTCCCAGTAGTTACGTTTATGTGACCAGTGGGACAATTTCATTCCCATTAGTTCCTAAATTTTTTATTAGAGAATTTCCCTTAAAAGGACACTAGGAAACGTCACCACACTATAACCATTGTATTAACTGCTTGTAAGCATCCACACTCAATTGGAGCAAAACCTACACATTCTCCATTGTATTTGAAAGATTGTTAACAAAATCAAACAAGTTTAAAAAGCGAAGTACAGTATAGTGTTCATTGCGCATTTTCCATTAAAAGAAGCTTTGCTTCCTGGTTTGCCATGTTAATAACTATAGATACACCATGTAAACGAGTCTTCGCCTGCGCGGTACAGAGGCGCGGTACAGGATGAAGGAGGCGCGGGCGGCGCTCTCGGTCCCCTTTGTCGTATCCCCCGCGCCCCTGTACCGCGCGGGCGAGGACTCATTTAAACGGTCTATCTATAACTCACACAATATTCGAGAAGTCGTGTCTATCTGTTTTCAATGTATTGGTAAAAATGAATCCACAATTCGACAAGTTGAGTTAGTGATCGTGATTGTGCTAGATTTGTTAGCAGTACCTACTGTTGTGATTTCGATTAAAATAAATAAATAAATAAATGAAAATTATAATGGAGCAGAATTGGAATAATCGGTGTCGAATACATTTTATATGTTCGGTATGTATTTCTTTGTTTATGATTTTTTTTATGATAAAGGGAAGTTAAAAAAAATGGATAAAACTGATGTGATAGGAGAATGGGGTCTGCCATCTTTTATTAAGTACACATGCCGTCATATCACAGTGGTCTTCTGAAATGGTCACCGCCGTTAATCGCGCCGTTAATTGCCCAGCCTAAGGCTGTAACGTCTTTTCACACCGTAGGTACTCTTCAGTCTACAAATAAATTATATACTTATTGGCCTACGTCGACAGCAATTTGAGATATACATAGCATTAAATGTAACTAAGAACGTCTATTTACAACCACATCTAGACATAAACACACGACACAATTTTCTAATTTTACAAATGTTTAAAATTGAAAAATTTAGGGAGTCAAACAAATTTGACGAACGCTCTAACATCCGAAACGCTTCACTCGAACTTTAAAAACTAAATATTGACGCATTAAAAAATATTGATTCAAGGTCACCTCTTTTTGTGTATTTTAGACAAATATTTACAACTGTATAGATCAGGCAAGACGAAAGAATCCGTAATGTGACATTTAGAACCACGTGGTACTAAATCGCTCAGTCCATCACTAACTTTACAAGGCTATCTAGCTACGCCAAGTCAATATTTTTGTAGGCCAATGGTCCCAATGCCCTCTCTATATATTGTTTAAATTTAATCTTTTTGATTTTAGATTGTAATACAAATACAAATAATACGGTAAATTACGGTCCTGTCTCGATTGGAATTCAATTTTTAAAATTCCAACCTACTACTCTGTGTAAAAAGTATCCTATGTCAATAAAAACGCGGCACATAAAAGACATGGATACAAAAAGTTTATATCATTATAAGATTGCTGTTCTGACAGGTGTCATTTTATGTATCGTTTAATCGGAAATGAACTTTATGCAATGGACATAAAGAAATGTCAAAAACGCATTCATAGAATGACCGTACAGTAGAGAGGGCATTGGGAAAATTTTTCTACAAAAATATTGATCCTGATCGCCATAATCAGCTAAATAGCCTTGTAATGTATGCGATGGACTGAGTGATTTAGTACCACGTGGTTCTAAATTTCACATTACGGATTCTTTCGTCTGTACAGTTGAAAATGTTTGCATGGACATAATTTTTAATCGGGCAAAAAATAAGCGGATTCTGTCAGTTTTCTAAAACTGCATTTTTTGTTGTTCTGTGAATTTTACAATGATTGAAGAAGTGCAGTAAGGGGTTTTCGTTAATTTATGTTTTTCAAATGAAATTTCGTGTGCTGAATCCTTGAAAATGTTGCACTACACTTAAAAACGACATCAAGCATAAAATAGGGGATCGGACAGTAATCAGATTAAAATCTAAAATGTACTTAGAAAGAAAATATATAATTTTTTACGATTATTTTCGAATAATAATTTAATTTAATTCATTTAAATATTTTTAAATGAAGAAATAAAATTTTATTATTTGCAATATTTTTAATCTATACCGAAACACCAATCACAGTGCGTGACGTCATTTGTGGGCAATCATTGTCTTACGCCAATGCAGCTGTTTTGTTATGACATGACCACAAATGACGTTACGCGCTCTCAGATGAACTATCGTGGCGTTTTGGCGGCATTTTCAAACAAACAATATTAAAACATGGATTTGAGCACCTAAAAGGCTATAAATAAATAAAATAGTATTTTTTATGGGAATAAATATCCATGAAGATTAATTTAAAACACTTTCTGAAAATTTGTCCGATCCCCTATTGACGATATCATTCTGGAAATTCGTGGAAGAGGCCCTAGTCTAAAAGGGTATTTAGTTCCTCATAAACTTGATTTAAAACAAATTTATATCTTCATAAAACCTTACTTTGATTAATTTATTATGGCTTTTACAGCGCAAAAATTGTAATTTTTTTTATGCAATTTCCAACTAAGTAATTTGGCCTTGTTATCTAAGATAAAATAAGAACTACAGATAGAGCCCTGTGAACGACAAACTGAAGCCAGTAAAACTGTGCCTCGCCGTGTATATACAAGGTTACGCGCACACAAATGCAATCAAACTACATACGAGTATAAGCCTCGCCTTATTTTATTAGTGAAGCAACATCAGTGCATGAAGTTTGACGTAATTATAAATTAAAATATTTACTAGTGAATTGCGCAAAACGAGTCTTAAAAAAGCAGGATGAATAAATAAAAATTTTAATATTAATAAAAATAAATAAAAAATGAGGTTATAGCTTGGAAAACAAAACTCAACATAGTATTGCCATTACTAAGCATTATAATTACCTTATTTTTTACTTGTATGATTATGATAATTTATTCATTTGTTTGTTTGTTCGTTCGTTAGGTAAAAGTAAAAAGCAATCTTACAAGAAATCGATTTGACCAAAAGCTTTTTTTATATTAAAGACACAAAAAATATCACCCAGTAATTTCATTTGATCCGCGAATATTGGCGTATTGTGAATTATTATGGCAACACCGGTCTGCGCGCACATGTTCCTAATTATGTCTTTAGTTGTTATTTGGTTTGATCTTTTTACTAAATAGTTTTATTTACTAATCAAGAGCATCTGGATTTATTTATTTATAAATAAATAAATAAATACATTACCTATGTCTTTAGTTGTTATTCGGTTTGAGCTTTTTACTAAATAGTTTTATTTACTAATCAAGAGCATCTGGACTTCAAGTACCTGTAATGTAATATTCAATCAGCCACACGAATGAATACTAACATTACTTTAGTTTCAACATAAATCTCGAAAGTAAAATATGATTATTTCGTTTATAACGAGATTACAATTTTATTTAGTAAAATCAAAAGTAGGTAAAATATAAGGAGAATAAGCGTTTCGGCCGCGCGTCATAATTGACTGTCGTAGGTTCAATATAAAAGGGCACTACAAAGAAAATAAAAGAAACAAAACAAATAGTAAATGAAAAGTTTAATCAAATAAAAGTTCTACATGATTACAATAATAAAAGAAAAAAAAAATACATGTAATATTGTCCTTCGCAGCTTCTTTTTTATCACATAAATATACTCTTAAAGGTTACCTACTCGTTTTTTTTTAAATCTAATCTTTTTAATAGTTAAGCCATGTACTTAGATTGATATAATACTTAGATTAATAGTGACAGTATATTAAGTAAGTAAATACATTATATTATTAATAATTAGTACTTTTAGTTTTTATTAATTATCTAAACTAAAGGAATGCCTACCTTTATCCATACATTATTACCTATAAAATAAATGAAATTATAAAACATTTATAAGCAACAAGTAAATATTTTATTATTTTAAGTTTATAAAATATAACTTATAAGATCTATTTTGATTATTATATACTATATCGTATATACTGTTATAATAATAAAGTATGTATGTATCACTATAGTAATAAAAAAAGATTAAAGGTTGGTTATTGGAATTTCAGTGGTCTGATCTCTCGGCCTGTTATATAATATACGTTTTATATAATATAATACCATGCCATATCTTGCAAAACCTGAATCTTTGAAATGAAATTTCAGGCACAGCAGGGGCGCCCAAGAAATATTTTACGAGGCAGGACAAGGTGTCTTCTTGCTTTATTTTAATCTCTCTCTAACTCTTGTCACTAATATTACAGGGTTAGATTCGTGTAAAACAATTGTTATGTATTTACAATATACTTATATTTATGTAGGTATATTTCTTCGACGCTCATGCTTCTGTCTGTTAGAAAACACGCCGATAAACTTATTGGGTAACGTCATTTTATTTGTTGCTTATTAATATGCTGCCGAAATGGATCTTATAAAGAAGTCGATGAGTACATCTGAAGCCATCTCTGGTTGTAGTTCCGTGCAATGTTATTAGGAGAATGGTATTTTTAAGAGAATGGAGCTCTGTCGCAGTTGCAAGCGGCGCCTCCGTGGCCTTGGGGACATTGCACGTTGCACCATGCGACCCACCCTTCAAAATAAAAATCCATATTATATCGTCGTTGTCAAACCGAAATGTGCTATTTGCGCTTTTTTGAGATTCCAACATTTTGAGTTTAGTGAAAGTTCATCTATCGTATAAAAAAAGTGCTAAGTGCTTATAAATAAGCACTACTTGTCGAACTCATGTTGTGTGCGGCAGCTGGAATCTTTTATGTACAAAGCTTATTCTGTTATCAATATAATAAATAAACTATTAAATTGTCATGTTTAATGATCAATAAGTTTAAGTATAACAACCCTAACTTTCATATAAAATTATTTAAAAAAAAAACTTTTTCTAAAAATTAAATTTAAATTCATTTTACAAAAGAGGGCCATTAGAGCCATCTATCAACTTTTTTTTTTTTTTATTATAGATGGGTTTGCTCTTGACCAGCATCTATCCATGTAGGAAGGATGAGGCCGAAGATGGAGCGAGCTCACCCAGAAGATGCCTATTCACTCGAACCTTGAAAAGATTTGGGTTATATGAGCTCGGAAATACAGACGCCGGCAGGGAGTTCCAATCCTTAGCAGTGTGCATCATAAAAGATGTTTTAAAGCGCTTGGTCCGAATTAGAGGGATATCGACAAGGTGAGGATGGTAACCAGCCGTACGTCTGCATGTCCGATAGAAGAAAGGGGAAGGCGGTATGATCTCATGCAGCTCTCGAGCACACTCTCCGAAGTACTTCTTATAGAATACACACAGACAGATCCGCAGTTTTCCCTCAGAGAAAAGTTCAAAGAAATTAAGATTTTAACTGTTACCATTGTCAGTATATTTATGAAAATTTAATTTATGCGCATAAAAATATTAGTCAATTTGATAAAAAATGTGATGTACACAATGTAGGTTATGTACACACAATTACATAAGACGCGACTCCACAAGATAAGTAATTCTTTTATGGGTTTTTATGGGTACCTATAAATAAATTTAAAGGTTTCTTTAAAACCAAACTCCTCTCGAAAGGTTATTATAAGGTCACTGATTATTTATTTAAGCGACAATGAAGCCTGGAATTAAAGCCTGGATTCGGAGTTCATACTATGTTTAGTATTGTGTATGTACTTTGATTTAAGTACATATTAAGCGTATACTATAATTAATTGTTGTAATTTTTATAATTTAAAGATGACAAAAAGAATATTATTCTGAGTTTCTTTCGGGGTTTTCTTCCTCGTCATTTTGGCTTTTTTTCCGAACCCCTTAAGAGTTTCTTGGAAAAACCTAATTGATAAATAAATATTTTGATTTGATTTGATTTTGCTTTCATAAAATTTTTCAACAAAAACGTTTTTTATCAATGTCCCTGGTGCGTAGGGTATGGGGATGTACCAACACCACTCCAGGCTGGATTGTAAGCGCATTAATCACTGCTGTTCAAAATCCAGCGGCATCGTCAAATATTTCTTTTATTTAATTTGAAATATTTCTTTGTATAATAAATTAATTTGATAGTTTAAAAAAATGAATATGTAACTTGAACTATGTAATAAATATTATTATTATCGATCAATTGAACTCGTCTCCCCTTCCAAAAGCCAAAATGATTGGGAGAAGGTGTTACCCTCGACAGAAGCATAGTCAGTCGGGGTTCAGGACGACAAAAACAGAAACCGACGCACGATCCTGGCCATATCGAGCAGCACCTTCTGCGCCTGGGCCGGGAGGGAACCGCCACGGAACCCCAACCACTTCAGGTTACTATTGAGGCTGCTTAGGAGCAACCCGTTGACGGATGGAACTGGGATGATTTCAGCAGAGGCCACAGCCCACATGTCGACGATCTCGTGGCCAAGTATTAATATCTCAAAGGTATACTTTTGGCAACTAGCAGATTTTGGTTTGACAACGACGATAGCAGTTAGTTTCAAAATCAATGATAGGTATATGTGATTGTGATTATATATATATATATTATTAAAGATGGGTTTGCTCTTGACCAGCATCTGTCCATGTAGGAAGGATGAAGCCGACGATTGTTTTTTTTTTTTTTTGAATTTTTTTTCGAACCTATATGTACCCTATATGTATAACCTAATAAAATCTATACACTTTCATTATTGGAATCATCTCAAGAAGATTAATTATAATGTGATTTTGAAAAACATTTGTTTTTTGCTAACTATTAGGTTTGCGTAGAGTCTGTGGCACTGGATATATATATATTAAGCAAACAGAAGTTGTTCAAGTTGATAGTTAAGTTAATAGTAAAGTACAAATTAGAAAAGGTTGCTGTAACGATACTGTACTGTAAGAAGAAATTCAATAAAGAATATAAAACCATAACTAAGCTAAAAGTTTTAAATTAATTTTCTTCTGACTGGCTAAACCAAATATTCTGTTATTATTTATACCTAAATGGTAACAAGTACCAAAACCGTTCCTAGAATTTCCAAAAACAATTCTTGTATTAGTATTTATATATAAAAATATGAATTTATTTATTTCGCGGATCTCGAAAACGGCTGTAACGATTGGATTGGATTGGATTTCTTGTAAAAACAAAATTTTACACAAAAAAGTTGTTTTTATAACTATTTATTAAAGCGCCATCTCGTTTGTGGTACCTGTATTGTTGCTGATGGATAATAATCAACTGTTACCTCTAAATTTTGTGAGATGGCGCTATATGAACAAGAATATGTTCGGCTTATATCCAACAGTATCCAAGCCTGACTCAATCGCCTAGGTACTAACATGAGAAAGAAGAGAAGAGAAGATAATATTGTATGTACCTTCTGTAGTGGACAATGCGCGGCTTCCAGCTGTATATTCTAGTAGAGATGCTTGAGTCGTTGTCGTTGTAGACACTGACTCTCCGCAAGCAGGACATCCTGATAAACAAACGTAATACCTTTCACATGGAATACTTACACAAAAGACATAGAACCACTTTAGTCTGAATTCCAGGCATCAAATCAATTCATTTTCATTCCATCATGATGCTTCACTCACAAAGAGCAGAGTCTGATCATAAAGAAATTCTCAATTTAAAAGAGAACAAATTATCTATTTATAGTACGGTTATTCTATGAATGCGTTTTTGACATATCTTTATGTCCATTGCATAAAATTCATTTTCGTTTAAACGACATAGAAAATGTATGGACTTGACTTGACTGCTTTGGACTTGACGAACGTGTTTTGGAAAATTTAAAGAAAAAAAAACGGGACAAGTGCGAGTTGAACTCGCGTGAAGAGGGTTCCGTACGATATTATCTATCCGCACAATATTGAGTGATTTACAATGTTATTTTAATATCATGGACTTCTTATAGGTTTTCCTATAATCTATAAGTAGAAAACTAATTTCTTTATTTTTTTTCAAAATTTTAGGTTCAGTAGTTTCGGAGATAAGGGGGGAGGGGGAGGGATGGTCAATTTTCGTCTATTTTCTTGAATAACTTGGAAACTATTTATTTTAAAATTACAAAAAAAAAACATTTAAGATCTCCACAAAAACATTTAAGACCTTCCATTTGATATGTCACACGATGCAGTTTTCAAAATTTTTTTTTTAATTTTCCACCTTCCCCCCAAAAATGACCTCCCATATACAGATTTCATCTATTCACGTCACACCTCTGCGTTTGGGTCACAGAAATTGTGATATGTGTACCAAATTTCAACTTAATCGGTCTAGTAGATTCCGAGATAATTGACCGTGAGCGACGGACAGACGGACACACGAGTGATCCTATAAGGGTGCCGTTTTTTATTCGGACGTACGGAACCCTAAAAATAGTACTTGATTGACTAGTTTCGGGATCTGCTGCTTTTGATTCTAATTTGAATTTTGAGTTTTTTATATTGCTATATTTACAAGTGACACTGGCAAAATCTTGGGAGAAGATTTAATGGAGCCATAACCAAAATAAGAAGAAGAAGAAAATGTATGAGATTGACACCTGTCAAAACGGCAATTTTATAATGGCTGAAGTAGGTACAGACTAATACAACATCTTTGGGCTGAAGTTTAATACGGCATTCGACCTCATTTTTTTTAAATTTGATAATTTATGGATTTAGTAATTTTATTTATTACTCACTTCGAAAATTTGACAATGTTTTCAATCGATTGATGTTTTTTTTTACATAACATGACTCTTTTTTATTATGATATAATCACGTATTCCTGAATAGAACATCTCCTGTGTGTCCCAGGGTAGGTCGACGTCATACAATGAGAAGCATAAATGATGTACCTCCAAGGATGTATTTGTCGGAGGCACAAAACGCTGCGCACACTTCAGCCCAGTCAGCCATGACAGCCTCGTCCTTCTCGGCGCAGTTGCACAGCGGTTGTCCTGTTATTAGATTGCACTTCAATTTTCAAATCCTTCCTTATACATAGAATAATAAATATTTATCTGATAATATCCAAAATATCTTAATTTATACACCTAGCTTAAGAACTAAAAAAGAGAATTTTTGCAATTTTTGCAAAAAGAACTTTTAATAGCACCCTTTAAAAAGCAATACCGTTTACTCTTAGGAAACATTTAAAATAATAGGTAAATTGAAAAGTTAAAAATGCTTCAACACAAAAAACCGTTGAAGAGTAAAAAGAATTATTGTTTAGTTAGATTGCAGGTTATAAGTTCTGTCACTTAATCAAAACCTTTGAATTTAGAATGCTGGCCACAAAAATATTTATTCAATTCGCATTTCGAATCTTTTATGAAAATAAAAATATTTCGAATTTAATTTATTTTTAAGTAGCGGAACCCCGGCTTCGCCCGGGATGCAATTTTTATATATAAGAACACTCCCCGTTTATCCTTCTTTCCATTAGCGAAAACCGAATTAAAATCGGTCTACCCGTTCACGCGTGATGGCGTGACCAAGGGAAATGGGGATTCATTTTTATATATAAGAAGATTATGGAGACCGAGTTGCGGAAAGTCAGGACAGACGATTTTATGAGTAGATTAAAATCACTGTACACAATTAACAACAAAGAATCTTATATTATAGATCCGAAATGAATAATTCAATTTAGTTTTACGTAGACGAGTCTCACCCAATCTATTGGCGCACAATGTTGGACAGACGCTGACCCTCGGAGTCCCGTAGAGCGAGTCTGTGCTGTTGTGGTGCTGCAGGACCGACTGCAGCCCGACAGGCACCAGGTACTGGCACGAGGCTCCACATGAATCACCGCCCAGACCTGGTAACACAATAGAGATATATCTGTCACAAGATGCGTGGCAGTACCAATAGCATTCTCAAAATAATTATGGATAGAGAACATGATGCAAACTTTTTGGACGAGCCTGAATAGGATAAAATGATATATTTAAGAACTTATTAAAATATAGTTGTTCCAAATACTAATATGGATGTCATATCCGATACTATATACATATTCTTATTATTATTATACACATATTTATTTACTTCACAAGTGTGTCAAGTTTTTTTTGACACATTTGTGTCAAAAAAACTTGACGGAACATAGGGGACGGTAACATAAGTTTTTCTGATAAAATTGGATCATTTAAAATATACAGTGTACCGTAATGTTTCATATTTTTAGGGTTCCGTACGTCCGAATAAAAAAACGGAACCCTTATAGGATCACTCGTCTGTCCATTCTCCCCCCCCCCTTATCTTCGAAACAACTGAATATAAAATTTTGAAAAATAATAACACAGAAATTAGTTTTCTACTTATAGATTATAGGAAAACCTATAAGAAGTCCGTGATATTAAAATAACATGGTAAATCACTCAATATTGTGCGGATAGGTAATATCGTACGGAACCCTCTTCACGCGAGTTCAACTCGCACTTGTCCCGTTTTTTTTTTCTATTAACTTCTTTCATTACCTTGTTCAAATTTTGGTATTATTTTGATTGAACCAATTTTACTATAATAATACGTATATTTTTCTTATAATGCGTATATTCGTTCTTATTTATAATTTTTAATTCCATTATTGAATTGTTTCTTTCTTGTTTGGAAATGGTTCTGGATATTTATATTTTTGATCTCATTGACTTTCATTGTTCATTCATTTAACTATAATTTAACTATTTTTATAATGACGTGCTTTCCAATACTTTAAATTCATACTTGCAATGTTTCTTTCTGTAAGGTTGTATATTATGTTTAAGTGTGTCTTTAGTTGGTAAGCCTTTTGGAATAAATATATAAATAAATAAATAAAATAAAATAATTCATATACATCCTTAATCCTATTTATTATTATAATCCTACATTATAATAATAAATAGCATATTATTATTATTATTATTATTATTATTAAATATATATTTGATGTGTCTGAGAAATGGCGCTAATAAATTTTTGCATTTATTTTGTTAACTTTGTTTTCGCAGTCAAAAGAAATAAAAAAAAAATATTGTCTTTTTTTTTTTTTTTATGAAATCGAGGTAGCGCTTGACCACTATCTCACCTGATGTGAGGTGCAGATGTGGCCGAAGGTGGACCACGCTTACCTAGTAAATGCCCATTTACCCTAGTTTTGAAGACCCCGGAGGTTGTAGTTCTGTGGGAACACAGACGCAGGCAATGAGTTCCACTCCTTAGCAGTTCGAACAAGGAAGGTGGAACTGAAACGCTTTGTTCGTGATCGAGGTACATCGACCACGAAGGGATGAAACCCCTGCCCACGTCTAGTGGTCCGCAAGTGGAACGGTTCCGGTTGGATTAAATCGTACAGTATAGATGCACACTCTCCATAGTGTAGACGATAGAAAATCGTTACCAGGAACAAAGAGTTGGTTGTGCCTACAGGCGACTGTCTTGCTCTTTCTATGTCTATTTTATTTCCCCTTTTTGTCAATCAGTAAGAAGTTAATTGATTCCATTAATTAACTTTAATTAATTTGCAATAAAACAAAGAAAACAAATTCTTTAATTTTTTTCCATATTGTTTGTGCTTCATTGTTTCGTTGTTCATTGGGGAATAGTTAATGTTGCTAATAAATTAAATTGCGCAAGACTAAATATTCTATAAGTATTTGTAATTGGATTCATTATGAATAACTATAATGTAATTTCCTATTTTACTATCCTCCCTCCTAATCCCTTATCCTTAATCGGCAGCGCACTTACAGCACATACACTTTGGCGTTGCTTGTGTTATAGGCGACGGTAGCCACCTACCATCAAGTGGACCGTCAGCCTGTCTGCCGATCTCGACATAAAAAAAAATGTAATAACATTTAAATGTAATCTGTTCTACAAACTGAACTAAAATATGCAATTTGTTTTTATTATTTAGGTACTTATATAGTTTGTGCACTAATTGCTTCCGTTAGTTATCTTTACTATGAGTTGGCGTTGATAAATTTGAGTGCAAAATGTATCTGTTAAAAAAAACGTTAATAGGTTAATCAGTAGGTATTCACGTAAACATCCATATTGGCAGTGACGAGAATTTTATAGAAATAAGTATTATTATAGTTACCTATAAATGTAGTTAGTTAATCTCTCAGAATACAAAGTAGAAGTAACCGCCGGCGCGCATAAAACTATGGATAAATTATGATAACAGTTTTCACTGCATATTCACTTATTATAAATAAAAAACTATTGAAAAAAAAAAATTCGAGCCATTTAAACTATATTCAAAAACCTTGATTACCTATTTCAGTATAGGTAGGTAGATTATTTAAAAACTATTGCTGAATGATATAACTGCAATTTTTAAACATTTTATGAATATTTTAATATAATAAGTTTTTAGGCATTCTACATTATGTAAATTAAATAAGAACTAAAAATGGATCATGTTATCTAAAATGTAAATAAAATAAATAAATAAATATCATTAATAGTAATATCTGTATAAATTGCACTCAAAATAACCGCGTGTAGATCCAGGTTTATAATATCATAATTTTATAATTTCTTAAGGATAAGGCTATCCGGGTTTATAATTTTTTTATTTACTACGTATATAATAAGTAGATAATATAATACTATATAATTTTTATTTACTATATAATAATTCAAATATATTTGAATTATAATGTCATAATATGTACTTATACATAAATATAAAATTACTTACAAGCTTTGTGATCTTTTGCTCATAAACAAAAATTAAAATCCGAACAAAAATTCACGTCACATCACAATTAAATGGAGGTCTACATTTTGAAAACAGAACGCGTAGCAAAATGGCCGCCGAACAATAGTAACCTGCGTGGCACAAGTCCGAGCAGAGTTGGTTTCTGGCTGACACTGACGGAACCCACGCATTCATCCCCTTCCGAAACTGCGCCAAATATATCCTATTCAGTTCCCCCCGGTCGTATTTCAACTGTAGAACCACTTCGGGTGTCTCCATCCGTCTCTGTCCCACTTCGTCTCCGATCTCCGCCATTGGTTGGTCGTCAAAAAAACCTCCCTCGACTTGGTCGGAGGCACTGCCGGCGCCCGGTGCTACCCTTAAAATAGCCACGCCCAGCGCGAGGGTGAACAGTCTTTTTGTCATCTGCAAGAGATTTTTTTTTAATGAAAAAGCCGTTTTCGTGTTTTCTTTGAAAATGTTCAATTAGCGACTGCGATCTCAATTTTTGATTTATGTTTTTGATTTTTTTTATATGTTAGGAGCGGCAGACAGACTGACGGTACACTTGATGGTAGGTGGCTACTGTCGCCTATGACAAAAGCAACGCCAAAGCTGCTGCAAGTGCGCTGCCGACTACAGTAAGATCAAGGATAAGGGATTGGGAGGGGAGATAAGGAAATGGGTTCTGGCATCTCTTACTCACTCACCGAAACACAACAGCACACGTCCTGTTATTTCACGGTGGTCTTCTTTAAGGGGTGGTTACCGCCGCCAGACGGGCTGCCCAAATGACTGCGAAACTGCCTCTACTTTCCAGATCTAGACTAGAGCCAAATTTAAAAAGTTTATTTTCAATGTTGACCCTGCCGCGAATCGAACCCGGGAACCCTAGAACGGAGCGATATGGCAATCACCCTAACTACTCATCTATCTTCACATTTTCTTTCAACTTATAAGTGAATGGGGTTAAAATAGAGTCTGATCGACATGGTATTAAATAAATAAAATAAAAATAAAATAAATCTTTATTTGCGCGAACACATGTTTACAGGATTTTAATTTGTATAGAGCAGTTACAGTACAAAGTGTGTTCTACCCGCCAAGGGCATGCAAATATTTGTGTTTAATTGTTTGTAAACTAATATATTAATAAAGGAATTAATGTTTCTTATTATAAAATTCTTTAACATCATAATAACAACAATCTAATAACCATTTTGTTAATGTTCTTGTAAATTTAGGATCCGGCAATTCCTTTATATTATTAGGTAGTTTATAGGGGATCGGACAGTAATCAGATTAAAATCTAAAATGTACTTAGAAACAAAATATATAATTTTTTACGATTATTTATCGAATAATAATTTTATATAATTCATTTAAATATTTTTAAATGAAGAAATAAAATTTTATTATTTACAATATTTTTAATCTATACCGAAACACCAATCACAGTGCGTGACGTCATTTGTGGGCAATCATTGTCTTATGCCAATGCAGCCGTTTTGTTACGATATGACCACAAATGACGTTACGCGCTCTCAGATGAACTATCGTGGCGTTTTGGCGGCATTTTCAAACAAACAATATTAAAATATGATTTTGAGTACCTAAAAGGCTATAAATAAATAAAATAGTATTTTTTATGGGAATAAATATCCATGAAGATTAATTTAAAACACTTTCTGAAAATTTGTCCGATCCCCTATTGCCATAACATAAACATTTCTATTAAATAGTTCTAATCTACATTTTGGTCTTTGCAATACATTACCTTGCCTAGTTATTTTGGTTCCTATTTCGTTATTTTCGGATATTTTCTAACAAATTTTTTGTATTTTTCTAACACATCTTTTATATAATACATATACCTACTCTGTGGGGCTTATTAGCGGAAGGATGTCGCATTGGAACGCGAATAAGAAAATTTATTAATTTACTAAAACTTTTGACCTGAGACAATAAGAATCGTCTTATCTATACTAATAATATTCTAAAGAGAAAAGATTTGTATGTTTGTAATGAATAACTCAAAAACTACTTAACCGATTTTAAAAATTCTACTATCAAGGGCTGTAGCCATCTACCATCAAGTGGACCGTCAGCCTGTCTGACGATCTATACATAAGAATCAGGTTTACATTCATGCAAGACTTATAGAAATGAATCTTTCTGAAGTAGAATGCAAATCTTCTTTATATATAAAAATGAATCCCTATTTCTCCTGGTCACGGCATCACGCGTGAACAGGTAGACCGATTTTAATTCGGTTTTCGCTAACGGAAAGAGGGATAAACGGGGAATGTTTTAGGGTATATAAAAATTGCACGCCGGGCGAAGCCGGGGGCGGGCCGCTAGTTTTAAATAAATTTTAAATAACTAAATATAAGAAATTAATCTCATTTTATTTGACCGAAATACGGTACGGTATTTCAATATTACATGACGTAACCTCCAAAGTTTCATCGAAGTAAAACACGAAGGCGGAAGTTGGTACTTAGGTACAATCGATAATGAAATTGTTTTAAAATATATGAAATGGCGAGAAATCAAAAGAAGTTTTTGAGATAATAAACGCTCCACAGATTTAAAATGAATAAAGAGTTGAAAAAAAGAAAAAAAATGTATGTAAGTATTTATGACCAGACTAGTTTTTTTAAAAAAAAATAGTTTTTGAAATTTTTGTCTGTTTGTGCATGCTAATCTCAGAAACGGCTTAACCGATTTGAATGCGGTTTTCACTGATGTATTGTAGCAAGCTTCGCCGTAACATTTAGTGTGTTGTTTCGTTCCAATCGGTTTACAAACAAAAAAGTTGCGCGCTATGTCGTATACCACTCGTACGAAGTTGCGGGTTCAGCTAGTTAAACATACACGCAAAACTTCCGTTGCCGACTGTCCGGGCTTGTCGTTTCAAAGGATCGCAAATTGAGAAAATTTCTCTGAAAACGCCCTTCAAACTTTTTATTCCGTTTACGTTTTTAGGGTTCCGTACGTCCGAATAAAAAAACGGAACCCTGTCCGACCATTCCCCCCACCCTTATCTCCGAAATTACTGAACCCAAAATTTTGAAAAAAATACAGAAATTAGTTTTCTATAAGAAGTCCGTGATATTAAAATAACATGGTAAATCACTCAATATTGTGGGGATAGGTAATATTGTACGGAACCCTCTTCACGCGAGTTCAACTCGCACTTGTCCCGTTTTTTTTTTTACTTTATACCTACGTAATATAATAAAGTTAAAAAAATACAAAAAAATAATAGTAGCAGGGCACACTGCGTTTCGCAGTATGGCGGCAGTAACCACTGGGTGTGTTTCGGCAAGTGAGTTAGGGATGCCAGAGCTCATTTTCCTATCCAATCCCTTATCCTTACTTGTGTTGTAGGGGACGGTAACTATGTGGTAACTATTGATGAGACTATAGACGGTTATAATCAGTGGGTGAACACGAGGTATGTAGTAATTGTAGAACTTTTAAATTATGAACATGATTTACACTAGATGTCGTGATTGGTTGTGACACAAATGATTGGCTTGTGAAGTGTAAGGTACGATTTTTTTTTTTCATTAATATCACCTTATTTAAACTTCCATGTATTTACATAGATACATGGGTACTGTATAATCTGTATATAGGACGTAGGACTCATCCAAAAATGACCATCACGCAATCTTTTAATAATAAAACTACATATTTCTTTTGTAATTTTTTAAAGGCAATTTGAAAGAGAAATCTCTCAAAGAGAATGTCATGGGCAATGGGTTCAAATGTTTCTTTATCTTTCAGACGACTTGTTTAATTGTTCACGCCTTCATAACCATGAAAAAAAAATGTGTGTCCAAATGTCACGTGTTCCAACAAAAGTTGTGTTAGTTACGTTCGGTATACACAGATGTCGCTATCGTTTCGTTCTTCAATGCGGACTACACTTTGCTTTTATGAGACCAGAGAATAGAATTAGGCAATACAAATACATGCGGCAGCTGTCGCACAAATGGTAAAGTGACAGATAACGTAACGCTTTTTAGTTAACGCTTGTATTAATTTTATTTCTCATAAAATTGGTGTATACTCCAAAATCCTAACTTAGATAATATTATAAATGCCAAAGTGAGTTTGTTGGTTTTTATGTTTGTGTGTTTATTTGTTTGTTTGTTAAGCTTTCAGGCTCTAACATACCTCTAACATAGGTAAATTTTGCATACCTACGCCTTTTCAGGGATACAAAAGCGGACATAGGGTACCTTTCACCAGAAAAAAAAAACTGTTCCCCAAGGTATTACCTAAAAATCAATGCCTGACAAAATTATATGAGCAAAAAAGATTGAATACATTATTATTGAGGCGTTGTTTTTTTTTAAATTATTTAAGGCGACTCCAGCCGCAAAACTCGTCCTGTACTGAATTGACGGGACTGCTGAGGGGGAGTCGCTACTTGCAAATCTCGGAAATATCTATTTAAAAATTAAATAAAGTATAATTCAAATTTTTCCTTTGACGAGCCTTCAGATAGTGGATCTTAAAATTTATCTTAAGAATTAGCTATTTAAAATATTGATTATTAAGCAAATCGCACGGTTACAACATCGATATTAGACCGCAAATTAGTAATTTTTTTTTAAGTCTATTCGGCGCCGGGGTGCGGGGCTCAGCCTGCGCCCTCAGCCACACGGACGTCTATGTCAAAGGGCGCAATTACTCGCCTATGACAGACGCACAGGTGCCGCGCCCCGCCGCGCGCCCATTTCAAATGAACTTACACTTTATTGACTTAGAGATCATTTTGCTTCAAGTGCGGGCGACCGGGCGGCATTGTGTCAAAGGTTATACACTATCTTTGGATTAGAGATTTTGCCGCGCGCGTGTTGCATTTAATAAAATTGTTAAAGCGCCTACACACGGCCCTAAAATCGGTGGCAATGTCGGGAGAGTGGTAGTGCCACTAAGTGTAAAACCGACCGTGCAACAAAGCGCTCATCTATCAAGATGCCGCCGACACTCTCAAAACATCAGAGAATAGGCATCACTCTGGCACTTTCTACAGTGCAACCAAGTCAAAGACGAAAAAGGAAGAACTGGTTGATGAAACGCCATGAACTTTTTTTAAAATATTATTATTAAAGGTGGCAGACAGGCTGACGGTCCACTTGATGGTAGGTGGCTACCGTCGCCTAAGTACACAAGCAACATCAGGGGGGGGGGGGGTGCATGTGCGCTGCCGACCTTGCAGGAATTTGTTTACTGCTAGTTTAAAGAAGCCCATATTGTAGCTAGATGAAAACACCTTAGGGATTGTCCATTAATCACGTGAGGCTTGAAAGGGGGGGGGGGGAGGGGTTTGACAAAAATCACAAAAATAGCACAAATGGGGAGGGGGGTGTAGTAAGATATCACGTGTATTTATTTTTTCGTCAAACGCGCGATTTTTAAACAGAAAAGCAGCGTGTAGTGTTTTTCCCTTTTTTTGTGACTTTGACTTGCAAGTGAAAGTCACAAAAAAGGAAAAAAAAGTATTGCTCAGAAAGAATTTAATGAGTTGTGGGCTAATGCGAAACAAAAATACACTACAAAAGAAGAATTCATGAAGTGGGCGAACTATCCTGGTCTGCTAATCCGTGGTCCGAGGACAATATACATTGAATATGTTCATGTACTAGTACAATACATGTTTTTCGCATGATTACACCCTTCGTTTATCATTATTTTTATGGCAATCAAAAACAACTTGCAACCTAGTCTAGACATTTTTATCATGGTCCTTAATTTCAGAATAAAACAAGATTATAGTTTATACCTGTATTTAAAGATAATATTCTAAAAAATTTAAGACTCTTTGTAGGTACTAAAAATACACGTGATGTTGGGGGAGGGGGGGGGGGGGGGGTTAGTCTTAAAGCTCACTACGCATCACCAAGGAGGAGGGGGGAGTTAAAAATGCTAAAAAAAGATCACGTGATTAATGGACGGCCCCTTAGAAGGGAGAGAGACATTTGGAAGCAGCTGAAAACTTTTTAAGAATGGATATAGAATGTGTTGAGGAACTCCTTGAAGAGATCATTGACTTTCGTCCAGGCTTCTCGCTTCTTTTCCTTCGCCATGTCTTCGCACGGAATACAAATTAAAAACACAAATACGGGTCTAGGACAATTCGCCGCCGCCAATTCGTCGCCGCCCTTTCGCCGCCGCCATTTCGCCGCCGGCCATTTCGACGCCGGCCGATTCGACGCCGGCCATTTCATCGCCGTATAATTTAGTTTCAGTTATCCTCAACCTATCCTCAACATAAATCGTGCGAATGCGGGCCGCACGATTGCAATATCCGAGTTGGTATAATTCCATATACCAACTACATGTACCCTAGTTGGTCTATAATTATGTACATGTTTTCATGAATTTGGTCTATATAAGTAACTGATGAAGTGTACTAAACCTCTATCCTTATTTTTATTTTCAATACTAGCGACGCTCTCCCGGCTTCGCCCAAGAAAATTTTAAGTAGTCTATCTTGTGTCCTGTACGTCTAAATGTTTATCTACCTTGGTATCAAAATCAAATCAATGAAAATCATGAAAAGTGTATCACCATGATTATTTAAACTTATTCCATGGAAATGGAAAGCGTAAGAACGCTTGCCGATGAAGAAGTGAGAAAGAGCTAATTGAATAATAATAAAAGTTATTTATAATAATATTAAAATAAATAATAACGTTTCGCATTTATGTAATTAATGTTTCTTTATGTTTATTATATTCTAGTGTATTAAGTATTACCTATTCATATTGCTTTGCAGTTTTATCACACTCCCAATTTTTTGTATTCATAATTAGTTTACTTGCTATAAAATATCAGTTATTTAAGTTTTGAATTACATTTAAATGAAAAAAGTTTGGAACTGTGATTGTACTGCAAATAGATTTAGTCATACAATAAATGATTAAAATGCCTAATTACTTTAATTATTAAGAAGAAGTTTGAATTGTAATATTGAGTTTAATAATTATTGTTTTTTGATATTTTATTATTTAGCTTTTCAGTTTAAGTTTTTATATTATTGTTAGGTATGTTGTGCCATTTATTATAATAATAAAATAATTATTTTTATAAGAATAATTGTTGATTACGTATATCAAGTAGTTATTCGAATCGATCAATTGGATATTAGACTAATAATAATTGAGTTTCTACATACTCTGGAAGGAACAGGATTGTGACAGGTTTTATGTCCATACTTATAGAACGCTTATTATTTCTTTCAAGCCTTTCTGATTCTTCGCTCAATAAAGACAGCAGTTATTTCCTTCTTTAATGGTTTCGTCCATCTCGAATTCTTGCCATATAGTTTAGTGTGTGCAGTTGAAAATATTGTTAAGAAAGACTTATTAATTTCTTCTATAGCGGCGCGTTATAAAAAATAATGAAATTCGGTTACAAATTTAAATTTATAGTTTCTACAGGGTATCGACAAAGGGAGTATTGTCAATGCAAAAACAACCTTTTTTCATTGTTATTATGCAATGATTTATGGCCCAACACGTGCCAAAAGTGAACCTTTTTGTATTATTTCTTACAAAGCACAATAATAGTTAGTTTAGAAGGAAAAAATACAAGGGTTATAATTTAACCACCTTAAGAACAATGACACACATGTTTTTTAAAACTTTTAGCATTTCTCTTTACGATACCATTTTATAACGAGAGTTTTAAGCAATAGACCGGGAGTTAACGACTTAAAATGAAATAGTTAAAATCTCTGAATGAGTTTTATTTATGCAACGGAACAATAGTAGATTTAACAGTAGTAATAGAAAATTTAAGTAAGTATTTAAAAAAAATATGTAATTCGTTAATCGACTGAGGCCAAAAATGTCAATTAATTCTAGGTTTATCACTATTATACATTTACCTAATAAATAAAACAGGAAAGAGATATTTTAAGGGACTAATACTAACTAACACTTACAATAACTAGACTGATATTCGTATAGTGACCATACAAAAACAAAAAATAAAGTAAAAATAATAAATTAGACCAAACAGTATTTTTCAATGGTGTAAAATTTCTTTTTACATCTCGCCTTGTCTAGGTAATGGTGCCAAGCCATAGCCGATGAGTAGCTTGTCCATGTACCAAACCTGAGTAGTAAAAGTAGTCACCCAAACTGTACCACACCAGCAATCAAGACGTGGTCAACAAACTTTTTTTGATTTGACCTGTTTTGTCAACCAGCTCCCGAACTAAATTATTGTCTCCCTGTTTATAAAACTCTCTGTTAACTAACACATTTGTGTTGTAACTTTGTACAAAAATGGACGTAAAAATTTTAAGTTCAAGAGGGAATGAGAAATATTCTTATGAGGGATATCTCTATAATTTAGATAAACATAGTAAACGTGACGTAAAAGTTATTTTTTGGAGGTGTGAGCAAATCGGTCGCTGCAAAGCTAGATTACATACTAGACATGGTGAAGTGATTAAGACTTTAAATAATCATTCACATGATGCATCTGCAGCTAATGTAGAAGCAGCACTTGTTGTGACAAACATCAAAAGACGAGCGGAAACAAGTGTGGAACATACCGCTCAAGTAATAAACGAGTGTGTTACTGAATTGTCACAAGCTACACAAGCTGCAATACCAAATTACCAAGCTTTGCGGAAACTTATTCGTCGAAAGCGTAAAGAAATTAATGCTGCGCCAGTGGACCCCAGTGTAATTAATGATTTAGTTATACCAGAAGAATTTAGTACTTATATACCACGACCAGGTATATCTGAAAAGTTTTTGCTATTTGATAGTGGACCAAATAATGGAAACCGGTTTTTAATTTTTGGAAAAGAAAGTTGGCTTCAGCATTTAAGCAATTGCATCTGGTTCTGCGATGGCACATTTTCAATAACACCTAAATTTTTTTCACAAGTTTATGTGATTTTGGTAAAACGGTTAGGTGGAGTTCATCCAGTGCTCTATGTGCTATTACCCAATAAACAATACAGATTATATGTGCAAATGTTTGAAGCCATAAAGAGCTTAGTTCCTAATATTAATCCGGTAGCTGTGAACTGTGACTTTGAACAAGCTGCAATAAATGCAATTAAAGAGTGTTTTCCCGGTGTCCCCATAAATGGTTGCTTTTTTCATTAAGCCAAAAATATGAAAAAACAAGTAGCTGAAATGGGATTTACATCGCGCTATAATAATGACCCTGATTTCGCATTATATGCTAAGATGGTCATTGCTTTGGCATTTGTCCCTATAGCCGATCTGGATGAATGTATAGAAGTCCTAGGAGAAGTCCTACCAAATGAACTACAACCGTTGCTTAATTGGTTGGAAGACAATTACATCGGACGTCAAAATCGGCGTGGCAGTGGCAGGCGACCACCTTTATTTCCTGCTGAAATATGGAATTTGCACACTCGAGTCCTTAACCAAGATGATCGGACCAATAATCATGCTGAAGCTGCACATAGACGTCTGCAATCAGAGTTAGGAGTGGCGCATCCAACTATCTGGGCTTTAATAAATGTATTAAGAAAAGTTCAAAAAGGTCGCGATCTTTATTATGAACAGTTAGTTGCCGGTAACTTGCCACCAGTGAAGTTAAAAAAATACCGTCAGGCTGATGAACGTATTTTTAGAATTGTAAGTGATTATAGAAATAGAACTAAATTAGACTATTTGCGAGGCTTAGCCTACAATTATCAATTTTAATCTGAAAACTATACTCCAAATAACATATAAAACATTTTTATTAATTAAAATATTCTGTATTAATTAACGACTAAAATTAGTCAAGGCTTTCATTATTATTATATTAACTTGTAGAGTCTGCAGCACTGTTTTATTATTAGTTATTACCTACTTGCTCAGCACTTAATTTTCTTGTATAATTATAAGGTGTTATTTCTTATAAGTAGAATGTAAAATCTTGTTATAATCATTGTTAACTGTAGTTTCATAAAATAAAATTCATAAAATAAAGGTGTTCGACTTGAATCACTTGACATACTTACTTGTCCTAAAATAAAACTAATCCTATATTTCATAACTTGTTTATTTCCATCTAAGTATAATAGTTTTTAATTACTTTTAAATACAACCATATTTAAATATGTTACCTATATTAGTATTTGTAAGGAACTGTTATTTTAATAATAATAAAATCAAATAAATTAAATTATGTCGTTTTATTTCACTTTATGTAAAGTTGAACCATAAATAAACATAACATAGTTTTCATAAAGAAAACTGGTGGGAAAAATATATGTGTTTGTACCTCATAATGTTTAAATTTGTGTGTTAAAATTAAATGTTAAAATTAAAATGTTTACGTCTTTACCTACCTACTAACGTGACCATTTGACACTATCATGTAAAGAATTATTCCAGGGGATTCATGAATTTTGCTGATATAAAAAGTAACCTATATTAATTTGTAGCCCCCCAACTATTCCTTTACAAAAAAAAATTATAATTCGTGTTGTCCCTCCGTCCGTGTAGGCTAGACAAACTCACAAAAACACTTTTACATTTATTATATTAGTAGGGATCGTATACCTACATGGTTACTAAATCAACATCTGTTATATTGTATACATCAGTTACATATTCTTGTTTTATTTAGTTCTTTTGATATGAATGAAGATAAATACTCAATTTAAAAATGCAAAACTTATTTTTTGTGAACTTAATGTTAAATTCAGGCAAGATCCTCTTAAACCTGTTACTTTATTTATAATTTATATGAAGAAAAATAGAGAATATAATAATAATTAATTAATATAATTCCAAGAAGATGTAAAAGGCGCTGCTTTGAATGCCATGTCTTTAGGGTTTGTCTCCATTTATCTACTCGATAGATAAGACTTGTCAATACTTATGTAAAAAAATTAATAACTGACAGTCAGGTGGTAGTTGTAAAAATAAAAAAGGTCCTTATTATTTTCATTTTAACTTAAACCTGTGTATTTTGCTGAGTCTTTCGTTTTTACAAGTTTTGATTTGATAGTTTAAAAAAAAAATCCTTAAATATCGAATTTTTTGACGATAAACATCTATTCTGGTAGTAATTATTTTGCTTTCTACAATCTGCGCATAATAAACAAAAGACCACATCGAATGGCGATGAAATGGCCGGCGTCGAATCGGCCGGCGCTGAATTGGCTTGGCGCTGAATCGGCGGCGGCGAATCGGCGGCGGCGAATTGGCGGCGACGAATCGTCCCATCCCGCAAAAATACGTCTTGTCGCCGCTGCCCTCGCAGACACACTGCGGTGAAATCAGCACCGATTTCGCTACACATGATGCGACAACGCTCCCTAGACGATAATTGCCCCTAAATCGTGGGTTCGACCGACCCGATTTCAGAGTTAGGAGGAAACTGAGGCGATCAAGGGAGCGATCTAGGGCGCTTCCCACCACTTCCCCGATATTGCCACCAATTTTAGGGCCGTGTGTAGGCGCTTTAATTAAAGTAAAACAATGATTATTGTTGATGACTATTTTTTTTATCATTAATTTTGCGCATACGTATTTGTCGTAACAAGTATATAAAACTATGCAATGGCGTTAAGTTCAATGAAATATCTAAATACTCAGCGCTCGGCAGGCGCCCCCGGGTAAAGACGGCCCTGTTTTTTTATATATATGTAAAGAAAACCACTTCACTCATTTTCTTTATTTTAAATTTAAATTTACCGCGCTTTCTTTACATTTAAATTTGCCGCGCTTTCTTGTAGTTTGAATTATATGCCTACGAGATGTCACGACTGACAGTAAGGAGATAATGAGAGTGGGTAATTGGAATTAATAAATTTGTTTTGCTATAAACTTCCCTGAAAGATAAAAAAGACGTAAATAAAGGCTTTGAATGTTGTTTCTTCCTTATTTCAGGTGAGTGAATTTTGTAAAACTGAAAATGTACCTTGTTAAATAATAATTGTAAAATCAGTGTAAAATATTGTAAATAAATCTTCCTTATTTCAGAGAAACGCAATCTCGCCTTCATTTTCCTAAACTGTTCAAACTTAAAAAAAACACTATTATAAAACAACATTCTCTGCAAATATCTCACGAAAAATGGAAAAGTTGAGATTTGATTTTGTTGTGAAGCAATCGGCAGACGGAAAATCAAACATCATATGTATCACTTCAATAGCTACCCCTGATGGAAAAATTTTTGGATTACCGGCCGAGTACCAACCTGCAAACGAACACCAAGAAATTATCAATACTTCAAACTATGCCAAGGTAAAAAAATCATTAACTAAAAGACATCAAACACGAAAAATATGGATAACTTTGACAGAAAATATATCAACAATATATCTGGATGAAGAACAAAATTTACAATTTAATGATTTTTATCTAGAAGAAATTTCGGAAAAATCAAATAGTACTGAATCTAAATCTAATGGCTCAAATCCAACATTGGAAAATTTGTTAGTGAAATTCCTTGAAGATAAACAAACAAAATCCGAAATTCAAAATTTAGAGAAAATTGCAAAGGATTTCATGATTGAAAAATTCACTGGCAGAAACTCAAATGCTCAACAGTGGATTAAGGATTTTAATAAGGAATGTGATCGTTTCCAAATCGAAGAAGATAAAAAGAAAATCGAAATTTTAAAAAATTTTTTGGAATACTCCAGTGTAGATTGGTACAGCTGCATGCTAATGAAGTTTACAGTAGAATCAGAATGGAATAAATGGGAGGAAAATTTTTGTCAGACATTTGCAAACAAAGGATGGTCACCCATTAGATATGCTCTTGCCTTTAAATATCAAGCAGGTTCCTTACTTGAGTATGCTCTAAAAAAGGAAAAATTATTGCTGGAAGAAAGGAAATCAATCGATACTGGGACACTTATAGACCTTATAGCTTTCGGATTACCTAATTACGTGACTGATAAAATTGACAGAAAAACTTTACAAGAAACACAAGATCTTTACAATGAAATAGGAAAATTGGAATATCTTGTTGGAAAGAAGAATAAATACGAAAAAGAAAAGTATTTATATTCGGACACTAAATACAAGAAAAATAATGAAGAGAAAAAACCATGTCAAATCTGTGTAAACAGAAAAAAGGGGAAGCGTTATCATCCTGAGGAAAATTGCTGGTTTAAAGAAAACAATAAAAAAGAAGTTGTGAAAACGGTAAATAATTCAGAATTGGAAGTTGAACTGAATGAGAAAAATCCAAAAAACTAGAGGTACCACCATTAATAAAAGTAAAGTTACTATTAAATGACACTTTAAAAATTTCTGGAATTTATGATTCCGGTTCAAATGTGTCATTAATTAATGCAAAATTATTGAAGATACGGCCAAAAGAGGTTACCAGTGATATGCAAATGGTAAACTTGAAAACTATTAATGGTGAGAAGAAAACAAAAGGTATCGTAACACTGAAAATAAAAATCTACAACATTGAAAGAGTAATGGATGTTTTTGTAGTAGACAACATAAATTTTAATTACGATTTTCTAATTGGTTTGGACTGTATCAAAAATTTCAAATTATTACAGAATGAAGAATTAAAGATAACACAATGTAATAGTCCTGAAGAAAAGAAGGAAACCTCAAATGAAGAAAATAAAAAAAATAAGGGAAACACAAACTACCCACAAAATGATACTTCAAATGTAACAAATGTCGAAATTCCTGATGTACTAGGTGACAAAAATGAAGATTTTTTTTTATCCTCTGAAGTATTAAAACAAGAAACTAAACACATAAACAAATATGAAATAAATTTCAATGAACACATAAACTCGGATGTCTTTGAAATATTAATAAATCATTTAAATTTATATCAACAATCAGAAATTTATAAGCTATTAGAAAAATATAAACCAGTCTTCGCTAAAGATAAATATGACGTTGGTACTGTTCGAGATTATGAGGCTCATATTGACTTGATGACGGATAAGTACTGTTGCAAGCGTCCATATAGATGCACGGCTGAAGATAGAAAAGAAATAGAAAACCAGATATCAAAATTATTACAGAAGAATTTAATTGAGGAATCTTATAGCCCATTTGCTGCTCCGGTAACTCTGGCATACAAAAAAGAAGATGGGAAAAAAACAAGGTTGTGTATAGATTTCAGAGAATTAAACAAAATTGTCGTCCCTCAATCACAGCCTTTTCCATTGATTGAGGATTTAATGGTAAAAACTGTAAACTGTAATTATTTTTCTACTTTTGATATAAATTCTGCATTTTGGTCCATTCCTTTGAAGATTCAAGATAGATACAAAACTGCATTTGTTACACAGGAAGGCCATTTTCAATGGACATGTCTCCCATTTGGATTAAAGACTGCACCAGCCATTTTCCAAAGAATATTAAGCAACATCATAAGAAAATATAACCTCTCCAGTTTTGCAGTAAATTTTATAGACGACATTTTAATTTTTTCGAAGACTTTTGAGGAACATGTACTACACATATCAACTTTACTGGAGGCTATACTATCAGAAGGCTTTAGACTAAAAATTTCCAAATGTACTTTTGCAAAGAATTACGCCAAGTATTTGGGTCACATAATCGAAAACAATTCAGTCAGACCTCTGAAAGATTATTTAACCGCTGTCAAAAATTTTCCAGTTCCAGAAACAAAAAAAAATATACGTCAATTCCTAGGAAAAATAAATTTTTACCATAAATTTGTACCACACAGTGCAATTATCCTGGACCCATTACACAACCTATTACGAAAAGATGTGAAATTCATATGGTCTTCAGAATGTCAGGAATCATTCGATAAAATAAAAACATTGCTATGTTCAGAACCAATTCTGAAAATCTTTGATCCTGAACTTCCAATAAATATTTACACGGATGCTAGTATCAAGGGAATGGGAGCGGTGTTGAAACAAGAAGATGAAAAAGGGAATAGTAAGCCAGTTGCTTACTTTTCAAAAAAATTAACTGAGGCTCAGAAAAAGAAAAAAGCAATATATCTAGAATGTCTGGCAATAAAAGAGGCCGTAAAATATTGGCAGCACTGGCTTATGGGAAAACAATTCATGGTATATTCGGATCATAAACCATTAGAAAATATGAATATAAAAGCTAGAACTGATGAGGAACTAGGGGATTTGATGTATTATTTATCCCAATATAACTTCAAAATAAAATATAACCCAGGAAAATCAAACCAAGAAGCAGACTGCTTAAGCAGAAACCCAGTTCTAGAACCTTTTGAAAATACTGAGGATTTTTTAAAAATAGTAAATTTAATAAACCTAGAAGATATTAAAAATGACCAACACAAAAATCCAGACTTACAAAATGGAAAACTTATATTGGAGCATGAAATTTACTACAAAAAGAATAAAAGAAGGAAGAAAATCATACTATCAGAAGACCTTAGCAAAATTCTAATAAAAAATGTCCACGACACGTACTGCCACATTGGGAGAACTCAGATAACAAATAAAATAACACCTTTCTACACTGCAAAGAATATCATCGCAAACATTAAACAAATTTGTGATGAATGCGATATATGCATAAAAAACAAATCGAGGAGAAAACCAAAATACGGCTTAATGTCACATTTAGGTCCAGCAACGCGCCCATTTGAAATTATATCTATTGATACCATTGGAGGCTTTGGAGGATCACGGTCAACAAAAAAATACTTACATCTTCTAGTTGATCATTTCACAAGATATGCTTATATTTCCACATCAAAAAATCAGAGCACTAGTGATTATATTAAACTATTAAAACATGTTACACAAAGCTACAATATTGATATGCTATTAACGGATCAATACCCTGGCATAAATTCCAGAGAATTTAAAGAATTTATAAAAAAGGAAAACATAACAATAGTTTTCACCGCTGTGGATGCACCATTTTCAAACGGACTCAATGAAAGGCTAAACCAAACTTTAGTCAATAAGATAAGATGTAAAATAAATGAAAATGATAAGAAAACAGCGTGGACTACAATTGCAAGGAAATGTGTAGAAAAATATAATGAAACTGAACACACAGTCACGAAGTTTGCTCCAAAATACCTTTTGGAAGGTGAAAATGTGAATATTCTACCACTTGAATTGAAATCAAAATGTACAAAAGAAGATCTGAAAAGAGATAGGAAACTTGCTCTCGAAAACACAATAAAATCTCACAATTACAATAAAAAAATATTCGACCTGCATAGGAAAGAATATAAATTGGAAGTGGGAGACAGAGTCTACGTGGAAAACGGAAATCGACTGAATAGAAAGAAAATGGATGAATTAAGAATTGGACCATACAAAGTTCTGAAGAAGATTTCAAATTCAATCTATGAAGTTGATGCCGGACACAAGAAGGCAGAATCAAACCTATACCACATTACAAAACTCTCTCCAGTGTTTGTTAGTAAATGAACAATTGCGTACATTGTTAGTTACAATTGTTCCTCTCTAAGGGGGGAGATGTAAAGAAAACCACTTCACTCATTTTCTTTATTTTAAATTTAAATTTACCGCGCTTTCTTTACATTTAAATTTGCCGCGCTTTCTTGTAGTTTGAATTATATGCCTACGAGATGTCACGACTGACAGTAAGGAGATAATGAGAGTGGGTAATTGGAATTAATAAATTTGTTTTGCTATAAACTTCCCTGAAAGATAAAAAAGACGTAAATAAAGGCTTTGAATGTTGTTTCTTCCTTATTTCAGGTGAGTGAATTTTGTAAAACTGAAAATGTACCTTGTTAAATAATAATTGTAAAATCAGTGTAAAATATTGTAAATAAATCTTCCTTATTTCAGAGAAACGCAATCTCGCCTTCATTTTCCTAAACTGTTCAAACTTAAAAAAAACACTATTATATATATAATTAAATATAATTAAAAAAATAATTACGATGATCCCCTTTCATATATCCTGCAGATGATTTGAGTATTTTTTAAATTATAATTATTATGATAATTTAAAAGGAAAACGGTTACAAATAAGTGGATTTTTTATCATTAGGGGCTGGCGTCGCCTTAAGCTTAAGAAAAAGGGTCGTGGACGAAGTCGCGGTAACAGTAGATAGTGAATAAATAAAATAAACTCTTTTTCTGATAACTAAGAACTTACCCTACGAAATGTTTGTAATCTTACCTAAATAACATGAAAATAAGCAAAAAAAAGTTAAGGCTTGTGAAAATTATAGATAATTAGAGCGAGACGCCACTATAGACGTGCGAAAGAGATAGAACATCCGGTATTGATCGTGTTCGAAGGCAGTCGGGTCAGTATCTATATACTTGCCTATGTACCCACTTAGGGTACATAGGGAAGGTAGGGTGAGGTATGGAGATTCACAAGACAGGTAGTAAATAGATTCTTAAATTTTTTTAAATGAGATTTTAATTAGTCATATGAGTTCGTAATCAAACAGTTTACAGTAAAAATTTAACATTCTGGTATAATATTAAGTAAATAATAGGTAGGTTAAAGATTCCTCTTATTTTTTGTACTTAGTATAAAAAATATTATTATAATTTGTTTTATGTTAAGATCGGCAGACAGGCTGACGGTCCACTTGATGGTAGGTGGTTACCGTCGCAACGCACGCATAAGCAACGCCACAGGTGCTGCAAGTGCGCTACCGACTACAGTAGGATTAAAGATTGGAGATTGGGAGGGGATAGGGAAATGGGCTCTGGCATCCCTTACTCACTCACGAAACACAACAGCACATGTGCTGCCGCCAGACGGGCTGCCCAAATTGCTGTGAAACGCAGTGTGCCCTGCCACTACTTTCGTGGGTCCGAAGCGTCCAGATCCAAATTTGAAAAGTTAATTTTCAAAGTTGACCCTACCGGGAATCGAACTCGGGAACCCTAGAACAGAGTAACCGCTCATCCAACGGTGCTATATTTTTTAAACTATTAAGTTTTAAAATTTAAAAATAGGGCAATATTAAAGTTTTTATATATCTACTTTTTAGGATTAAAAAAATCAATTGCCTAAGTAAACTTCACTTAGGCAATTGATTTTGGATACATAGTGCTTTTTTAACAGAGTTATTGAAAGATGTATATGATGCTAGTGCTTAAACAGATCGTGTACGTGCGTCGTACATAGGATAAATGTTAGTGGACCTGTCCGTTTTTATCTCAGTAAAAAATTTGAATTTGAATTTGAATTTGAATAGGTACCATCAGAATAAATAATAACAAGTAGAACAGAATCTTCTTTATCCGAGTCCCAAACGCCGCCATTTATATAACTACTTCCCCCTTCACGTCGTTACGCCCCTCTGTCGCCCAGGCTTGTCGCTAGGGTTGCTTACTGTTAAATATTGCTTACGAATAAAGATAATACCGCTAAAACATAAGTTTTTTTTAATTTTAAACCATTAGTTTATTCTAGTTTTATAAAATGTTACGTACCTACATTAAATATACTTATTGATTTATTTATTTATTTACATTTTAGATAACATGATCCATTTTTAGTTCTTATTTAATTTACAATAATAAGTTATTATAAGACAGTACCATACCAAATGAAGCCATTTAAGTAAGTATTACTTACCTACAAGTATAAAATAAAAACATACAGGCTCACGTAAAACTATTAAGTAAGTTTAGTCCCGCGGAGACGCTGGCCGTGATAGCCCGACTGAGTATCCGGTTTAACGAGTAGGCTAATATCGTGACCTTGAGCGCGACCGGAACGGGAGTTTCTGTTCTACGTGTTCTTATTTATTCTTATGTAGGTACATAGATAAGGTATATGAAATATGTGTGAACATTAGGCGTAAATGTTTACAAAACTACTAGTACAAAGACTTGCCCTAAAAATGAAATTTCCCTCTTGGAGAAAGAAATCCAATCATCTATACATATATGTATATTTTTATGTTAAGGTCGACAGACAAGCTGACAGTCCTCTTGATGGTAGCTGGCTACCTTCGTCTAAAATACAAGCACGCTACAGGCTACAGGTGCTGCAAGTGTTCTTTGACCATAGTGGGATTGAGGATAGGGAAATGGGATCTGGCATAAGTTATATTTAAAACGACTGGCTGAAGCTAATATTTTATATTTAGAAGGACAAAACAAGAGCTAGGTAATAAAATAAAATGAAGTCTCAAAGACAAATTAAACTAGAGCAGATAATGTAGGCGTAGTTAGAAGAACTTCAATATACCTTTCTTTAACTCTGCCTGTCTGGCATTTTGAATCATAAAAATAACGGGACAAGTGCGAGTTGAACTCGCGTGAAGAGGGTTCCGTACGATGTTACCTATCCGCACAATATTGAGTGATTTACCATGTTACTTTAATATCATGGACTTCTTATAGGTTTTCCTATAATCTATAAGCAGAAAACTAATTTCTGTATTTTTTTCAAAATTTTAGGTTCAGTAGTTTCGGAAATAAGGGGAGGGGATAGTTAAATTTTCGTCTATTTTGTTGAATAACTTGGAAACTATTTATTTTAAAATTACAAAAATACATTTAAGATCTTCACAACAAGACCTTCCATTTAATATGTCACACGATGCAGTTTTCAATTTTTATTTTTTATTTTCCACTTTCCCCCCAAAAATTCACGTCACACCTCTGCGTTTGGGCCTAGTAGATTCGGAGATGACTGTGACGGACGGGCAGACGGACACGCGAGTGATCCTATAAGGGTGCCTTTTTTTATTCCGACGTACCGGAACCCTAAAAATTTATCTAAACTCTAATATTAATTACATTAAACTAATATGTAAAAGTAGCTACCCGCTTCTGGCTTCACACGAAGGGTCTTTCCACTAGTGAAAACCGTATCAAATTCGGTTAAACAGACAGAGGTAGACAGTGACTTTATTTTATAATATTGTATGGATTAGTGAAATAAATAAAAATGGTGAAATAAATAAAACTATGTACTCACATAAAAGATAGGACGGTTCGCCATTTTGGATATGAAACTCGATACTGGCAACAGAACAGCTAATAGAATAGCTACCGTGTATAGACTACTTTAGATAAAAATGGGATAGAGTAATGCATCCGCAAAAAGAGACAGATGATTCAATGTTTCTCAATTAATTAACTAACTACTTAGATGATTTAATGGGTTAATTAATTAATTAATTAGTTAATTACGAGCTGAAGATAAGTTTGTAATTCTCGAGCCGTCATTGTTCGAGTTCGAAGGACACTCCAACATATGTATCGGTCCTCGGAAGCAGTTGTAGCCAGAAGTCTAGCCGAACCAGGGGGCCTAGCCAAGATGCACAAAATGGAAACGCTTCCTTTGCGTACTTACGAAACGAAAGAAATGAAGCCCGGTGATTGGTTGTTGAAGTTACAACTGTCACAACAACCAATCACCGGGCTTTATTTCTTTCGTTTCGTAAGTACGCAAAGGAAGCGTTTGCAACAGTTTGCATCTTGGCTAGGCCCCCACATACCAGTACCGCCTAACCAGCGGTAGGATATCTGTAAATGGATTTCTCCTCGTTAAAAAAATAAATAGATACTTCACATGTAAAAACGCCCCCGGGTGGGCTCGAACCACCAACCTTTCGGTTAACAGCCGAACGCGCTAGCCATTGCGCCACGGAGGCTATGAGAATCTTCATGAAATTCTTATTCATGAAACTCTTTATTTCTTATTTTATTCAGGTTGTCAGCGCTTGCAGAGCTTATGGCGTTACTTGTGTTATAACCAACGGTAACCATCTACCATCAAGTGGATCGTTAGCCTGTCTACCAAAATACAAACAGTTTTATGCCCAATGAACTTATCGCACGCTGCTAAGCTATTTGGGCGTCTACTATTGTGATTCTTCTCTCCTCCATGGGGAGTTTATCCTTATCCTTAATCCTATTGTAGTCGGCAGCGCACTTGCAGCAGCAGCTTTGGCGTTGCTTGTGTTATAGGCGACGGTAGCCACCTACCATCAAGTAGACTGTCAGCCTGTCTGCCTTGTACCGTAGTTTCTCATACGGAGGAGTTACTTCGACGAAGAAGCGATACAAGCTGAAGTTGGTATGATGATCAGTAGCAGTAAGCCTCCCATTAGGTTGTCTGACATCTAGCATCCCGGGAAAACCGTGGATGCAGGTTTTTGAATAGGTGAGAGTTTCTCAAATGGAGGAGCTGCTTCGATGTAGAAGTGATACAAGCTCATACATGATTATCAGTTAGTAAGTAAGTAAGTTAGGTTAGTACCCCAAGTAGCACAAGGATAAGTAATATCACAAAAATCTACAATAACAAAAAATCATGTAGCAGCTAAAATTAAAAGACTACATATGTAATTGAATTCGAGTTATTTTTTATGATGAATGGGTGCCAGACAGACTGACGGGATTGTCAATTTTATGAGTTGCTCTCCTCATAGGTCAACAAGCAAAGCTAGATGGAGCTGCAATTGAACTATATAAGTAGACATGATATATGGTAAGGAATTACGCTTATGGGCGTCCATCACCTAATGTTATTTGTTGATATCTTCTGTCTTGGTGTGGTTACTGTCACCAGACAGCTGCCTAGCTTAGGAGGTAAGTTTATGCCTCTGTATTTACAGCCTGCTCTGTAGTTTTATGAATAAAGTGATTTTAAGATAAAGCTCTGGCGATGTGGTATTTGGTCGCTTTTTTCGAAAGCTTTTAGCCGATAACGCGGCGTTATCAAGTTGATATTATCTTTTGTCATATATACATATATCTAGTTGGGGTACTTACTTGTACAAATGGGTACTTATTTGTAAGTACTTTTTATGCTTTTCTCCTTAGTTTTTGGTTTTTAAATTTGTCTGTTAATATTTCTTTTCTTTACTTTATTTTTTCAATAATTTAAAATAATAAATTTCAAAAATAATATTTTTTTTAAATTTTACCGCTGGGATGTTACTTTGACTCTTTATTGGCGTAGGCTGTGACTCCTTTAATTGTGGCGACATCTGCCGTTTTATTCTTTTTTGTCCTTTTCTGTGTGTTTTTGTTCGGTGCCTGCCTCGTTGGAGGCCATTTAATAAATAAATAAATAATTCATCAATCTTATACTTATAATGGTATGTATGTTTATTTCTAGTATTAGGAGTTAAAGGAGTAACTCCGATCGTACGTTGATGCTGAAACACACACTTTTTTATTTAAGAAAATTAATTGATAAGTAGCGAAATATTAATGTACTCTTTATTATTTGAACTCTTTAAATTTGAATTCTTTATGGCGTTTTGTAAGGATTTTTGTTTTAGCTGGGGATCATTTTAGCGTTGATTTTTAGTAAGAAAGTGTAAGTACGAAGGTATTAAACACGATTACTGCAACCAGAGCTGTAACATTGATTCAAGAAGGACATTTTCAGTGTTCTGTGGAGTTGCAGCTGGGTTTTTCTCGCAGAGCTCTCCAAAATGCTTGTAATCGTTTCCAAGAGGCGGGCACTGTTGAACTGCTAGAAGACCTGGTTCGGCTACACTTCTGGCTACAACTGCTTCCGAGGACCGATACATATGTTGGAGTGTCCTTCGAACTCGAACAATGACGGCTCGAGAATTACAAACTTATCTTCGGCTGACGATTCGAAATCGGTTGCACGAAGATCAGCAAAGATCAAGACGACGAGTAATTCGAATTCCTTTGACCAGGGCTCAACGTGCAAACCGTTTAAGGTTCTCTCGACAACATTTGGACTGGGGAATAAACCAGTGGGGCATGGTGCTCTTCACTGACATGTGTAACGCAACGTAACGCAACGTAACGTAACGTAACGTAACAACATAACATAACATAACATAACATAACATAACATAACATAACATAACATAACATAACATAACATAACATAACATAACATAACATAACATAACATAACATAACATAACATAACATAACATAACATAACATAACATAACATAACATAACATAACATAACATAACATAACATAACATAACATAACATAACATAACATAACATAACATAACATAACATAACATAACATAACATAACATAACATAACACAAACCAACACAACACAACACAACACAACACAACACAACACAACACAACACAACACAACAAAACATAACATAACAACATAACATAACATAACATAACATAACATATAATTTGATATTACAAATAAATGGGTTAATCATTTTGTGAAACTTATACACAAAATTGACTTCAATCCTGGAGAAGTCAATATGTAGGTATAGTGTAACTTGTTTTAGCTGGTTTAAATTAACATTAACAATTATTATTGTTATCGTGTTATCTCTAGACTCTAGTCTAGACTCTTTTAAGGTTATAACTATAAAGCTCAGTTTAATTATAACGTACTATTTCCGAGGGATCTGGCAAAGCTCTAACAGCAAGAGAGATTAATAATAATAATAATATTTATTGTTTTTATATACATATATATTGTAAAAAATTTAAAATTAAGAAAGAAAATAAATAAATGAATAATAATAATAATAATAGACTTGGCTCACGAGGTGACCGCCATGTGGGATGTCGATTCGACAATCATCGTCCCGATAGTTGTTTCGGCCAACGGTCTCATACCGAAGAGCCTCGACCAACATCTCAAGAGGCTCCCACTAGATGGCTGGGTCAGGGGACAGATACAGAAGGCGGTACTTCTTGACACGGCACGAATTGTCAGGAGGTTCCTCACTCTGCAGTCCTAACCACCGATAGCTTGGGCCTTGCCCCGCTACCTGCGGAAGACTAGTTTTAAGTTTTTTGTAATATTTTTTTTTTTGATAGATACATATTGTAAAAAACTTAGAACTAAGAATTAAAATGAATAAATAAATAAATAAATTTATTTTATTTCACAATATTAACATAATACGTACATGTATAATAATAATAATAATAATAATTTATTTTAAACAAAAAAAGTATAACAAACTCAGCTTAACAATTAACTATAAATCAATAAGAGATGTTCCAAGTACCTACATTATGTAAACACTTTGAATTAATAACACTTTAAATATTGCTCATGTATTTTGTCGGAAGCTTTATTTCTTTATTTTGTCAACTAGAAGTATTATCAGCAGCTAGTATAATTATCATATATCTGCCAAGTAGGTCCTTTAGGATGGGCAGAAACAGACTTATCGAACGTAGGCGTGAACCGATGACGTCACGGTCTCCACACCCACTCGCGATGGGGGTGGGGATAGGGGGTGGCGGTGGGGATGTGCGGGACAGGGGGTGGCAGAGGGTGAACGGGTGAAGCGGAAAATGGGTACCGTTTGTGTAGACCACAGATTTGACGTATTCAATTTTTGCATTACAAGGGAGTTTGGTAGATCACAATCGTGAATTACTTTTAATTCATTCAATCCTTACTGATCCCTCGGAAATAGTACTTTTTTTTTATGTTATGTCGACAGACAGGCTGACGGTCCACTTGATGGTAGGTGGCTACCGTCGCCTATAACACAAGCAACGCTACAGGTGCTGCAAGTGCGCTGCCGACTACAGTAGGATTAAGGATGAGGGATTAGGAGGGGATAAGGAAATGGGCTCTTTTTTCTGGATGATAATGTAGGTATGCAAAATGTCATAATGATCGTTTACAAACATACTAATTTCATAACAAACAATCTTATAAAATTAGTTAGTATTATTTCATTGAATTTAATTTTAACGCGACTTCGTCCGGGTCTCTTTATAAAATAATATTCGTGAAAACGACAATTTTGTATGGAGGGGAGAGGAGTTAAAGGGCGGAGATGGGGGTAGGGTGAGTAGCCTATGTCACTCGCTGATAATGTAGTTCTCTATAGGTGAAAGAATTTTTAAAATCAATCGAGTAGTTTTTGAGTTTATTCATTACAAACATACAAAAATACATACAAGTCTTTTCTCTTTACCTATTAAGCCTTTTTTTTTTTTTTTATGAGGAGAAATCCATTTACGGATTCTCTACCGCTGGCTAGACGGTAGGGATATGTGGGACTCACCCAGTCAAGGGACTGGGTCCTACACCACTAAAACTCCCCGGTGTCTCCTTGCCCTTTAAGCGGGGTGGACCGGGTTCTGCCTAGGCAACAACTCCGATCCACCCCAGGGCAGCCTAGTCATTGCTGACTAGGCTTACTCCATTACCTATTAAGCCTAGTATAAATGGAGTTTTTTTGTAGGACTTTTCATGTCATACGGCCTTATTATACTTACCTACTTATAATGTAACTTATGATTATATTTTAAAATAAATATCTCTAAGTTTTAAGTGGAAAAATCTTTCCTCAGATATAAGCAGTAATAGTTACGACCTTCTTCGTATACTTAAGTCATCATCACATCCATGATGTCAAGGAGTTGGATTTACTGTTGAAACTTAAAAATCTGATGAAAATTTAAATTACCTAATAGAACTTAATTTTGTTTCCGGCACTGTGAACCCTAAACAATATTTTGAGAAAAATGTTATTTGTCTTAAAACAGTCATTTATGTCGATGGTTTGACGACACATTAATTTTAAATCTTCTAATCTTATCTCTATATATAAAATTTTTTTTTTTTTTGTCTCCTCTATGCTACAATCTGTCACCTCTGGGACATTCAGTAGTTGTTATGTCAATTAAAGTCATGTCTTGAGAGGTGCTAGTCCACAGACAAGTCCTCATGTGTAAAATTTTACTGTAGTGACAGTAAGTCTTGAGGAATTTTCCTTTTCAACCTTCTCAGCATTCCTGGCTTCACCATAAGGTTCTTGGCTAAGCTAAGCAATATATAAAAATGAATCCCTATTTTCCTTGGTCACGGCATCACGCGTGAACGGGTAGGCCGATTTTAATACGGTTTTCACAAATATAAAGAGGGATAGACGGGGAATGTTTTAGTATATAAAAAAAAACACCACGGGCGAAGCCGTGGGTGGGTCGCTAGTTTTAAATAAAAACATTTATAGCCATCAGAAAAGTCCCTTGCCGTGTAAATAGACTAGCAAGGATTAAAAAAACAAAGGTCTGAGTGAAATATAAAAGGTTCAACTTTTTTAAATATTATATTATAATGACCAATAATTTATTATTATGGTTCTAATCCAGAAAGAAAGTAATTACTGTTCCTAAAGGACGCAGACGTCTGCGTTGCATCAAGCGAGTTCCGACGTCGCGTCGCGTTGGTGCGAGACCGCTTCAATTTATTTTCTCGCTCGTAGTTTTTTAATTAATTTACGATAACTCCTAAGATATTAATTTAAATTGTGTCGTGTATGGGCTACTATAATGTGTACGAACTGCTTAAGGTGACTAAAGCATTTATTTTGATAATGATTAATATTGTATTCGTCTAGATAGCTTTTCTAAATAACCACATTATATGTGATCAATTTTTTAGAAGTTAGAATGGGTATAGTAAGCTATCCCTTAAAAGATAGAATATGCCAAAACTATAAAACTCAAACTATAGACAAAACTACAAAAAAGTCCGCGACGACAAAACCAATCCCACATATATTGTTTTGTGGTATCTTAACGATATCATACGCCGGTCCCTTGCCAGTGTCAACGTGCCAAGTCTACTTGAACCGACTGGCGTTGCAAGAGACGATGGCAAGAGACCGGACGGTATGAGTTTGATTCCATGGAAGATGGGTCGGGTGCTGGTATGGGATGCAACCTGTTCAGACACGCTGGCCCCTTCCCATCTACATGGAACCAACAACAGAGCTGGTGCGGCTTGTGAAGCGGCTGAAAAAGCTAAAGCATGCAAATACAGGGGTCTAGGTTCCGAATATGATCTGCCACGAATGTGGAGCGCCAATTGATACGGCCGACCACACGCTGGCGGAGTGCCCAGGTTGGGTCAATGAGAGGGCGGCTCTGATGGCAATCGTGGGACAGGACTTGTCCTTACCCGCTGTCGTCAGGGCGATGATTGAAAGTCTTGACGGCTGGAATGCCGTCAAGACGTTTTGTGAAGCGGCCCTGAGTGGAAAAGAGGCCAATGAGCGGGCCCGCGAGGCAGACCCCCAGGCTGATCCACTCAGGCGTCGAAGGGCCGGCCGACGTGCCCGGGCGTATGCCGCGGCGCACGTCGCGTGACAACCTCAGGGCGTCGGAAGGGGACGTGTCTGACGCCCTGAAACACCCAATAAAGACGCGTGGTGGCTCGCGGCATCCCAGTGGGCCGCCACATTTGAAGCGAGGCGAAGCCATTGCCCTAAGCTGGGTTAGGTTAGGTTAGCCTAACATAGCGGTGCGTGGGGATCCGAGGATAAGGCCTCTGTGAACTCGGACCCGCACATCACCGCTGATGGTGGAATCCGGGGGGGTTTTAGTGGGTATTCCCGGTGATAAGTCACTTCACCGGGCGAGTCCCACACTCCCCCTCGTCGACTGTCCCCGTCGGCGAGGGATAGTGCGTAAACGTCATTTCCCCTCCTAAAAAAAAAAAAAAAAAAAAAAGGTTCCGAATATGATTTTGACCCATTCGGTGTCGAGACCCTTGGTCCGTGGGGTGCTAGCGCTATAACGCTTTTTAAGGAAATAGCTAAAAGTTTAGTCGAGACCACAGGAGACCGAAGAGCTGGCAGCTCGGACAAAGAATCAGTCTAGCTATCCAAAGGGAGAACGCTGCCAGTATCTTCGGAACCTTGCCTAAAGGGACTCCTTTTAATAATATATTTTAGTTTTTATATTAAAATTAGGACTATCGATTATAGTTTATATTAGTTTATTATAATTATATTATATTTTATTTGTACACGTTGTAGGTGTAAATGTGTTACGGAGGTCATAAAAATTGTTTTAAGACAAAAAATAACACTATTGTTTTGTTATATCTCAATATACGGATTAGGCAGCGTTTTCGATGAAAGCTCGCAGAAAGCTCGATCGACATCTTCAACAAATTTACACATAATGAATTATTCACCTAAATCTATCTTGGGAATCACTCTGAAAACCACATGTTTGTCCGTTCAGTAGTTTTTGAGATTATCGCGAACATATAGACAAACAGACGCGGCGGGGGATTTTGTTTCATAGAATGTAAGGATAGGGATATAACTTTTATTTATTTATTTATTTATTTTTACACGGCCTCCAACGAGGCAGGCACCGAACAAAAACACACAGCAAGGGACAGAAAAAAAAATAACATGGCAGATGCCGCCGCAATTAAAGGAGGCACAGCCTACGCCAATAAAAGTCAATAAAAACAATTTGTATCTACATTATCTTATGTTACTGAGATAAAAAAAATTAGTTTTCTGTGCGTTTGTGCACGCTAATCTCTAAAACGGCTTAACCGATTTGAATGTGGTTTTCACTGATGTTATTGTTGCTCGCTCCATCTTCGGCCTCATCTTTCCTACATGGATAGATGCTGGTCAAGAGCAAACCCATCTATAATAAAAAAAAAATAAAAATAAAATCGATTGCCAAACAAAGGTAAAATAAAACAATATTTAATAGTAGAATGTAGGTTTTCTCGGCCGGTATGTTGGAAATTCTTCCATGGAAGAATTTCCAACAGACCTCATCCCGGGCCATCATCCCGGAAACCCACAACTCATATAAAACAATATTTCCCTATCCACTCCTAACCCCTTATCCTTAATCCTACTGCAGTCGGCAGCGCACTTGCAGCAACTTAAGCGTTGCTTGTGTTATAGGCGACGGAGCCACCTACCATCAAGTGGACCGTCAGCCTGTCTGCCGACCTTAACATTAAAAAAAATCAGAAGTAGATCAATCTTGGCAGATGTTATTTATTGTTTCTTATGCAATCCAATTATTAGACGAATGAAGCCATGGGCCACGTCTAGTAAATATTATATAAATTCCAAAGACATTATCGGTTGTAACTATAACCAAGTACTCCTGCTCAAAAGTGATCCCTCCTCCTCTCTCATCCCCTAGACCTATTTTCCCCCCTTGACCTGACCTTTCCGCCGCGCATGCGTCGCCACCAGTTCCAGCTCGGCCGGCTGAAATTTTCAGTGCTCACTCAACAGTCTCCGAGCTTGGCATCAACCGGCCAGTGCTCCTCTAACATATAAAAAGTAATATATATCTCCTACATATATGAAAAACATATATAAACATTCTAGACTCCGCGGCCATACCCTTTACATATATAATTTTGAAATCGACCCCTTCTGCCACATAGTCATTCGATTTTCAACAAAGAATATATCCTATAAATAGTGATAGATACATATATAGATATATATTTTAGTATAAATATTAAATCAAATAGTTCATATTATATTTTGACAGTGCTCAAATAAGCTACAAGGTATGTATAATTCGGAGATCATTTTCAAAATCGCAAGTAAAAATAGTAACTCGATTTTGTCACCTTCATTAGATATATATAGATAATATCTTTTTAACATGACCTTTTGACCTTCTCTTTCATCATACGCATGTGCAGAGATCTGCGCAGAAGGCATAGACAAAAATTAATTCAATTGCTAAACACATTTCAAGTTTTGAAAGTGTGTAGTAGCAGCCTGTTAATTTAATATTTTTTTTGTTTGCAGAATAACTTAATAACGAGATAGCTAGTATGTCAAAGCTGACTCTGGACGGCTTTTTTTCCTACTGCAAGCAAATCGCTGAACACATACAGTTGGTTCGTTCGATACTCCATTTAGCCGCCATTTTCTTCCGCCATTTTGTAATGCCTATTGATTTTCTTCGACGCCATTTTGTTTCACTGCGATCTTTGTTCATTAGTGCATTGATTTCTTTTAATTAAGTACATAAAGTTTGCATGCTTCCTCCTGCTTTGGTAGATATAGTTTGTGTTAGATGTAATGAGAGCAAGCAGTGACAATTTATGTCAAAAACGAAACAATTTATGATTTAAACTCAGACCGACAAAAACGTTTTAAAAAATGAAGCCGGTTCGCTGAAGATGTGTGCATAACCCTACTTGTCGTATGCAGTTAAAAATGTTATCCACTAACAACTTTCACCCCAATTAATTATTATAATACTTATTAAACAAAAAATATAGTCAGGTATATCAACTATTCGCGTCAGACTATAGAGCGGCCGTCACCCTATTGCAGAATCGTCTTCCTATTACCTGCTTCACTTAAGAGTGTGTTATAGTTTTTCTCGGTCTGAGGATTTAAAGTAATGTTTTAAAAATGTTTAGAAAAAATCAAACAAAATGGAAAGTTCATTCAATAGCCTAATTTAAATTAAATTAATTAATTTTTGATAGATAAAAGATTGCTAGAAGAATTTATACACGTTGAATCGACACAAAATCTATCCATACTAATATTTTATATGTGTAAGTAAATCCGTCTGTCTGTCTGTTACCTTGTCACGCCTAAATCGCTGAACCGATCATCATGAAATTTTGGACACACATTGTCAGGGATGCAAAAAAGGACATAGGGTGCCTTTCACCCAGAAAAAATAGGTACTGTTCCCGAGGGATCATCTAAAGCCTAGCAAAGCTATAAATGTAATAAAGATGTTAGGCGTTACATTGCTCATATATTTAGTCAGACGTTATGTTTTTATTCTTCAACGGGGGCGAAGCCGCGGGCATTAGCTAGTATTATAATAAAAATAAAAATGACTAACTTGTATCGTCTGTCTGTCTGTCGATTTTTAAAAATAAAATAAAAATAAAAAATATCGCGCGCCCTCTCCACAGAGTAAATACTCGCTAGCAAGTAATTTTAAAACTCTGAGAGGCATTGTCATTTGTCAAATTATGCGTATGTAGTTAATACACAACATCACAGACAACATTCTCGTATCATTTGGTTCCTACCAGTTCCTACTTTGTTTCTATTAAATATCTTTGGAGAATATTATTTTTTGGGTTTCGCAGAACACATCCACTTATTATTTATAAACTTTTCGTAGTTAATACTACGTGATTTTAATTTTACTTTTGATAAACGAAATAACGCTACAACTATTAAAACCTGTTAATGGTCGCTTTTATAATTTCCCGTGACACGGCACGGCACGGCACGTTTTTACCGTCACGGTAAAATAGGAAAGCAAAATGTATGCAATTGTATGCAGATGCTTTTTAATTTATCGTCCACGGCAACGGCATGCTGTGAACAGCAACGGTCTACCGTGCCGTCGCCGTAGCACACTCTGCTCCCCATCAAATCGTCGCGGCAGTGTTGAGAGTGTAGTGTGTACGTACAAGGAATTTGTAGTTGTGTGCGTGCGTACGGGCGGCGCGGGCGCGAGGCGGCTCCAGTTTTGCGTAAGCGGTAGGTACAAGCAAAATGACGTTATTTAAATACGACGTAGTAACTTTACTGGAACTTGTTGAAACAAGACCATGCTTATGGGACAAATCATTAGACGCTTTTAAAGATAAAGTTCTTAAAGAAAAGGCATGGAACGAAATATTCCGTTTCTTGGAATTTGGGTCTTCCTTGAGCTTATCAATAGGATGTAGTATAATCCTTCTAAATATTTTACTTTTAAAAGCGAAAGTTGCCAATGCTTTCTTGTAATAGGTATGTTTTTTTCTATGTCGTAAATACAACAAATAAAGAATAAGTAGTCGCTGTCTCTTCGAAAACAACGTCCGCACTTCGAAGGCGCAAATGATTTTACGGCAAATTATAAAACCGACCTACGGCACGGTATGCCGTCGACGGCCACAAAAATACCTGAGACTTCCACGGTATTACCGTGCCGTGCCGTGCCACGGCAAATTATAAAAGCGACCATTAATGCCACAGATTATATTACAATATGACAGATTGTTTTTCCAGGAAAATATTAAATAGCACAGAAGAATTAATAGCTATATATTTAATGTAATAAGTATATGCGAAAAAAAAATAATTAAAAATGTATTATTAGGCCATCACTGGCTTAAAATATTATTTAAAAAACACAGTTCGAAAAAAGAGTTTTTGAATTAGCTTTTTTCACTCATACAGGCCCTATACTTTCTACTTGTAATAAAGAATGATCATTCAGTACCTACTTTGATTTATTTCGTCTTATACATGAAAATCTTTGAAAGTAAAATTTTAAATTAATTCAGCCCAAACCCTGGTAGGCTTAAAATAAAGATTTGAAAAAAATTAAATAATAATATCATAAAGTGGGATATTATTTACTTTTCTTGGTTTCGCTCCCCCTGAAATCAATTCTGGTTACGCCTTTTTTCGTGATAGCTCATGAGCTACACTTGTCACCCCAGTTCTCGGATCATGAGCTTGTGCAGAAGCTTTTTGAAAATGTCTCCACGCCCTTGCTGTAAAAAATTATGCTCCCAGTGGAAACTTGGCTTAAATGTCTAATCTTAAAATAATTTCAGATTATACAAAAGTGCTAATATTTTGTGAAATTTCAGGGAGAAAAGATGTCGGCGCTATCTGGACAGGGAACTCCGAAGCTCACCTCGGCCGTTGGGAATCTTTACTATGACTGTGAGTATGGCGACAAATTTTTAACACTTATCTATTAGGTAATAGATGGATTTAACAAAATACACATAACAAAATGCAGAAACTAGACTGACGTGCCCTGGGTTCTCCTGGGTTCGATTGAATTACTTTACAACCAACTTGGGCCGTTTTTCGCCATTGAATCTTGAGCGTTGCAAACTCCCTAAGTCACGATGTCAACCCTTATAACGACGCGATTTTGAAAATTAAAAGACCTCCTTGTCCGTGGTTCAGACAATTAATATTTCTTTATTGCTGACTGTATTCGGATGCTAAATTATCAGTAAAATGACAATATAGACTTTATTGCTAAAATCCTCCCGGATTCCACCATCAGTGGTGATGTACTACGGGTCCGAGTTCACAGCGAGGCCTTATTATCCTCGGATCCCCACGCACCACTTATTCGCTTGTTCGTGGCCCAATGGAATGCCGTCAGACATGTCCTCTTCTGACACCCTGAGGTTGTCACGCGACGTGCGCCGCGGCATACGCCCGGGTACTTGACGCCTGAGTGGTTCAGCCTGGGAGTCTGCCTCGCGGGCCCGCTCATTGGCCTCTTTTCCACTCAGGGCCGCTTCACAAAACGCATTCCAGCCGTCAAGACGTGGTGCGGTAACCCCATGCACCCCGGCTGCATTGCCTCTTCGCGCCATCTCTCGAGTGCCTCCTCTTGAGCCCTCTTCTCCATCGTCTACCTCTTCTGGGGGTGGACTCGCGCCACCGACCTTTGCATTTGCTGTCTGATGGTAGACCGCCGCAAGGACCTCGGCATCCAGCTTCCAGGGAAGCGTCCCTGCGACCACGCATGCCGCCCTCCACGAGGTGGCGGGATACGCTCTGATGACCCTGGTGTGGTCTTCGTAGTAGGGCCAAATTATAGGCGGACAAAGAGTCAACCCATATTGTCGCTCCATACAGGGTCATCGAGCGCACCACGCCCACGAAAAGGCGACGGCACCCTCCACTCGACCCACTCAGGTTGGGCATCAGCCCCCTCAGGGCGAATGCCGCCTTTGTCACTCTAGGAGCCAGACTTCTAAAGTGCTCTTTGAAGTTCCATCGGCTGCCGATGGAAACACCGCTCACTATAATGTGGGCGTCCGGTGGTGGCGCCTTACGAGGTCCGTGGAAGCAAATTGCTTCCGACTTTTCAAGGGCCACCGTCAGGCCGGCCTCGTTGGAGGCCATGTAATAATAAATAAATAACGTCAATCAATTCCAATGGAAAGAGTAGAAGTAAATTTGCCTCGTCAACGTGGTTACGCTCTAGAGTGTTTTGCGTCCCCTATAACAATCAATTTTCCCTTTCAACTTTTGAAAGTGTCAAATGGTGTTAATTATTCGTTATTAATTGCGTTTGTAAGTGATAAGCCATGTTTTAAAGTAATTCCTCTAATGTAACTTTAGCTGGGAACGTTTTTAGTTGTTCACGTTTTGGATTATGGAAAAATCTTCGATGGGAAAAGATAATGTACTAAAAGATTCAATGAAAACTTCAATAATTCAAATCGTCCCAACACTTATTAAATGTTCATCCTAACTAATAATAATTATGAATGTGAAAATGATTTGTTTGTTTGTTTGTGACGCATTCACGCCTTAACTACTGGCCTGATCATCGTGAAATTTTGCATACACGTTGTCAGCGGTACAGGAAAGGACATAGGATACTTTGAGCCAGAAGGTTATATTATATTTCGATGTTTCAGCCAGAATAAAAGTACTGTTTCCGAAAGATACAGACGAAGTTTGAACATTGGAAAATAAACAAAATATTTTAATAATTCCTATTTTGTTTAGTTTGTTATGTATGGAAATAACTAAATTGTAATTTGTTGGAAATTTTCAATTAAAATTTATTATTTTAAAAACAGATGAAGTTATATGTAATGAAAACCTGTTTCTAACAAATTAAATTAATTGTCCATTTTCAAAACGATGTCATATAAATTTATTAAAGTTTCATCCAAATTGGCTTATCTTAAGCTAATTAGGTTCAAAGAACCAAATCTATATCTAAACATATTATAAAACTAGTGGAGCCTGCAACTTCGTACGCGTGGTATTCGGCATGCTCGCAGCGTGTAACTTTTTTGTTTGTAAACCGATTCGAATGAAATAAACACTAAATGTTATGGGAAGATTAATACAATACATCAGTGAAAACCGCATTCAAATCGGTTAAGCCGTTTCTGAGATTACCGTGCACAAACGTACAGACAAACAGACAAAAATTCTAAAAAAACTGTTTTTTTGACTGCGGTAACGTGAACAAATTCTTTTTTTTGAAAAATACTTAATGTATATACAGACACGGCCCGTTTACGATTTTATTATATAATTGTCCGTGGTGACCGTCTTGGTCACCACGGACTGTCTTGCCAGAAACATGCTGGCCGCTTTTCAAGGCATGCTGCCTTAAATGACATCCTCCGCCGGTCTCCTGCGTCAGCCAATGTACCAGCTATATTAGAGCCTGCAGGCATCTTGAGAAACGATGGCAAGAGACCGGATTCCGTGGAGATTGGGAAGAGTGCTGGTGTGGGATGCTACTTGTGTAGACACACTAGCCCCTTCGCATCTCCATGGAACATCCACTAAGGCAGCAGCCGCAGCAGGGGCGGCGGAAAAAAATAAAATCTCGAAATATAGTGGCCTCGGCGCCGAATATGGTTTTGTACTATTCGGTGTCGAGACACTCGGTCCGTGGGGGCCTGCAGCAATGAGCCTCTTCAAAGACATCTCGAAGAGGCTTATCGATGCGACGGGAGACCGAAGAGCTGGCACTTTCCTCGGCCAACGTATTAGTTTGGCCATTCAACGAGGAAATGCTGACAGCGTACTCGGTACAATGCCGCAGGGTCCATTTTTATATTATTACTTTTTAATCAATTTAATATTAATTTATTTTTAGATTAGATAATTTTAGTTTTTATGTTAAATGATATGTAAATATTGTCTTCTATAATTTAATAAATTTCAGTAATAAAGGAAAAAATAGTCTGCATTTGTAAAAGAAAATTACATCTATGCTATTTAATTAAAATAAAATTTAAAAAATTAGAAGCAATTTAGAATCGCTAATTTAGAACGCATTAGATTTAAAACGAAAACTTTGCCTAGTGACGGTGAATATATAATCTGTCGTAATGTGATATTTTCCGGATATGTTGGTTATTTCCTGAGGGCGGAAGAGACGGCCCATGTCATCGGATGTCGCGATAAGCGACGCGTGCACAGCGAAAGACATCAATCAGTAGCTTCTCTCTCCTTTCATTAGATCTAGCGGCGATATCTTTGATTTCAATTTCTTTTAATTTCGTGTTCAAATTCTACATATTTTCTGAATAGTTCACTATCTACCAATGAAGCAAATAACAGTGGCAGGACACACTCCTGTTTCGCAGTCATGAATTGGGCAACCAGTCTGGTGGCAGTAACCACCCCCTTACAGAAGACCACCATGAAAAAAGGGCTCGTATACTGTTGTGCTTCGGGGATGCCAGACCTTATCCTTATCTTACTAAAGTTGGCAGCGCACTTGCAGAACACTTGGCTTGATGACAACCACGTATTAACAAGTGGACCGTCAGCTTGCCTGCCGATCTACACAATAAGAAAAAAGAAAGTCACATCAAAATCGACTCAGTTTCTAAAAATCACAAAATAAATACTTACTTCAATTTCATTTATTACTAGCAACCGGCCTTCGGATAGGAATCCACTTTCTTTACATCTTCTCTATATATAAAAATGAATCCCCATTTCCCTTGGTCACGGCATCACACGTGAACGGGTAGACCGATCTTAATTCGGTTTTCACTAATAGAAAGAGGGAAAAACGGGGAATGTTCTTATATATAAAAATTGCACCCCGGGCGAAGCCGGGGACAGGTTGCTAGTAAGATATAAATATTTCATTCTATTCTACTTTTTAAATTATTTTCGTCTGCTTTAACATGAATCTTAAGGGTTTTTAAGGTCCTTAATATTTAAGGTTAGACGACAGTCCATTTGATATTAAATTCCTAAAAACACCAGCAACATCCGGGGGATAAAAATGGATAAAAGTAGGATAAAGGATTAGGAGCAAGTTGACGAATTGGCTCTCGCATCACTTACGTTACTGAACAGCACATTTGCTGATATATCACTTTCCAGTTTATGACGTTTCACCACCAATATTTGTAATAGGTACCCAATAGCAAAGCTGTAAAAAATAAATGAAATTAGTATTAAATCCTTTAGGCTATTATTTTGCTAAATCTGCTGAATCTAAAATATAAATCCACCGCGACCCATTCGGAGAGACGTCATTTTAAATTACTCAAAACTGACTATAAAAACAACCCTAATGTTTTGTTTGCGTCATAGAGTATGCATAAACAGAGGAGACATTATATTACATATGAGTAATATAACGCCTGATATCTTAGACAGACAGACAAACTCTTTATTACTCACACAACATAAATGAAAATAACAAATAAATAAATACTACAAATAAGTGAGTACAGGCGGTCTTATCGCTAAGAGCGATCTCTTCCAGACAACCTCGTGGCAGAGGAGAAAACAAGAAAGAGAGAAAGAGGTAGAGTGCTAAAGAAACAAAATATAATCAATAATCTATATACTAAATTTTCAAATATAACAGAGAAGAAGAACATACACATATACATAAATAAATAGATAAATACATAAGTATATATACAGAATAATATATATACATATAAAATACAAATACATATATAACATATATACACTTGAGATTAAAACAATAACAACTTGCTAACTAAGCTTGGGACAAGAGATAATTATGCAATTTATTTTTAAAGATAGACAGTGACTTAGAGTGCCGAATTTCAGGTGGCAACTTATTCCAAAGATGTGCGGCTTTAACAGTAAATGATTCTTTAAAATATCCAGAGCGGGTTAAAGGAGTTTTCAAAATGTTGTCGAATTTCGACCTCAGTTGAAGATTGTGATCTAAACCAAGGAATTCAAATCGAACTTTGAGATAACAAGGAGTTCGAGGATTATAGAGTACGTTATAGAGTAAAGTGAGAACGTGCTCCGCGCGACGCAGTCTCATGGGCAATCATCCAAGCTCCCTCCTAAATTCAGACACATATAATTGCTGTTATACATTTGCTAGGCATTGGATTTTTATTATTGTGTGATCCCTTGGAAACAGTACTTTTTTTTGCATGAAATGTACCCTTTTTGTATACTTTTCTGTAACCATGACAACATGTATATTCAAAATTGGATTGTGATTGGTTGAATAGTTAAGGCGTGAAAAGGTAACAGACAGACATACAGACAAAGTTACTTATTAGTAGGGAGACGTACTCTCTTCGAAATTATTCACCGCCGCTTTGGAAGCCGCATTTAAACTCCTTCGGTTTGTCGACGATATTGTGGTCATGGCGCAGTCGATAAGAGAACTCAACATTATGCTCGATGGCCCCAACCGAATTGCTCCAAAGAGTGGACCTTAAGATGAATATGGACAAGACGAAAATTATGTCTAATGTCCATGTTAGGCTCATAGTACAGTTGGGAATGAAACTTACGAAGTTGTTCACGAGTACATCTACTTGGGACAAACAGTCCAATTAGGTAGAAGCAATTTCGAGAAGGAGATCAAAGGAGGAATCCAACTCGGATGGGCAGCTTTCGGGAAGCTCCAAGACATCTTCCTGTCAAAAATTCGCCAGTGTCTTAAAACAAAAGTTTTCGACCAATGTGTGTTGCCAGTGTGATATATGGCGCTGAAACTTGGTCTCTAACTATGGACCTCGTAAGAAAGCTCAACATCGCTCAACGAGCTATGGAAAGGACTATGCTTGGGGTTACACTACGAGATCGAATCAAGAATGAAGATATCCGTAGACGAGCGAAAGTTACCGATATAACCTGGAGGATTAGTAAGTGGGCAGAACACATAGTACGGAGAACCGACGGCCGTTGGGGGCGGAAGGTTCTCGAGTGGAGGCCACAGACCAGCAAGCACAGCGTAGGAAGTCCACCCACAAGGTAAACAGACGACCTGATAAGGGCCACGGGTCGACGGTGAATCCAGGCTCCTTCTGATCGGTTCATTTGGAGAATTAGGGGAGGCCTTTGTCCGGCAGTCGACGTCCTATGGCTGAGATAATGAATGATGGAGTGGGACGAATTTCCTTACAAAATTACAAAAACAAGAATGTAAGTATTTTATTACACGATGGTTGTACATTGCGCGTGTACTCGCACTAAATGTTGCTAAAACCACAGGTGAGGCTGTCACAAAAAAAAATCTCCAGTGATTTTAAATCTGGTGACGGACCTCAATTTATTTTCTAATTGTTGGCACATACATAAGATGTATTCTTATTCTTATGGCACATATGCCAAACAACCAACAACTAACGATACCGGTTTCAAATCATGTAAGGCGACATCTAGCCACAAGTTGCTTACTAGGAAGTCAAAACAAACTACTGGCGCCATCTGTTGAACTTTAATAACATTAATATAATATAATACCGTTCTACAATGGTCTTCTGTAAGGGGTGGCTATTGCCGCCAGACGGATTGCCAATACTACTTAAAAAGCCGTGTGAATCGAGACCGAAACCTAGCGAATGGTATTTCATTGATATTACCGTTCTACTTTTAATCTATGATGGCAGTGTAATATATTCGGGGATTACCCGCCCATTACATTGGGCTCCCGCTCCATAGACACTGATTGTTTTCTTTTTATTTACGGCTATAGACTAGTGAGATTGCGGTTGTTTGTCTAAGGTATTAAGGGGCTTTGTGGGGTTTTAGCATTTTGCCATTGCATTCCATCAATGAGTGTTTGTGGAGGAGATTTAAAAAAAAAATGTTTGCAACACTGACAGTGTAGCAAAAAAGTATACGGTACTTACTTAAGTACTTTTCAGTAAAATTACTTTCTCGAAACTAGTTTATAGTTGTTTTTTAATGACAATATTATGTGACGAACAAAAAGGCAGCACATTAAATGGAACGTGCTAGATATATAAAAAAAAATTAAAAGTAAAGACCTTTTATATGATAAAGAATAAGGGACAAAAGTAGGATAAAGAGTCTTTATCCTGGCATCAAAATAAAAGAACATATTTGCAGTAATTTTAACGTGATCTTAGCCAACAAACTCAGTGTGTCAGCCATTTTTAACCACATAACTATCTAGTATTTTTTTTAAATTCACCGAAACGATGTTTGTGTATTTGGAAACAAATGCATTTCTAATAAGAATTCCCTAAAACCGGTTAATTCCCGGGAACTTTTAGTTTTTTTACTAATTGCAGTGTTTGGGGTTTCCAAAAAGTACGTTCTCTTGACAATTAAATCGAAATTTCTTTATCTTTTTCTTATTAGTACCTATTTGTTTACGGGTAACCTAATAAGTCCGTAACCTCGTACGCGTGGTATTCAGTATAGCCGGTAACTTTTTTGTTTGTAAACCGATTGGAATGAAGCAAACATTAAATGTTACGGGAATCTCGCTACAATACAACAGTGAAAACCGCATTCAAATCGGTTAACCCGTTTCTGAGATTAGCGTGCACAAACGCACGGACAAACAGACAAAAATTTTAAAACTTATTTTACCTTGGTAACATAAATATACATCGTGTACATTTAAAATTCTACCCATAGAAGAAAAAACACAGTTTATATTATTAAAGGAACTATTTTTTAACGAAAATTTAAAAATTCCAAAATTAACTTACTCAACCAGATTATTTGATGAATCAAATTATAATTTACCCAAATATAACAACCTTTACGGAAAAAGACGTCTGGCTTATGTCATACCGAATTCAATAAATCAACTACCTAAAACATTAAAAAGTGACATATTAACACCCAAAAACATCACTTATAAGCTAAAAAAATACTATTTACAATTAACTGCAGATAAATATAATTTTAACAATAATACAAAAAAAAATTCTATCGAGTCCAAGGCCCAAACAGCGGCCAAAAAGTTGGGCATCCTAAATAGAGTGAAGCGATGCTTCACACCTGGACAGCTCCTCTCTTTATACAAGGCACAAGTCCGATCTTGCATGGAGTATTGCTGTCACCTTTGGGATGGCTCAGCAAAATACCAACTTGCTGCACTCGACTCGGTGAATCGCAGAGCTAGGAGGCTCATTGGCGATGATACACTAATAAGAACTAAGCTGCAGAGCCTGGCACATAGACGCAAAATTGTCTGTCTGTGTGTAGGTATTCTATAAGATGTACTTCGGAGAGTGTGCTCGAGAGCTGCATGAGATCATACCGCCTTCATCTTTCTTCTATCGGACATGGGGACGTAGGTACGGCTGGTTACCATCCTCACCTTGTCGAAATCCCTCTAATTCGGACCGAGCGCTTTAAAACATATTTTGTGATGCGCACTGCTAAGGATTGGAACTCCCTGCCGGCAGCGTCTGTATTTCCGAGCTCATACAATCGAAATCTTTTCAAGGTTCGAGTGAATAGGCATCTTCTGGGTGAGCTCGCTCCATTTTCGGCCTCATCCTTCCTACATGGATAGATGCTGGTCAAGAGCAAACCCATCTATAAAAAAAAAAAAAAAGTTATGAAAAAGTAATAGTAGTTGAGGAGTCTGAAGTGTACGTTGGGCGTCAACTGAAGGTTTATTTAAATTTTCTGTAATCGGCACATGTTGTACGGTAAAACTCTAATGAGTTTTTGTTTACACCAATGTTAAGTGAAATGAAACGTTATTGTATTAATAAATAATAATAATAAAAAAATGTTTTTTAATATTTAAAATATAAAAAAAAAATTTTTTAATACACGGCTTATTTTTTTTTTATTTACGATTTTTTAATTTAATTTTTTAATTTACGATTTTATTATATGTATAGATTACTTACAGGGGCAAAGGTACACTATACGAGTGTTACAAACCGACAAATATCTGCGTCCTTTTTTCTTAGGCGTTAAATCATTTATTCATTCTCTATTGCTCATATATTTTTGTCAGGCGTTGTTTTTTTTCTAAATGATCCCTCGGGAACAGTACTTTTTCTGAATGACTGGTACCGTATCTCATTTTCCGTGTCCCTGACAACGTGTATGCAAATTTAATAATAGTTTTAACACTTAAGGACGAAGTCGCAGGCAAAAGGTAGCCATTTATAATAAACTAGCGACCCGCCCCCGGTTTCGTCCGGGGTGCAATTTTTATATACACATTCCCCGTTTATCCCTCTTTCCATCAGTGAAAACCGAATCAAAATCGGTCTACCCGTTCACGCGTGATGCCGTGATCGAGGAAATTAGGGATTCATTTTTATATATAGAGACTAGCGACCCGCCCCCGGCTTCGCCCGTGATGCAATTTTTATATATACGAACATTCCCCGTTTATTCCTCTTTCCATTAGTGAAAACCGAATTAAAATCGGTCTATCCGTTCACGCGTGATGCCGTGATCGAGGGAATTAGGGATTCATTTTTATATATAGAGATAGAACAAAATTGCACTGTTATTTCGAACAGTGCCATATTGCGCTGACTTACTTCCGCAGATGTGTTTGATTACTGAAAGGGGACTGATCCCAATGAAAGCTTCAATCTTAAACAATATTCACCCTTCTAAACACTATACACAAGGAACAATATGTGTTGAATCAAAAGCAAAGTTAAATCTGTCTTGCGATACGCTCACAACAAAGCGTGCATTGTGATTTTCATACAAATTTACCATTTCTTTTATAAATATCAACGTGGGCTATTAAGCACCTTATTCGTCGGTGTTAAGGCTTAGAATCGATTTGTTAAATGTTACATTTTGTGCTTTTCTATGCCTTCGTTTATATGAAGCATCTTGCCCTTTTGATGGATCGAAAAGATGAAAAACCTTTAGGGCAGTCATGTGTGATTTTAATCCTGACACTATTTTACTAGTATTAATACTATACGCTGTTTACTTTATTGGGATAAAGTGTGAAGGATTATGACGGGATACGAAAATAGGCTCTGGCATCTCTTAATCACACCGAAATTCTTCTGTTATTCTGGTCTTCTGTAAGCGGGTGGTTACTGTCGCCAAATGGGATGTCCAATTTATGAGTGCCAAACGCAGTGTGTGTTGCCATTACCGTATACCTACTATAGTTACTATAACTATGGTAATTATAATAAATAAAGTAATATAGTAAAATTATAACAAAGTAAAATTGTAATAACAATATTTACATTGTAATTAGGTATCTAATTTATTAATCTAGTAATTAGTATCTAGTATCTAGTAATCTAGTAATTAATATCTAATTTATTATGATCTAAGATCCGGCTGTTAGCATACTTCCATCATTTAGTGGTAGGGCACACTGCGTATCGCAGTCATTTGAACAGCTCCTCTATCTGGCGGCAGTAACCACTCCTTACAGAAAACCACCGTAAATTAACAGCACATGTGTAAGGGATGCCAGAGCCCATTTTTCTATCTCTTCCCAATCCCTTATCCTTAATCCTACTATAGTCGGCAGCACACTTGCAACAGCTGTGGCCTTGCTTGTGTTATAGGCGACGGTAGCCACCTACCATCAAGTGGACCTTCAACCTGTCTCTCGACCTCAAAATTAAAAAAAATTTAGTTTTTAATCAAAATATAATTTTTTACTTATATTTACGAAGAGAGGAATATATCTTTGGCGAGATGCGTATCAAAATGTGGCTACTAATATTTTTAATTAAAATAATATCAATTGATTTTTTGCCAAATCCACTTTTTTTTTTTTTTTTTTTTTTTTTTTTATAATGATAGAACAAGCATTTGACCGCAGTCTCACCTGATGGTAAGTGATGACGAGATCTAAGATGGAGCATGCTTGTCTATTAAGAACCGATTCACTCGCGACTTGAAGAGTCCAGGGTTGTAGTGTTGTGGAAACAAGGGTGCTGGAAGTTCGTCCCACACGCTAGCAGTTCGAATCAAAAAAGTTGACCCGAACCGCAACGTGCGGATTTTAGGTATATCAACCATATAAGGGTGACATTTAAATGTGCGCCTTGTTGTCCGATGGTAGAAGGGGCTAGGGGGGACTAGCTGGTGCAAGTCCAACGCACACTCTCCGAAGTAAATCCTGTAGAACACCGAAAGGCTGGCTACCAAGCGCCTGTGCTCAAGACTCTGCAAGCCAGCCCCGGTAAGGGAGTCATCGCCAATGAGTCTTATGGCTCGCTTCTGAACAGCGTCCACTTCATACATAAAACTAGCTGAACGCGGCCACGCTTCGCTGCGGCCCATACGGCAGCGGCGTGCGCATGGGGCGCGCGGTACTGGACACTGCTTATATATAATACTATTTATCGTAGCGTGATGTTATATAGCCTATAACCTTCCTCGATAAATGGACTATTCAAAACAAAAAGAATTTTTCAATTCGAACCAGTAGTTCCTGAGATTAGTGCGTTCAAACAAACAAACAAACTCTTCATCTTTATAATAAGCTACGGTTGCTGTTGCACTCTTGGCCGCAATCTGTTCTCAGCCAAGTGTAAACGTAAACGGGTTTATATCAAATTAAAGCTATTTTTTTATGTGTATGATGGAATATCTCTGGCTATGTAAAATTGGCCGCAAAATAGATTAGAGTGAGAGAGAGTTTCACTTATGACTTTTGATGGTCGATTGAGTAGTTAAGGCGACTCCAGCCGCAAAATACTGAATTGACGAGACTGCTGAAAGAGAGTCGCTACTTGCAAATCTCGGAAATATCTATTTAAAAATTAAATAAAGTATAATTCAAATTTTTCTTTTCATGAGACTTCACATAGTGGATCTTAAAATTTACCTTAAGAATTAGTTATTTAAAATATTGATTATTAAGCAAATCGCACGGTTACAACATCGATATTAGACCGCAAATTAGTAATTTATATATATATATTAAATATAATTATGATGATCCCCTTTCATATATCCTGCAGATGATTTGAGTATTTTTTAAATTATAATTATTATGATAATTTAAATGGAAAACGGTTACAAATAAGTGGATTTCTCTATCATTAGGGGCTAGCGTCGCATTAAGGTATGAAAGTCTAACAAACTCACTTTCACATTCATAATATTAGTTAGAATAGCCTATTTTTCTGGCATTGAGGAACAGCTCTTGTCCACCAGTGGACGTAACATTATAAGGGCTGATGATAGTCAAAAGCATAGTCGCGGGGTGGTTTCATCAGAAACAGGTTTCTGATAAAACACCAATTCAACCCTCCGAACACGCGGCCGGGTCTAAACGATCCCTAAAGGAATGTGTGGAATTTTCACTCAGACTTCTCCCCCTCGACGATTAGTTACACTCCATGCTCACAATATTGCCGTTGTGATATATTGTTGTTTATACAAACACCGTCATTTAGGGTTTTCTAATCCCTTTATTTTATGCATTTTTTTTTGAAAATTCTTACGTTGAGAAATTTGGCTCAAATGTTCTCTGAGCCAATAAAAGATTACCAAAACTGCTAGATGAATTCGACACAAATAGTTCAAAAATTGCTCTAAACATTTTTTTTAATGTTAAGATCGGCAGACAGGCTGACGGTCCACTTGATGGTAGGTGGCTACCGTCGCCTATGACACAAGCAACGCCAAAGCTGCTGCAAGTGCGCTGTCGACTACAATAGGATTAAGATTAAGGGATTAGGAGGGGGGCTAGGGAAATGGGCTCTGGCATCCTTTACTCACTCACCGAAACACAGCAGCACACGTGCTGTTATTTCACGATGGTCTTCAGTAAGTGGGTGGTTACTAATAGTAGAATGTAGGTTTTCTAGGCCGGTATCCATATGAGAATGCCCAGGTCTGTTGGAAATTCTTCCAACAGACCTGGGCCATCATCCCGGAAACCTACAACTCATATGGGTGGTTACTGCCGCCAGACGGGCTGCCCAAACGACTGGGAAACGCAGGAACGCCCTGCCACTACTTTTCAGATCCAGACCAGAGCCAAATTTGGGAAGTTCAATTTTCAAAGTTGACCCTGCCGGGAATCGAACCCGGGAACCCTAGAACAGTGCGTTAAGTTAAGCACCCTAACCACTCATCCAACGAGCTCGTCAACATTATCTTTTGCTTTACTGTAACTTTTTCAGGTTATTTTTACCAAATCTATTTCTAGTTTATTGTAGTAAGTAGTTGAGGTTTTATTGGTAGTTTCATGAACTACTTTACAAATACAAGTTGCTACTAACTGAACCCGCAACTTCGTATGCGTGGTATTCGGTATAGCGCGCAACTTTTTTGTTTGTAAACCGATTGGAATGAAATATACACTGTTACGGGAAGCTTGCTACAATACATCAGTGAAAACCGCATACAAATCGGCTAAGCCGTTTCTGAGATTAGCGTGCACAAACGCAAACAGATAAAGAGACAAAAATTCTAAAAACTATTTTTTTACTTCGGTTTTCACTAATGGAAAGAGGGATAAACGGGGAATGTTCATATATATAAAAATTGCACCACGGGCGAAGCCGGGGACGGGCCGCTAGTAGTTCCGCCGCTATTCGCTTTCAGTTTAACCGCCATGTAAGTCAATCCTCCTCACGTCTAGTCTTCATGACCCTGAAGTAACGTGACAGACAATTTTTCACTTTAATATTTAATCTGCGAAAAATAAATACAAATAATTTTATTTCATCAATTTAGCCTAGGTACAAATATACATTGTCAGGACTCCTGATACAGGAGGACCCCGTACCTCCATCACTGTATTTAAAACTTAGACTAAGATAAATGAAACATTTGATACAAAATCAAAGATGTGTATCATGTATATATCCTTGCTAAGTTATTAAAAAATAGTTTAATAAACAATTACAACAAAATGAAACATCTAAAAACAAACATATACATGGATTTTCCCCTAACGAATACCTTTTTAAGAGGAGCACCTCTTAAAATGTACACTTAATGCAATCGGCTTATGACGTCCCAAACAGAAGTTCACACAAATCTCTTCACAGTCATCCAGACTGCTACGAATAGTACTCTGTGCTTTATGTCAACGTCATTACGTCGAAAGTTGTCTGCGAAAGTGTCAATTTAATTTTGACGTTAGCAACGTCTGGAATGTGATGTAATGCTTGACAAATAAATAGTTTTGCGAGGGTGGCGTTGATATTATTTACATTAAGCTCTTGGTATAGTGTTAAATTTGACATTTGAGTTTTTCCTGTAAGTATAGCTTTTGCCAATGAGTTCGTTCGCGCCCCTTTTTCTTAAGCGTTAAATAATTTAAAAAATCAACGGCCGGCCCCCGTGATTAAAAAATCACGTTAGGGTGCTTACCTTAACGTTCTGTTCTAGGATTCCCGGATTCGATTCCCGGCAGGGACAATTTTGAACTTTCAAATTTGGCTCTGGTCTAGAAAGTAGTGGCAGGGCACACTGCCTTTCGCAGTCATTCAGGCGACAGTAAGCACCCCTTACAGAAGACCACCGTGAAGTAACTGAAAGTGTACTAGTAGTAACCACTTATCTTAAAGTTGGACAACGCCATAGCTGTTGGCTGTCTGCCCGTCCGTCACACGATCACATAAAACTGTTAAAAAGCATATGTAGCTATAAAAGATAGCACAGTGTCCGCGAAGGGCGCGTGCATCGGACACTCTTAGAGACAGTATTGACTGATTCCGGATTAGAGAGAGGCGAGGGTCGAAACGACCCCACATTACTGCAGTGGAGGGTCGATTCGAGACACTGCTAAACCGCTTAGCCTCGGTTTAAGTGAATTTTGTTCTCCATTTTTCATGGGATTCTTTAAGCAAAATATAAATTACTCGTCGGAAATACGCAGTAATCTGTACGCCGAAGAAAAAATGATTATCCATGAAGTTATTGTTTTAAATTTTAAAGGAGAACAATAAATTTTTAAGAGGTACTTCCTCCTCTTCTCGGTTTCAGCCTTCATGAGACCATCGTTATGTGGGATCCACCAAAAACACCCGCCACTGCTCCCGGTCCATCAATACCATATCAGGTCTATTAGCTAGAATTGTCCTGTCCGTGATGATTGGCCAGTCTCAGGAGAGCTTGACACGGCTGTTCTCAAGGACTGGTTCTGGCCCCTCCGGAGCATTCCGTCTATTTTCCTAATCGGTCAACTAGTCCAATCGGTCTACTTTCGCCATCGGTCTATTATTTTGAAAATTTTAAATCGAGTTAGATTTAGATCGATTTTGTTCCTGATACAGAATCCCGGCCGCTTGGTTGTGCCTTTGTAGATACTCAGTATTGGCCTATTGTTATTATTATTATTAAACATTTAGTATACCTACTCTGATATCTTTACTCACTTACCGAAACAAAACAGTATTTGTGCTCCTATTTCCTCGTGGGCTTCTGTAAGGGCTACTACCAAACGTGACGGGCTGCCCAATGAACTACATTTTCTTTAAATCTTTTGTGACCTCCCAAAAGATTGCAAAGACCAAAATGTAGATTAGAACTATTTAATAGAAATGTTTATGTTATGGCAATTAAAACATACAATAAACTACCTAACCTAATAATATAAAAGAATTGCCGGATCCTAAATTTACAAGAACATTAACAAAATGGTTATTAGATTGTTGTTATTATGATGTTAAAGAATTTTATAATAAGAAACATTAATTCCTTTATTAAGGCCCCGTAGGTGATATCGCGCCGCTCGACAATAGGTATTTGACGCGCGGCGGTGGCGCCGCCATGTGATCTTTCGTGAACTAAACTACGGACAGCGGTTGAGTCGGTGTAAACGGTTTTGATCCTTTCCATATATTTTTATAGTAATTAATAAATTAGTAATGTCTTTTTTCAATATTTTTTTCTCTTATATTTATTAAGAATTATACAATGTTAGTTACTTTATATTAGTTTAAATATTAAATATTTTTGAGTATGTACCTCCATTACTGATACATATGTGTGAAAAAGTAAATCACTAATAATAAAATCGTAGAGAAAGCCAATTCATTATTTATTATTATTTTATTTATCGTTTACTATTATTTCATTCATTATTATTATTTATTGTGATTGTTTATTTATTATTTTTTGAAAATTTTATAATAATGCCGGAAATCCGAAACTATTAATAAAATTAAGGAAGGTACCTAATAAAGCCATAAATTCTGTTACAAATGAAAATGCATTTATTTTTTTATGAAGTAAGGTAATCATAATTAAACTTACATAATATACATATTTATTGAAGCCTCAGCAAAAAAAAATTCTTTTCAAAATGGCCACCTTTAGCTTTGATAAAGGTCTTTATTCTACACTAAACGCAACAATTAAAGGATATAAAAAAAAGTTCCAAATTTTTAGGTGATTTTCAACAGGCTGTAACTTCGAAGAAAATGGTCGTATAGAGCTCATTAAAAAAGGAAATTTTAGCTTCAAGTTTCTAGTTCTTGAATCCAAGCTTTTTTTTCTCGTTGGCGATTTATGAGTAATAGTCAGATAAATCAATGTTAAAAAAAAATTCAAAATTTTTCTCGTCTTGAAAATGGTGTAAAAGCCGTAATAATTTTTTTATTGTAATGGCACAGTAAAGATCTTTTAGAGAATTTAATTCCCTATAACTTGACCTCCTCATGAGCTCTGTACAATGAAAATACATGGTTTTTTTAACCAATTTCCAAAAATAAGGAGGTTTTCAATTTTGATGTCTTTTTTTGTATGTATGTTACGTGATATCTTCGCCAATTGTAAACCGATTTTCAAAATTCTTTTTGGTTCATATAGGGTTGAGGTGACAAAGCGTTCAATGACAAAGCGTACATTTTGTCATTTTGCTTGTTGTAGTGTTCTTCAATCGTGGAAATGTTTTCTTCAGTAACGAGGATATTTCTGTGTCTTTTACCGTCGTATCGGGACAGAAGGCGTTTTGATCGAGTCACTCTCTTTATCTGTAGGGATTGATTTAGGGCATGTCCTGTATATCGACAATAGCACCGAGCTTCAGGTTTTGTTTTAATATACGCGACAGAGTCCTACCCGGAATCTTCATTTCTCGCGATAAGATTTTTATTTCCTTATGGGGTTTCGGCGAATTCTGGCTTTAACAGCATTAACAGCCTTTGTAGTTTTAACAGCACGCGGCCGTCCCAATCTTTTATGGTCATCGACAGAAGAAGTGTTAGTATATCTGTCCATAGTACGATATATACGAACATACAGCTGATACCAAGCTTCTGAAGTGTCTTGAATATGACCGACGGCTCCATACCCACTCTGTGTAAGGCTGCAATCCTATTTTCTTTAACACCCCAATTCATATTGTAATTTGATAATAAACACGAAAAAAATATGTGAAATAGCGAGAAATCAAAAGAAGTTTTTGACATAAGTGTTTTCCAAATTGAAAATAAATAAAGACTTGAAAAAAGAAAAAGTTTTGTAGCTTTTTCGCGCTTATAATTTGTTTTCTTGTTCCACCTGCAGTCTTAGTCTATGTTGGCCAAGTTTCAGATCGCTAGGCTTACGTGAAGTGGCTGAGAAATTGATTCAGTTTTGTTTGCAGACAGACAGACCAAAAATAAAGGAAGAAACATATTACACCGGGCCGGGCGCTCACCGTGTTTTTCTCAACGTGCCCCGGCCAGGTTTGTTATTTGTCACCGTGCCGCCGACGGGCCGCCACCGGGCCTTGCCCATGCCTTTCATTTCCAAGTGCTATTATACTATTTTGTATTAATATTACTATACTAGCTGTGCCCGCGACTTCGTATGCGTGGTATTCGGAACAACGCGTAACTTTTTTGTTTTTAAACAGATTTTTTTTTTTTGTTTTTCAACGAAAATATGAATTTCGAAATTTCATCGTGAACAAAAAATTCCTCACCCCGAGACCTCTTAAATGAGTACCAACACGGGGGGTCTGCGACGCACCGCTCCCGAGATATTTTTGAAAAAGTCCAAAAATGCGAATTTCGAAATTTCGTCTTCACCGAAAAATTCCTCTCCCCAAGACCTCTTAAATGAGCACAAACACGGAGGGTCTGTGACGCACCGCTCCCGAGATATTTTTGAAATTCTTTTTTGAAAAAATATTTAAGCAGAAATATATTATACCTACCAGGAATAAATTAATATACATATATTATTGAAAAAATATTATACCTCGAGGCAGTCAGCCTCGGGTTAATTAATTAATTTATTTATTTATTTATAATTTTAACAATTTAAAAAAGAAACTAAGTATACATTAAATGATACCACTAAAAAGACTAATACCCGAGCGGGCCTCGCGAAGCTGTCTCCGAGCGCACGGTGAAAAGAAATATTTTTTTGAAATTTCGCGATTGGAGCGCACGGACACGGCCCGGTGTAATATGAATTGGTTCATACAAAAGCATACTAGCATCTTCACCGGGCTCCGGACGGGGCACGGCCCGGTGTATGTCCATTAAATATTTTTTTGCACCTATCAACCTTCTGAATTCATGAATTTTTTTTTCATTTCACAATGCCAAAGGCACTGTTTTTTCTCTCACGCGTCATTGTTAGATCAATAAAATATTGGATTACTTATAATTCTATTCTATTTTTCTTCGATATATAGTTATCTTCGTAATAAAGAAAAAACAACGAATATCTGAAATATAAATTACATACTATATACATCGCAATTATACTTTATAAACAAAAACATAGTTTTCATCAATATTTAGTAGACAACAAAAAAAAATATAAAAAGAAAACTGTCAAAACATTTTGGTTGGGCTATATTGTTTGCCCGGCTCGCCGTTCGATCGCTCGATGTGGTCACGTGGGCGCACAACGAAAAGCGATACGTCCTCCCTCTAGAAGCGCTTGGCGCGGACTGACCGGCTAGGGAATGTGTCTTCTAATATATTGCAAGATTTGCGTGTTTTTACGAAATTTTTTTTTAGTATTTTTTGTAAATCTATTTATTTAATTTTTTGCACACAAGTAGTTGATGATGTAAAGTTTACAGTGGTATTTTTATTTTTAGCAAACAACATTTAGCCTATTCAGAAAAATCATCAGTTTTGGGTGGATATTTTCGAAAATTGCACTGCGTTTTATATTTTATTTTTCGAAAATTTTGTACGAAAATAAAAAATTGTTTCATTCATTCCTTAGAAGACTTCTATGCCAATGCACAGTATTTTTTTCGTTAAGTTTAAACTACAATGTCGACTGAAAACAGCAAAAAAATTGAGCCCCCGAACATCAAATTTTCTGAAACGGATGTTAGAACATGATGGATAAATCGAAATTACAGAAATAAAACAAAAATGTGGCTCATTTATTCCATTACTATTGAAATAATCTTTCTAATGACATATTACAAAGTACTCAACTCTGTTTATTTTATGAAAAATCTCCAAAATAAATTGACTGAAATCGTTGCAAAATCACCATAGGCCTCTTAATATATTAGTTTACAAACAATTAAACACAAATATTTGCATGCCCTTGGCGGGTAGAACATACTTTGTACTGTAACTGCTGTATACAAATTAAAATCTTGTAAACATGTGTTCGCGCAAATAAAGATTTATTTTATTTTATTTTAAAAAGGAAGCAGCCTCATATTTGAAGGTTGTTCATCGCGAATCGCGCTCTATATTGATAGCGACGAAGCGAATAAGCGGAGATTGATAGAGAAGGGATCACCGTGGATTTAGACAGGAAATAGATTTTTTCTTCATCTACCGCCTAGAAGGTATGGAGATGGATTTCATTTCTTCTTTTCGTTTTACTAAAAATAAATAAATAATTATTGATTTTTATTTTTTTAAATCTAAGTTTTGTTTATTGTTAGTGAATTTTGTGATGGCTGTAATAGGGGATCGGACAGTAATCAGATTAAAATCTAAAATGTACTTAGAAAGAAAATATATAATTTTTTTATGATTATTTATCGAATAATAATTTGATATAATTCATTTAAATATTTTTAAATGAAGAAATAAAATTTTATTATTTACAATATTTTTAATTTATACTGAAACACCAATCACAGTGCGTGACGTCATTTGTGGGCAATCATTGTCTTATGCCAATGCAGCTGCAGCTGTTTTGTTATGATATGACCACAAATGACGTTACGCGCTCTCAGATGAACTATCGTGGCGTTTTGGCGGCATTTTCAAACAAACAATATTAAAACATGATTTTGAGTACCTAAAAGGCTATAAATAAATAACATAGTATTTTTTATGGGAATAAATATCCACGAAGATTAATTTAAAACACTTTCTGAAAATTTGTCCGATCCCCTATTGGCTTACATAACCAATCTGTATCTATTATTTTAATGTACCCAAATTATAAATTACTGTTACGTTGAGCTGTTAAATAAATAATTAATCGTCAACATTAAAAACATCAATAGGGTAGGTATTTACCTATTTTTCAAAATGTGTTTCAGTTTATACATTTATATATTATAAAATCGTATTCGAGCCGTGTCTGTACATAATTTAAAAAAATGGCTACGCGTTGTACTTATTATACTTATGTTATCGAGGGCAAAAAAATAGTTTTTTAGAATTTTTGTCTGTTTGTCTATGCGTTTGTGCAAGCTAATCTCTGGAAAGCTTTAACCGACTTGAATGCGGTTTTCACTGATGTATTGTAGCAAGCTTCCCCTAAGATTTAGTGTTTCACTCCAATCGGTGTACAAAAAAAAATAAAATTTTTGTGAAACAAAATAATTACCTATAGTTTAAAATTTGTCTATAACCAGCTAAGCCCGCAACTCCATACGCCTGGTATTCGGAATAACGCGTAACTTTTTGTTAACTACATATTAACGGAAGCTTGCTACAATACATCAGTGGAAAACACATGTAAATCGGTTAAGCCGTTTCTGAGATTAGCGTGTACAAAGGCATAGTAGGCAAAGAACGATTTTATTATATATGAAGTCCAGCCTAAACTGAACCCTACTTAATATGACTGATCGTATAGATCTGAGGTCAACTTAAATTGGAAATATTAATCTCACCTAAACTGACTATTTTTAACTTTATATAAACTTTCAATCATCATCGTTTTACAGATGATAATATATAGGTTGATATATATATATATTCAACCTATTTCAAAAGACGTATACATTTTTTTCATTTTCCGTTTCGCAGGAGCCATACATAGTTTATCATATAATTATATAATGAGATAGAATCGACTATACTCCACTGTTATTTCACCTTGTTGGTGGGAGACAAATATCTCACAAATGAGGGGATTTGGGTGAAGAGCTAGTCATTACCGCGAGCCGCGATCCGGGATCAACTTGTCTCCTCGATGGGTATTTATGACCAGTGCACCAGCCGAGGGTCGCTCTTTAATGGCGCATCATTGCCTTCTCATAACTTACCAACACCAGTTGATAGTTTAAATATTTATAAACGTAATAGAAAATGGATATTGGTTGGGGTGCTTGTCTTAACGCTCTGTTCTAGGGTTCCCGGGTTCGATTCCAGGCAGGGTCAACTTTGAAAAATGAACTTTTCAAATTTGTCTTTGGTCTGGATCTAGAAAGTAGTGGCAGGGCACACTGCGGCAGCCCGTCTGGCGGTAGTGACCACCCCCTTACAGAAGACCACCGTGAAATAACAGCACGCGTGCTGCTGTTGTGTTTCGGTGAGTGGAGTAAGGGATGCCAGAGCCCATTTCCCTATAACTTCCCAATTCCTTATCCTTAATCCTACTGTAGTCGGCAGCGCTCTTGCAGCACCTGTGGCGTCGCTTGTGTTATAGGCGACGGTAGCCACCTACCATCAAGTGGACCGTCAGCCTGTCTGCCGATCTTAACATTAAAAAAAGATTATTTTACTCTTTCACCCAAAAATTAATGAAAATACAGTAATATAGGTTTTACATCAGAATTACACATAGCCTAATAATTTTAAAAAATAAAAATTGAATAGCTAAATGCGTTGCTAAGCGTAAAACTCGAAAACGGCTGGCAGAATGAAAGCTGAGAATGAAGAATGATAGTCTGAGGAAGGTTCGTATGGAGAGAAAAATTAGAAAAATATCCAGGAAAAACTCCATTATTATATAGATGACAATTCGAACACGTCAATCAAATATTGACATCAGGGGTGTGTTCCAGCACTCCTTCGGCCAAGGCTAATTTTGCTCTAACCGCGGATGCACGCTGTTCTAGAACTCCATTCGAGCATAGTTTTGTCTGGACAAGATTTGATCATATCCGTTCCGCGCGACTGTCAGACCGTCTTGACCCGTTGGCCGAAGGAGTGCTGGAACACGCTCCATTTGGTCGTAGCCGTTCCAGAGGCAGAGGCTCTTGACAGGTTGCCCAGAATAGGCATGACCAAATCTTGTCCAGATCAAATTATCCTCGAATGGAGGAATAATGTTACCGATGCGTTTCAAATGTGTTATGTTCCTTTGAAATGTTTATATTAACTAAATATTTGTACAAATATGAGTGAGTTCATTACAACCCATGTCGTTTTGATGGCTTTGCTTGTTTTTCAGTGTCATATCAGCATTACTGGTATTGTTAATATTTTTGGATTATTTCTTGTATTGTTTAGTTAGCTGAAAAGGGAACACTCTGGAAATTCGATTTTTAATAAATAATTGCTTTTATCAAAATAATAGTAACAAATCAAAATAGCATGCAGAGTGAAAAATGTTGTAGTTATATATACATATGAGTATATCGGGAAAAATCAAATTAAAATATTCACCAGAATGTTTACTAGAAGTCAATGTAAGGTACTCTATTCAAAAGTCTGAATGATTGGTATACGTAAATGGTTCTATAGTTTGGATGAATAATCGAATATTCTTAAGGTGCCACTTCTCTACGAAGGTAGGCGACCATCATAGCCTTATCGTTGGAACCTGCTGCAAGAAAGAGACAGGGAGTGCTCATACCAAACCATTCTATTAAATTCCTCAACCAGGATGTCTTTCTCCTGCCCCTGCTATGCCATTAAATAGTGATGCAAGGCAAACCCAGGGTGAACCCCTGTGAAGAACACAGGGCAAACCTGTATTCTTATCACTAGTTGAAAAATACGATATCTTTCGCCCACATTACGTGCTCGAAATATTGCAGCTTATTTTATTTTATCGCTCTTAGCACTTCCATTCTCTTTCTTGTATCAAATATATTATATAACTAGCGACCCGTCCCCGGCTTCGCCCGAGATGCAATTTTTATATATAAGAACATTCCCCGTTTATCCCTCTTTCCATTAGTGAAAACCGAATTAAAATCGGTTTACCCGTTCACGCGTGATGCCGTGACCAAGGGAAATGGGGATTCATTTTTTATATATATAGATGTTCGTATATGAATTTATGTTGTACGTCCAAAGTGGGCATTATCAAAAATGTGATATGAGTATTTTGTTCACAGCAATACTCCCATACCGCGAGGATGCGAATGCTCAAACCCGCGAATTCCTGGCTCGCGTGGTCGACGTCCTGCTGGATTACGTCCAACAAGTCAACGACAGGAATGAAAAGGTAGAATTCAGCCACCCAATTCATCTACCCTAACAATTGATTCCTCTTCCTAATGATAAACGGATGTTTGGACAGATATTGGAGTTTAAGATGCCAGAGGACATGCAAAAAATTCTGGACCTTCATCTGCCCGATGACCCTCTGCCGCTGAAGCAACTCCTCGAGGACTGCAAGATTACTCTCAAACATCAAGTCAAAACTGGTCAGTCTATACTAATTTCCTAATTTTTTTGTTCATTTATTTCAAAAGAATTTGCATCTAGGCCTATGGTCGCTTCGCTTAACGTAGCCTACACTGCTGAATGACATAGCTAACAAAATTTTTATAATATAAATTTAAGTCATGGTAGGCAGAATGTCTGAGATGATCTCAAACGAATGCCCAAATCAATAGACCTATGTGGAATTTATATTCAAATTTACTTAAGTACATGACATTTACATATTTTATTAATCACTAGCTATGCCCGCGAATTCATACGCCCTGTAGTTTTTTTTTATAAATCCCACAGGAACTTAACATTTATCCTGAGACATAGGGTATTACCTAGTTCAGGCCCCAGTCTCCCATATACAATATAGCACTGAATGCTATAGATGTACCTAAACTTTGTAAATTGTGGAAAAAATAAATGAAGATTAAGTCCGTTGTCGTGAATTTGCTACTTAAAGAGACTTGAGTAATATAATTGTTTTTTTGTTTTGTTTCTGTGAATGAGTATGTGATGTCAGAGCCCATCCTATCCCTTCCTAATCTTTAATCTTTATTCTTAACTAGCTGAACTCGGCCACGCTTCGCTGCGGCCCATACGGCGGGGCGCGCGGTACTGGACACTGCTTATACATTTATAATACTATTTATCGTAGCGTGATGTTATAATAGCCTTCCTCGATAAATGGACTATTTAAAACAAAAAGAATTTTTCAATTCGAACCAGTAGTTTTTTTTTTTTTTTTTTTTTTTTTTTTTATGTTATGTCGACAGACAGGCTGACGGTCCACTTGATGGTAGGTGGCTACCGTCGCCTATAACACAAGCAACGCTACAGGTGCTGCAAGTGCGCTGCCAACTACAGTAGGATTAAGGATAAGGATAAGGATTTCTGAGATTAGCTCTTTCAAACAAACAAACAAATTCTTCAGCTTTATAATATTAGTATAGATTCGACTACATGGACGACATCGCACTTATACGGGTTTTAGGCGACGGTAGCCACCTACCATCAAGTGGACAGTCAGCCTGTCTGACGACCTTAAAGACACCTTACATTAAAGAAAATATCGAAACTCCTTCCTCAATCGTAAATGATTCCGAAACTGTGTGCAAGTATTCCGCCCGTGCGGGTGTAAGCGAAGGGGGATTGATTCCGAGCGATTTGCGGACATAATTGAATTGTTTGATACTCTGTCACTGCTGGGGTTGAATCGTGAGAACTGACCGGACTGAGCAAACAGGGTTGTGCCATGCTGCAATTTCGTTTTGAGATTGTCTTAATCATTTCCAATCTAATTCTAATTAATTGTCACGTGTGTTGACGCCAATTGTCAATTTAAATTAATTAATAATAGTTCGCTGCGGTATGTGCTGTCTCGCTCCCACTATATAACTATCCATATTATGTCTGTCACTACCGCAAACCGCGCGACCGGCCATCTTATGAAACCGCAGTCAGTCTAAGAAAAACATTGTAACAATAACGCGCGTAGACTCATCCCGCCGATCTCGACCGACGAGATTTGAATTTATTTCATCCGATAATGTTATCAGGCAATATGCTTGTAGTTTATCTATTTGGTCACGCTTCCCGCTTCGCGAGTGTAATCATTGAAGTGCTGAAGCTTCTGGACTCTGTGTGACGGGCCCGTTGCCGTCTTCGCCGCTAGAGGCCCAAGGAAGAGGTATGTGACAGACTTCCTTCGTTTCCTCGCCCTTTGATCATATGTACCATCAACGAAAAATATAGGCGTGACCAACGTGAATACTCTGCGGAGATATGAATGAACTGTTTACAATGCTAGTGAACATACAAAGACATCATAAGACTTTACATTTCTCAATCAATCATAATCTCAAACTCAATTCACCATAATGTTAAATTATGGTCAACAGTGTCAAAATAACAATTACTAGCTATCAATTACTAGCTTTGGTCCGCGAGAAAAGCTATGAAAAAGAAAAAATTGATCGCCTGACGAAAATATATGAGCAATAATTTATTAAATCTCTATTGCTCATAAATTTTTGTCGGGAGTTAAATTTTAATTTTAATTTTTGATGATTCTTCTTCTGGACGAAAAGTACCATATGCCCTGACAATAAGAACTAATAAGAACTAGATACTCGGACCCAATAAGAACTAGATAGAATTTTGCGTGAATTAGAACAAACAGACATATCAACATAGTGAAGCCCAGGTGACTACTAATACAACATCTTCAGTGAAGCCGGTTTTATAAACATAATTGAAGTTTTGTATTCCAAGCTATAACCTCTATTTTTTTTTTTAAATATTGGTTTTCAAATTTACTTACATGTGAAATGTAATTGTATCCTGCTTTTTATTTTTTGAAGACGGTTTTTTAAAGCCCTTGAAAATTGGTTTTTCAACTAATAAGGTGAGGGGTAGTTTCCATTTGTATGCGTGTAACCTCGTATGTATACTTCTTCTTATCGTGCCACTTCTCTGCGAAGATTGGCGACCATCATGGCTATCTTTACCTTGGAAGCTGCTACACGAATGTATACGACGAGGCGTAGTTTCACCGGCTTTACTCTGCCGTCTACGGGAGTCTATCTTTAGTTCTTATTTTATCTGAGCCTGACAATGTATAAGTCTAACTTTCATGATGATCGCTCGAGCAGTTAAGACATAATAAACAAACAAACTTACTTTAGCATTTATAATAATAATTAGAGCAGAGGTTTAACAAAAATATTTAAAAAGAAATGCTAAGAACAATCTGACGCGCTGCATTGTCTGTGACATTATGCAAAAAGCATGGAATAAAAAGCTCCATCTCCGTGAAAGGTTCAAAGATTGGGGTGCGTTCTGAAGCATCTATTTTCCGTTGTATTTAGTCGTATTTCGTGCTCGGCCGACCGGCGGCTAATCGTTTGTTCGGAGCTCGCCCGCACCGCTCTGCGTCTGATGGGATGGGATGGGATGAGAGATCGATGCGTGATTCTGTGACGTCTCACGGCCGTGCTCCATGATCGCCAGATCTGTGTGGGGATTTCAGAACAAAGAGGATTTACAGAACAAAGAGACATTTCCTGTAATCATATTGTTTTGTAAGCGAAAATGGAAGGTAGATGTCGGCCAATAGAATCTAAAACTGACTTTTTTAGTCTATGTTAATTTTAATGTTAATTAAAAAAAAATCGACATTAAAAGTAAATTATAAATTTGGTAAAAGTATAAGTAAACGAGGTGTGTCTGTATATTAAAAAAAAAAACAATTTGTACACGTACTTATGTTACCGAGGTCAAAATTATAGTTTTTAGAATTTTATCTGTCGGCCATGAGAATCTAAAACTGACATTTTAGTCTATGTTAATTTTAATGTTAATTTTTTAAAAATATCCACATTAAAAGTAAATTATAAATTTGGTAAAAGTATAAGTAAACGAGGTGTGTCTGTATATTTAAAAAAAAAAACAATTTGTACACGTACTTATGTTACAGAGGTCAAAAATATAGTTTTTAGAATTTTTATCTGTTTGTGCACGCTAATCTCTGAAACGGCTTAACCGATTTGAATGCAGTTTTCACTGGTGTATTGTAGCAAGCCTCCCGTAACATTTAGTGTTTGTTTTATACCAATCGGTTTAAAAACAAAAAAAAGCGCTATACCGAATACCACGCGTTCGAAGTTGCGGGATCAGCTAGTAAACATTAAATTTCCATTTAAAAAATATTACATAAATCTAACCAGTAGTCGTGTATGACATAGATACAGGAACAGAAATAGATAGATACTTTGTGCAAAATACTATCTACAAAAATCTTAAAATTTTGTATGGTGTTTGAGGTGTTTGAGTTGAGAGAGATTACATTGTGGAAAAAAAACACTGTCTACCTTTATAGAAACTAACTAAAAGTTATTTATGCTGTCTTTTTAGATTAATAATTTATTTTGTTGTTATATATTTTTCATTTTATAAACAAGTGAGTTTACATATTAATTAGTTCATGTGCTTTAAGCTTTTTAACCATCGTTCACTTTTAAAATTGTCTTAAGACTCTAAGTACGTCGAAATAAAGCTCCCTATAAAACGTTGAAAGCGATAAAAAAAGCATTATAGGACAAGCATTGATTTACAGCACTTTCACAATGGCGCTGATAACACGCAAATCATTGGATTAAGCTACCGCAATGACTAGGGTGACAACAATCCTCTTATAAATGCGAGCAACAGTGAGTTTGTTTGTTCGTTACGCTCTCAGCCTAGACTTCTCAACTGATCGCCGTAAAATTGGCCGGATCACAGTGAAGACAATAAGGGCACCTTCCAACCAGAAAAAAGTGCTGTTTTAAAGAGATCATTTAAAAAAAGATACGCCGACGAAGTTGCGGGCAAAAGTTAGTTTAACATAAACAAAACAAACGGATTCTGTCAATGGTCTCATATAATATGTTCGTTTATATCATCGTAAAAAATAATTTTTATTTATTAGGTATAAAGCTGAAGAGTTTGTTTGTTTGAACGCGCTAATCTCAGGAACTACTGGTTCGAATTGAAAGATTCTTTTTGTATTGAATAGTCCATTTATCGAGGAAGGCTATAGGCTATATAACATCACGCTACGATAAATAGTATTATATATAAGCAGTGTCCAGTACCGCGCGCCCCATGCGCACGCCGGCCGCCGCCGTATGGGCCGCAACGAAACGTGGCCGAGTTCAGCTAGTAGATATATAATAAAATCATAGACGAATCGTGTCTGTACATTAAATATTAAAAAAAAATGTTGTACTTGTGTTATCGAGGTCAAAAAAATAGTTTTTAAAGTTTTTGTCTGTTGTGTACGCTAATCTCAGAAACGGCTTAACCGATTTGAATGCGGTTCCCGTAACATTTAGTGTTTGTTTCATTCCAATCGGTTTAGAAACGAAAAAAGTTACGCTCTATACCGTATACCACGCGTACGAAGTTGCGAGATTAGCTGGTCTATATTATAGTCTATATTATGGTTATGGTCTATATTATGGTTATTATATTATGGTTATGGTCTATATTATGGTCTATATAGAGAAATTGAAGTCGCCGCCCGCATCTGTCTGTCTGCATGGTCTCTAACTCCTCCTAATCAACTAATGGAAAGAGCGTTAAACGAGGAAAGTTTATATATACTGGTGTCCTCGTTTAAAAATAAACGATAAAACGCCTGACAAAATACGTAAATCAGTATAAAGCACGACATACATTGACATCTGACATTGTGCTTTTGGCAAGCGTGAAATATATAGCTCATGTCCATCTTGAAATTCCATTGGTGAAAGATTTTTAGGGATCCGTACGTCCAAATAAAAAAACGGAACCCTTATAGGATCACTCGTGTGTCCGTCTGTCCGACCATTCCCCCCCCCTTATCTCCAAAACTACTGAACCTAAAATTTTGAAAAAAAATAATAGAGAAATTAGTTTTCTACTTATAGATTATAGGAAAACCTATAAGAAGTCGATGATGTAGTGTATGCGTTTATTTACTCTCTTCTTGACGCGGGCAATACAGTCTCGTGCGCACCACGTCAGTGTCGGCAGTATTACGAGAGCGATAAGCGACAGTAGACATGTTGGTCGTCGGCCCATTAAGTGCGTTTCCGAGCCTGTGACTCATCCCACGACTAGGGGCTGCTACACATGATATTAAAATAACATGGTAAATCACTCAATATTGTGCGGATAGGTAACATCGTACGGAACCCTCGTCACGCGAGTTCAACTCGCACTTGTCCCGCTTTTTTTTTTTAAATCCGATGAGTAGTTTGGAAGTGCCTCCTACATACAAACAAACTAACACACAAATATAGATTTAAGGCTCTTTATAATATTAATATTTGTTAAGGCGGGAGCGGGTTTTATTTTATAGCGCTGTTAGGGCTTGAATATAAATCTGATTTTACAACTCATACAAGCCTGTTTCAGCAAAAATAGTTAAAAAAGGTGAAAACTGAAAATAAAGCACTACAGTTCATTGATTTATTTTATATATTTTTTATTGCCACAGAACAGTAGCTTCCAACAATGCCACAGAACAGCCTTATTAACTAAAAATAGTAAATGACACAAACAATAGCCATATTATTTGAGTAAGTTTCTAATGGAACGTTAATTGCCAATATTAATTAGATAAAAAGGAAAAAAGATCACGATGTGTGCTTTTAGGTGTCGATTTTGAGTAAGAGATACCAAAGAAAATCTCATTATCCTATACCTTGTCCCTTATCCCATCAGAATCATCAAGGTACTTGTAAAAGTTCGATTATCTTCCAATGCGTTTATATATTTGCTTCATTTCTTTTAATGTAAACCGTCATTACCGCGAGCCGCGTACCTACCGTCAAGCAGAAATGTGGTCACCCTACGATTCGTTATTCCGCCCCCACATTTCCCCATCGTACTCAGGCCCGCATTAACATAGTTTGATGGATCATCCCCCTGTCCATTCTTCATTGAATCCACATTATTATCCCGAGTTATGGATTGATTTCACGGCATCCCGCCCTCAAGATGTCTAATCCGCTTTAGTTTCATTGAAATAAGTTTATACAAATTGAGCAACCAATTTGAGAAAAAGATGAAAAAACTTTTCTTAAACTGTAATGCAGAAATAATGAAAAAAAATCAAAATTTTGTAAAAAAAATGAAGAATGAAAATATGAAAGTCAAAGAATCGTATTAAAAATTGAAGAAAAAAAACGAAGTAGCTGAGCCCGCAACTTCGTACGCGTGGTATTCGGTATAGCATGTAACTTTTTTGTTGGTAAACCGATGGGAATGAAACAAACACTAAATGTTACGGGAAACTTGCTACAATACATCAGTGGAAACCGCATTCAAATCAGTTAAGCCGTTTCCGAGATTAGCGTGCACAAACAGACAAAAATTCTAAAAACTATTTTTTTTTTTAAATTTTGTCTGTTTGTGCACGCTAATCTCGGAAACGGCTTAACTGATTTGAATGCGGTTTCCACTGATGTATTGTAGCAAGTTTCCCGTAACATTTAGTGTTTGTTTCATTCCCATCGGTTTACCAACAAAAAAGTTACATGCTATACCGAATACCACGCGTACGAAGTTGCGGGCTCAGCTACTTCGTTTTTTTTCTTCAATTTTTAATACGATTCTTTGACTTTCATATTTTCATTCTTCATTTTTTTTACAAAATTTTGATTTTTTTTCATTATTTCTGCATTACAGTTTAAGAAAAGTTTTTTCATCTTTTTCTCAAATTGGTTGCTCAATTTGTATAAACTTATTTCAATGAAACTAAAGCGGATTAGACATCTTGAGGGCGGGATGCCGTGAAATCAATCCATAACTCGGGATAATAATGTGGATTCAATGAAGAATGGACAGGGGGATGATCCATCAAACTATGTTAATGCGGGCCTGAGTACGATGGGGAAATGTGGGGGCGGAATAACGAATCGTAGGGTGACCACATTTCTGCTTGACGGTAGGTACGCGGCTCGCGGTAATGACGGTTTACATTAAAAGAAATGAAGCAAATATATAAACGCATTGGAAGATAATCGAACTTTTACAAGTACCTTGATGATTCTGATGGGATAAGGGACAAGGTATAGGATAATGAGATTTTCTTTGGTATCTCTTACTCAAAATCGACACCTAAAAGCACACATCGTGATCTTTTTTCCTTTTTATCTAATTAATATTGGCAATTAACGTTCCATTAGAAACTTACTCAAATAATATGGCTATTGTTTGTGTCATTTACTATTTTTAGTTAATAAGGCTGTTCTGTGGCATTGTTGGAAGCTACTGTTCTGTGGCAATAAAAAATATATAAAATAAATCAATGAACTGTAGTGCTTTATTTTCAGTTTTCACCTTTTTTAACTATTTTTGCTGAAACAGGCTTGTATGAGTTGTAAAATCAGATTTATATTCAAGCCCTAACAGCGCTATAAAATAAAACCCGCTCCCGCCTTAACAAATATTAATATTATAAAGAGCCTTAAATCTATATTTGTGTGTTAGTTTGTTTGTATGTAGGAGGCACTTCCAAACTACTCATCGGATTTAAAAAAAAAAAGCGGGACAAGTGCGAGTTGAACTCGCGTGACGAGGGTTCCGTACGATGTTACCTATCCGCACAATATTGAGTGATTTACCATGTTATTTTAATATCATGTGTAGCAGCCCCTAGTCGTGGGATGAGTCACAGGCTCGGAAACGCACTTAATGGGCCGACGACCAACATGTCTACTGTCGCTTATCGCTCTCGTAATACTGCCGACACTGACGTGGTGCGCACGAGACTGTATTGCCCGCGTCAAGAAGAGAGTAAATAAACGCATACACTACATCATCGACTTCTTATAGGTTTTCCTATAATCTATAAGTAGAAAACTAATTTCTCTATTATTTTTTTTCAAAATTTTAGGTTCAGTAGTTTTGGAGATAAGGGGGGGGGAATGGTCGGACAGACGGACACACGAGTGATCCTATAAGGGTTCCGTTTTTTTATTTGGACGTACGGATCCCTAAAAATCTTTCACCAATGGAATTTCAAGATGGACATGAGCTATATATTTCACGCTTGCCAAAAGCACAATGTCAGATGTCAATGTATGTCGTGCTTTATACTGATTTACGTATTTTGTCAGGCGTTTTATCGTTTATTTTTAAACGAGGACACCAGTATATATAAACTTTCCTCGTTTAACGCTCTTTCCATTAGTTGATTAGGAGGAGTTAGAGACCATGCAGACAGACAGATGCGGGCGGCGACTTCAATTTCTCTATATAGACCATAATATAGACCATAACCATAATATAATAACCATAATATAGACCATAACCATAATATAGACTATAATATAGACCAGCTAATCTCGCAACTTCGTACGCGTGGTATACGGTATAGAGCGTAACTTTTTTCGTTTCTAAACCGATTGGAATGAAACAAACACTAAATGTTACGGGAACCGCATTCAAATCGGTTAAGCCGTTTCTGAGATTAGCGTACACAACAGACAAAAACTTTAAAAACTATTTTTTTGACCTCGATAACACAAGTACAACATTTTTTTTTAATATTTAATGTACAGACACGATTCGTCTATGATTTTATTATATATCTACTAGCTGAACTCGGCCACGTTTCGTTGCGGCCCATACGGCGGCGGCCGGCGTGCGCATGGGGCGCGCGGTACTGGACACTGCTTATATATAATACTATTTATCGTAGCGTGATGTTATATAGCCTATAGCCTTCCTCGATAAATGGACTATTCAATACAAAAAGAATCTTTCAATTCGAACCAGTAGTTCCTGAGATTAGCGCGTTCAAACAAACAAACTCTTCAGCTTTATACCTAATAAATAAAAATTATTTTTTACGATGATATAAACGAACATATTATATGAGACCATTGACAGAATCCGTTTGTTTTGTTTATGTTAAACTAACTTTTGCCCGCAACTTCGTCGGCGTATCTTTTTTTAAATGATCTCTTTAAAACAGCACTTTTTTCTGGTTGGAAGGTGCCCTTATTGTCTTCACTGTGATCCGGCCAATTTTACGGCGATCAGTTGAGAAGTCTAGGCTGAGAGCGTAACGAACAAACAAACTCACTGTTGCTCGCATTTATAAGAGGATTGTTGTCACCCTAGTCATTGCGGTAGCTTAATCCAATGATTTGCGTGTTATCAGCGCCATTGTGAAAGTGCTGTAAATCAATGCTTGTCCTATAATGCTTTTTTTATCGCTTTCAACGTTTTATAGGGAGCTTTATTTCGACGTACTTAGAGTCTTAAGACAATTTTAAAAGTGAACGATGGTTAAAAAGCTTAAAGCACATGAACTAATTAATATGTAAACTCACTTGTTTATAAAATGAAAAATATATAACAACAAAATAAATTATTAATCTAAAAAGACAGCATAAATAACTTTTAGTTAGTTTCTATAAAGGTAGACAGTGTTTTTTTTCCACAATGTAATCTCTCTCAACTCAAACACCTCAAACACCATACAAAATTTTAAGATTTTTGTAGATAGTATTTTGCACAAAGTATCTATCTATTTCTGTTCCTGTATCTATGTCATACACGACTACTGGTTAGATTTATGTAATATTTTTTAAATGGAAATTTAATGTTTACTAGCTGATCCCGCAACTTCGAACGCGTGGTATTCGGTATAGCGCTTTTTTTTGTTTTTAAACCGATTGGTATAAAACAAACACTAAATGTTACGGGAGGCTTGCTACAATACACCAGTGAAAACTGCATTCAAATCGGTTAAGCCGTTTCAGAGATTAGCGTGCACAAACAGATAAAAATTCTAAAAACTATATTTTTGACCTCTGTAACATAAGTACGTGTACAAATTGTTTTTTTTTTTAAATATACAGACACACCTCGTTTACTTATACTTTTACCAAATTTATAATTTACTTTTAATGTGGATATTTTTAAAAAATTAACATTAAAATTAACATAGACTAAAATGTCAGTTTTAGATTCTCATGGCCGACAGATAAAATTCTAAAAACTATAATTTTGACCTCGGTAACATAAGTACGTGTACAAATTGTTTTTTTTTTTAATATACAGACACACCTCGTTTACTTATACTTTTACCAAATTTATAATTTACTTTTAATGTCGATTTTTTTTTAATTAACATTAAAATTAACATAGACTAAAAAAGTCAGTTTTAGATTCTATTGGCCGACATCTACCTTCCATTTTCGCTTACAAAACAATATGATTACAGGAAATGTCTCTTTGTTCTGTAAATCCTCTTTGTTCTGAAATCCCCACACAGATCTGGCGATCATGGAGCACGGCCGTGAGACGTCACAGAATCACGCATCGATCTCTCATCCCATCCCATCCCAAAATTTTGTAAAAAAAATGAAGAATGAAAATATGAAAGTCAAAGAATCGTATTAAAAATTGAAGAAAAAAAACGAAGTAGCTGAGCCCGCAACTTCGTACGCGTGGTATTCGGTATAGCATGTAACTTTTTTGTTGGTAAACCGATGGGAATGAAACAAACACTAAATGTTACGGGAAACTTGCTACAATACATCAGTGGAAACCGCATTCAAATCAGTTAAGCCGTTTCCGAGATTAGCGTGCACAAACAGACAAAAATTCTAAAAACTATTTTTTTTTTTAAATTTTAATATAAGTACAACGTGTACAAATGGTTTTTTTTATTATTTAATGTACCTATAGACACGGCTCGTTTTCGATTTTATTATATGTATAGATTTCAATAGGACTTCAATTCAGATTTTTTGAAATCCTTCCAAGTGAGATGGGGATTCTAGACCAAATCACCCCCTATTTACACATTTATTTCTTTATTTAAATGTTCACTTAGGTTAACTACATACTAGATGACAATCTCAGCCGTAGGCCTCCCCCTAATTTTCCAAAAGGACAGAGGCGACTCTAGCTCATGTAGCGCCCCTGGCGCCCTCTCCTTCAATATGTTATGTCTTATTTTTGGTTTTATAACATTTTAAATGCCTCAAACTGTTGGCTCGTGGCGCGCCTTGCTTTGCTGCCACGCCCGGCGTCGGTCATAACATAGGGACAGAGTCTTTGAGAGCGTCGTTACCGCGACCGCGAGCGGCGGGCGGCGGCGCTTGCTCCCTAAGACCCTGCGCCCGAGTGCACGGCGGCACGGCACACCCTACTGCACTATTGTTAAAGCCGACCCTGAAAAGGACCAATCAAAAGCAGCCTGGATCCACCGCAGCAATTGCAATACAATATCACAGGCCTACCTTGTCGACAAGGGTACGATATGGTCTACCACGCTGGCGCAATGCGGGTTGGTGGACTTCACATGCGTCTTAGAATTTCTTCTTCGCCGTTTGAGAGCACTCAGTAAAGAAAACAACCCATTGGTACATGGCATCATCGGGGATCGAAGTCGGACCTTTCGACACGATAGGCCGCGTCTTTCCTACTGCGCCATCGATGCTCTCAATGCGAGGCAATGCAATATAATTGAACAAAATGAGGTACTGAGCGAACAGTATTTTCGCAAGTGACAATGGGCACAGTATATTTGAATCCGTCGTCAGGCCGGAGTGAGGAAGCTTCTCCCTAGGGAACGTTTATCACACCGCACAGCGTCAACAAACACCGCCTCCGCCGAGGGGCGATTCTAAATAGAATTATATGTACACTTTGCTGCGGGAATCTAAATTAGTTGAATTATTGTCGAGTGAAGAGGGCTGATTGGACCTACATTACAATTTATTCAAAATAAGAAAACAAGAAAACAGTGGCTCTAGCATGAGTTTACGATACTACACTCGCTATCGAGAGTGTAAAACATTTATATGGAAAATTGACAATTTGACATTGACAGTTCACGATTTCCCATACAAAAGTTTTAAGTTCTCGCTAGCGAGTGTAATATCGTAAACTCATTCTAGAGCCTCTGAAGAAGGATTAGTCATACCGAATTTAATAAATCAACTACCTAAAACATTAAAAAGCGACATGACACCCAAAAACATCACTTATAAGCTAAAACAATACTATTTACAATTAACTGCAGATAATTTTTTTTAATGTTAAGATCGGCAGACAGGCTGACGGTCCACTTGATCGTAGGTGACTACCGTCGCCTATAACACAAGTAACGCCAAAGCTGCTGCAAGTGCGCTGCCTTTGCTGCATTTGACGAGCCCGTTGGATGAGTGGTTAGGGTGCTTGCCTTAACGCTCTATTGTAGGGTTCCCGGGTTCGATTCCCGGCAGGGTCAAATTTGAAAAATGATCTTTTCAAATTTGTCTATCGCCTGGATCTAGAAAGTAGGACACACTGCGTTTCGCAGCCATTTGGGCAGCCCGTCTGGCGGCAGTAACAACCCCCATAGAGAAGACCACCGCGAAATAAGAGCACGTGTGCTGTTGCGTTTCGGTGAGTGAGTAAGGGATGCCAGAGCCCATTTCCCCTATTCCCCACCTAATTTCTTATCCTTAATCATACTGTAGTTGGCAGCGCACTTGCAGCACCTGTGGCGTTGCTTGTGTTTTAGGCGACGGTAACCACTTACCATCAAGTGGACCGTCAGCCTGCCATCACTTTGCAGATTCAGACCAGAGCCAAATTTGAAAAGTTCATTTCCAAAGTTAACTTGCCGGGAATCGAACCCGTGAACCCTAGAACAGAGCGTTAAGGCAAGCACCCTAAACCACTCATCCAACGGGCTCGTCGACTTCATAACATATTTTGTAACATAGTCTATACTCACCTTTAGGATCGGCAGCGCACTTTATGGGTGATTGTAACCATTTACCATCGACTGGACGGTTAGGAAGTCATTTTATGATTCCAATGTTTAAAATCTATGTTCGGAATATGAGGCTACGGCCACATGAAGAGTTAAAAAGTAGTTATCTTTAGGTAAAAGTTATCTTTATACGAAGTTTTATCAAAATTAGTCCTAAATGCAATAGACAGGCAGAGGGCTATTGTACTTTCACAATGATTGTATTGTATAAATAAATGATTTCGTTCTGAATACGCAATTTGAGGCAAGTATTCCTCGGGCGTGTTACGATTGGGACCGGATTCTGATGAACCTATTCAAAACGAATAATCAACTTAAAACTACCCACACCAACAATCATGGGAATTTATTTTGCAAAAAGATTAAATATATATATAGAGAGGGCATTGGGAAATTTTTCTTACAAAAATATTGATCCCGATCGTCCTAATCAGGATAGCCATGGCGTAGCTAAATGGCCTTGTAAAGTTGGCGATGGACTGAGCGATTTTATACCACGTGGTTCTAAATGACACATTACTGATTCTTTCATCTTGCCCAATTTATACAGTTGAAAAACGTGACTTTTTCGTATTTAAAAGTTAGGAGTTTTTGATTAATTAATGAAACTTAACTAACTAGTTAAGTTTAACTAACTAACTAACTAGTTGACTTAACTAGTTGATTGTATCTTTAATTTTAAAATTTTGCTGTGTATAAATAACTAATATTATCATAAAATGCCAAAGTGAGTTTATTTGTTGCGCTTCAATGCCTTAATCGATCATCGGGAAATTTTGTATTGTACACAAATCAGGGGTGAAAATACTATTATTAGTGTAAATTTATGGCCTGGTAGCTAGACCTTTAAGCCAAGTCTTTATTTTATATAGAAAACAACATTATTAAAGTTTAGGATTCTTTCGAATCTTAACTTTTTCAAAAATACACGTTTCGTACGTGAGTCAATCCGCCATATTTTTTATGAAAATACTATAATTTAAATTTCGTGTCACAGTGCACATAAATGTTAGTAGCAAAGGACCTCTTTTGTTAACCTGTGACACTTTACTTACTCTGTTTACTCTTTAATAAAATATGGGTCTAAATATCATTCCGCTATTTTAATTCTAATTAGTTTGAATTACAATACAAATGAATCTCGATTCTCGAAGTTCGCGCATACAACAAAACGGTCAGTTATGCGAGAAATTAAAAAAAAAATGTTATCCCCTCTCGTTCGGGGTTCCCTCTAAAATGTAGATTAAAACAGCACTCCGGTGGCACCTGACTTGGGCCGCGGAATTAATTTGGCCCCATCTGCTATTGCAGCGAGGGGGATTATATTAAATTCCTCTTGACGTATTAATATTATTTTCCTAGTGGCAAGTTGGCAACCCTAATTTAGGGCTGTCAATCTATACAATACACTCGCACTTGCTCGACGTTTGTTTAGGAGTTTTTCATTTTAGAAGTTCATTTTTGTTTTGTATTTTCTAACATAAAACATGTATCTATGTTACATTGGGTACCGTTTACTAACAACATAAGGACACCTCGGATCTGAGTACCCTGGCGACTCAAATATAATTATGAACAAATGGTTAATTTATATTAATAAGGATAGGAGAATTCATACACCTAAAACACGAACTGTAAGAGGGTGGTTACTGCCGCCCGAAAGGGTACCCACTTTGCCTGTGACTTCGTCCGCGGTCCTTTCTCTTATGTGTTAAAACATTTATTCAATCTTTATTGTTGATGTATTTTTGTCAAGCGTTGAATTTTTTATTTTTGATGATCCCCCAGGAACATAACTTTTTTTCTGGATGAAATGTATCCTATGTTCTTTTCTTTATCCCTAACAAGGTGTATGCATAATTTCATGATGATTGGTTGAGTTGTTAAGACGTTAGAGCGTAACAAACAAACAAACTCATTTTTCGTAACAATTAACGACATCTATTTTTCGAATATTGATATTTTACTTACATTTGACTATATTTAGTTTACTATATAATTTACTAGATCGACTTTAATCGCCTCGGCCTTGTTCGGATTAATTGTTCAGTATACATAATGTTGTAGTTTTAAATTATTATTTTATATTCAAATAATATTTACGAGCAACCATGATAACCTTCCCTAAATTGTACATCAAATTTATTAACAATCACAACGTAATATACCTGTATAGCTTATGTCCATCTGGAATAATGTAATTACCCTTTAAACAGTGAAGAAATTCTGGAGATTGTCCTCCACTTGCCCTCCAGATATAAACAGACCAAAGAAACCATCTCCCTTTTTAATATTAATATATATTACAATGCTAAGTAAGCTATTACAACCGAAGATTGCTTTGAATTTGATAATTTTTTAAAACAAGTCTAATGTCCCGACTAGTTTATTTATTTATTTGCTTATCTTTCGGATGTGCCAACGACACGGGCCACATGAAAAGCGCACGCCTCTTTTGAGCGAGCGTTATCTTGTCCCGCGGGACTTCCCCGCCAAAAAACGCTTATCTCACCTAAACAATATGACGTATCGAGTTGTTGACAGTGGCGTATGTCAGATTAACATCTTTTATGGACTATTTCTCAACGTAATATCACTGAGGGCTTTTTGTTTAGTGAAAAAAAAAAGCTCACATTACGTCATAGATAAAATTAATTTCTTTTTCGTCTGTATCAGTCTGATTTTTTTAATACATTAAGGTCGCAGGCAGGCTGATAGTCCACTTGATATTAGATGCTTAAGGCTAAGCTATAAGTGCGCTGCTGGTTTCATTAGCATTAAGAATAAAAGAGAAGGATAGGATTGGGAAATGGGCTCTGACTCACTCACGAGACCTTCATATGATTATGATGCTATTTCACCGAGGTCTTCTGTAAGAGGGTGGTTACTGGCGGCAGAAGGGCTGCCCAAGCTATGTGCGCGGCTACAACGAAGTCTTAATAGCGTTGCTTAAGACTACAAAGTCTTAATGATGTTGCTTAAGTCTTTAAAGTCTTAATGGTGTTGCTTAAGACTACAAAGTCTTAATTGTGTTGCTTAAAACTACAAAGTCTTAACTGTGTTGCTTAAGACTACAAAGTCTTAATGGTGTTGCTTAAGACTACAAAGTCTTAATGGTGTTGCTTAAGACTTTAAAGTCTTAATGTGTTGCTTAAGACTACAAAGTCTTAATGGTGTTGCTTAAGACTACAATACAAAATCTTAATGGTGTATTCTCAGGCGAAGGCAACCACTTACCTTCCGGTGGGCCTTCAGCCTGTCTGCCATCATTTATTATATTAAATATGTAATATAAGTACCAATATTTTACTAAGTTAAGCAATAAAATTAATAAATAGTTAAATATTTATGTAAGTTGATCTGTTCTCAGTGTAAGTCACCGAGGATTGCGACTGTTCTAGACTAGTTTTTTTTAAATATATTAAGATCGGCAAACAGGCTGACGGTCCACTTGAATGGTAAGTGGCTACCATCGCCTATAAAACATGCAACGCCACAGTTGCTGCAAGTGCTTAATCCTAGGAATCTTAATCCTAGGAAAATGGATTGGATAGGAAAAAGGGCTCTGGCGTCCCTTACTCACTCACCGAAACACAAACAGCACACGTGCTGTTATTTCACGGTGGACTTCTGTAAGGGGGTGGTTATTGCCACCAGACGATGACTACGAAACGCAATGTTCCCTGCCACTACTAAATTATTATTATTTTACACCACAGTTAGACTAAACGCTATTGCACGGTTATTTCTAATGGTAACATGAAAACAGAACCTAACTCTAGCTAGAAATTAGATCAGGATAAAGAAAAAGTAAGAACATGCTTTTATAATTTCATTTCTTACAATCTCTAAAATGGGCATTAAATATAATCTTAGTTATAACGTTCTTTTCCGTAAAATTCTACCACGACGCGTCCGCCATTTTGGCAATTTGGCGGGCTAAGGGCGCGCCATATTGAATATGCCATTACGCTGAAAATGGAGCTCAGATTTTGTGGCGGGAAATTTTATGATGATATATATCACTGATATTTAATAATGTGTTCTGTATATATATCACATTATAATCTCGATTTAATCTTTTTTATATACATTAAAAAGGGTGGCAGGCAAACTGACAATTTCATTGATGACATAAGCGACATAGAAAGATGTAGATCACATACGTATGTAAATTACTATTTAATATTTTGACAAGCCCATTGGATTAGTGGTTAGGGTGCTTGCCTTAACGCTCTGTTCTAGGATTGCCGGGTTCGATTCCCGGCAGGGTCAACTTTGAAGACTTTGAACTTGAAAGTAGTGGCAGGGCTTGAAAGTAGTTTCGCAGTCATCTGGGCAACCCGTCTGGCGACAGTAACGACCCTAATCCCGTATCCTTAATCCTACTGTAGTCGGCAGCGCACTTACAGCGGCTGTGGAGTTGCTTGTGTTATAGGCGACGGTTGCCACCTACCATCAAGTGAACCGTCAGCCTGTTTACCGATCTTAACATAAAAAAAAAGAAGTAAGGGATGCCAGAGCCCATTTCCCTATCCCTTCCCAATCCCTTATCCTTAATCCTATTGTAGTCGGCAGCGCACTTGCAGCGGCTGTGGCGTTGCTTGTCTTATAGGCGACGGTAGCCACCTACCATCAAATGGACCGTCAGCCTGTTTGCCGATCTCAACATAAAAAAATCTAAATAAATATTTATTAAAAAAATTTAATTTCAGAAAAGTGTCAGTAAGGTTATTCTTTAAAATGTTTTTATTACTTTTTTTATGCAGAGGACGGCCAAGCAGACTTAAGTAACCTTTTTAGGATTAGGGATAAGGGATCAGAAGGGGATATGTAAATACTCCCATAACCAATGTAGGTTAATAGGTAGCTAATTAATTAATAGGTGCCAACTTGAAATTACGAAGTTACACAATCGATTTCAAATTAATTTCAAGAAGATTTTTTTATTGTTTACATTCCATATGCGTAAACATGTAAATATATTAGAGTGTAGAAATTTATTAATTACTATTTAATTAGTTAATGTCTTCCAAATAAAATAGATAAATTAAAAAATATTAATTCAAACCAAATAAATTTTAAACTAACATAATAATTTAAGACGAGGACTAATAATAACTTCAGACCATAATAATTTCAGACCGAACACAATTTTTACCAAAATGAGCTCAACCTAATAACCTACGAATTAAGGTGCAATGTTGCACAACAAATTTTTGTAGCTTCTCATAGATAACCGGACAGATTTAAAATTGGAAGGTTTTTTTTAATTATTGTGTAAAATATGATAAAAAAAAGTAGCGGATTAAAACTTTAGTACACAACTTAAATTAATTAATAAGCTTAAAAAAAATATACTAGTTGTCACTGAAAATTTTTATTACTGTGACGAGAAAATTTTTTATGGGCAGTAATTTACTATTTTTTTAAATATTCAATTTTACTCTAACAAGTCAAAATAGGCGACGAAAATAAAGCTTCTTTGCTAAGTCCTCGACTTAACATGTAAAATATGTATATTTATGACATGGAAGTAATAAGTACTATATACAACATTTATGATGGGTAATAGTTACTGAAAACAAAACTCACATGTCATGTCACATAGAACAATAAATAATCGACGCCGTCTCTATGATTTTGTCTATCATAGATACGCATGTAATAGTTTTTTTAGCCGATAGGCAAGGACCGCACGTCCGGCATGAGCCTATCCAATCGTCCGGTGAAATGGCGCGAACTATTGCTTCCGGATCTAGGGTGCGTCTTTTGAGGCCTTAATGGATTTGTGGCTTGCTTTTGATGTGAGATATCATAACAATTTTAAGACGTTATTGACCGACTGGTATTTTTTAAAGGGCGAATGACAGTAGACGGATTTACGGTTCGCCTAGGGACACCACAATCCAATAACTAACGAAAATGACTAATCTTTTTTTTAATGTTAAGATCGGCAGACAGGCTGACGGTCCACTTGATGGTATTTGGCTACCGTCTCGCCTATAACACAAGCAACGCCACGGGTGCTGCAAGTGCGCTGCCGACTACAATAGGATTAAGGATAAGGGATTAGGAGGGGATAGGGAAATGGGCTCTGGCATCCCTTACTCATTCACCGAAACACAACAGCACACGTGCTGTTATTTCACAGAGGTCTTCTGTAAGGTGGTGGTTACTGCCGTCAGACGGGCTGCCCAAATGACTGCGAAACGCAGCGTGCCCTGCCACTACTTTCCAGATCTAGCCAGAGTCAAATTTGAAAAATTCATTTTTCAAAGTTAACCCTGCCAGGAATCGAACCAACTGGTAAAATAAGTTCATTCCTAAGAATTAAAGTGGCTTCCTGTAGGACCATATCGATAAATACAAGAAGATTCGATTGATTTGTATTCGCCGATAAATAGAGGTTCATTTAATAGAATTCATTTAAGGTTATCTTGGTCCTATAGGATCTTTTTATTAGAGTTTTACGACTATATTATTATAAATCTAGCCAACCTAACTGATACACCCTATTTATTGCCTAAATTAAGCAGAACTGTGGCTATGTCAGAGATTCTAAAAAAATTACTGGAAATTTCTCGATTCGTTCCCAGGCCACCCTCACTTCTTCAACCAGCTGTCTTGCGGCCTGGACATCATATCTCTGGCGGGCGAGTGGCTGACGGCTGCTGCTAACACGAACATGTTCACCTACGAGATCGCGCCGGTCTTCATCCTCATGGAGAATGTAGTTCTGGAGAAGATGAGAAACATGATCGGGTGGAAGCGGGGAGACTCCATTCTCGCACCAGGTATCAAAAGATTGTTTGGCCGTTTTTGGGTCTTTTTTAGTCAATTTGTATGAACTATGATTATAGTATAGCTGTTTTTAAATATTTAATTTGAGACGTATTTTGACATCTAATTTAATTTATTTTGACGTCGAATATCATCACTACGTTTAGAGTCATCAGACATATTTTGAGTTGACACTAGTGTTGTAGCCGTTACATTAGTGATGCTACCACTCTGTTTCCAAAGAAATATAATTATTTTATCGTAACTATTGCGTTTATGTTTCTTTTTTAACGACAGGCAGACTAACGATCCACTTGATGGTATGCCCGGTTTACATTTCAATAAGTACAGTAGCGAGTTAACTTGCCTCATCGGCAAGTTAAGTTAAGTTGGTATTATCGTTTGAACGCCAAAAGCGAGTCAAGTAGTAAGTTGTTGATAAAGTCTAGTTGAACAGACTGACCGGCATGTGAACCGGCGAGTTTAATTTAGTACAGTACCTACATATTTGATAACAGCGGCCGCGGACACGTGCCATTTTTGTTAGTCTGATAAAAGTACCTTTGTATTTGTACAAAAATACCTCAAACTTGAGTGTTTTTAGTTTAATTCAAAACGCAATAATCATCACAATAAACAGCAGCTACTATTAAAATTTGTGAGGTTATGATAACAATTGATTTCGGACCGAGGTTCTCTCGAAAATGAAAGGTCGACATAGTCTGGAATTAAAAAAATACGTCAGCCACGTTTTTAGGGTTCCGTAAGTCTGAATAAAAAAACGGAACCCTTATAGGATCACTTGTGTGTCCGTCTGTCCGACCATTCCCCCCCCCCCCCTTATCTCCGAAACTACTGAACCTAAAATTTTGGAAAAATAATAATACAGAAATTAGTTTTCTACTTATAGATTATAGGAAAACCTCTAAGAAGTCCATGATATTAAAATAACATGGTAAATCACTCAATATTGTGCGGATAGGTAACATCGTACGGAACCCTCTTCACGCGAGTTCAACTCGCACTTGTCCCGTTTTTCACTTTCACACCCCTAATAAATTACATATTTTGGAGAACAGACAAAACGCTGGAAGCAACATGGTGCTATTTTTTCTGGGAAGTACTTACAATGTTTATTATGCTGAGAACACCTGCACTTCTGTGAAGTGCAGTTCTGATCGGGTTGAATTTGAACCTGTGAATTCTTTGTCGGTAGCCGAGTGTGACAACATCTCTCAATTTCAGGCGGCTCCGTGTCGAATCTGTACGCCTTCCTGGCGGCCCGTCACCACAAGTTTCCGCAGTACAAGGAGAAGGGCCTCACGAGCATCCCCGGGCATCTGGTCATGTTCACTTCTGATCAGGTAGGGCCGGTGCGATGACGACGCGTGGCGTTTAATGCTTTAAAGAGTGGACTGTTGAATGTGTTGCGTTTGCTCGCAGTGCCACTACTCTGTGAAGTCTTGCGCGTCAGTGTGCGGGCTGGGCACAGACTACTGCGTCAGCGTGCCGTCCGACGAAAGAGGGCGCATGATTCCTTCAGAGCTAGAGAGGCTCGTGCGGTATCACAAGGACAGGGGCCACGTCAGTATTACCTTATTCTTAACTGTCAATCAGCCCCAGATTCAGGCAGCACTTTAATTTTATACTAGCTGAACTCGGCCACGCTTCGCTGCGGCCCATACGACTGTGGAGTGCGCGTGGGGTGCGCGGTACTGGACACTGCTTATATATAATACTATTGATCGTAGCGTAATGTTATATAGCCTATAGCCTTCCTCGATAAATGGACTATTCAATACAAAAAGAATTTTTCAATTCAAACCAGTAGTTCCTGAGATTAGCGCGTTCAAACAAACAAACTCTTCAGCTTTATATATTAGTATATAGACTGTGTAATGGAAAATGTGTCATTTGGTTACTAAAGACGTACAAACGACTTATTTTTACATAATATTTTATCGTTCACCAAGCCATATTCAATCGAGCCTTAAGCATAAGAATAAATAAGAACACGCCTTAAGTACTAATTGTGGACAAAAAAACATAGAAAATTATATAATTAATATTTACAGGGATAATATATAGCCTATCTAACAGTGCGACATTCTATGATTGAATTTTGATTACATAACTGCTCAGTATTTTTTTAAATACCAAAAAAGCTCATCAACCATCAAACAACAGCTGAACCTTTACTGTGTGTGACTCCGTCGATCATCCGAAAGAGGGGTGAAATCGTAAGGGTGAGTTTGCTCTGATGGCAACCCTCACTCAAACGCTGAATCATAAAAGCATGTGTGCTGAAACAGAATGTTTTTTTACGGGGAGCAATGACTGCAACTAGACGTGTCAGTGTCTTCAGATGTGTCAGTGGTCTTGCAAAGAAAAATACCGTTCAGTAGACTTGCTATACTGTGATACCTATGACGTATATAGCGAGCTGACTTAACTTTGGCTAACTATAGCATAGTTATGATTTACAATTGAAGCTGTTCCGAGTTTGAAATAAGACTACAGTTTTTTTTTTTTAATTATTTTATACGGGATATTGGTAGATCTTAATCTCGCCTGTCGGTGAATGAAGATGAGCTCGAAGATGGAGTTAATGACTCTGTTCCTGAAGAGCTCCAAAGGGAACATTGTAGATCCCTTCTACAATGTTCCATTCCCTCTCTGATAAAAGGAGTCCACAAAGTAATGGCGAAAACGCTCTCCTGGGCCATCAGCTTTTTCCTAAAATTGCTTGTAGTCCAATAAAAAAATTTTTGTTACCCAACAGGTGCCTTTCTTCGTAAATGCGACATCCGGCACAACAGTGTTGGGAGCCTTCGATCCTCTCGCCGAAATTGCCGACATTTGCGAAAAATACGACTTGTGGATGCACGTTGACGTAAGTGCTTCCATTTTAATATTTAAATGCGTCTTTTTTAATAAAAATCTTTGTTTTCTATGTTAAGGTCGACAGACAGGCTGCCGGTCCACTTGATGGTAGTTGGCTACCATCGCCTATGACACAAGCAACGCCACAGCTGCTGCAAGTGAGCTGTCGACTACTGTATCATTAAGGATAAGGGATTGGGAATGGTTAGGAAATGTGATGATGCATGGATGATGATCACATGGACAAGGAGTATGCAAAATGTATTAACAGATCTAGTTATGTTGGCAGGCTGCATGGGGCGGTGGTCTGCTGTTCTCCAAGAAGTATAGACATCCCCGCTTCACTGGTGTAGAGAGGTAAGCTTCGTTTGTTTTCTAAGGATAAAGATAAAGATTTGTTTTCTTGACGAGCCCGTTGGATGAGTGGTTAGGGTGCTTGCCTTAACGCTTTGTTCTAGGGTTGCCGGTTTCGATTTCCGGCAGGGTCATCTTTGAAAATAAAGTTTTCAAATTTGACTCTGGTCTGGATCTGGAAAGTAGTGGCAGGGCACACTGCGTTACGCTGTCATTTGAGCAGTAACCACCTCTTTACAGAAGACCACCGTGAAATTACAGCACATGTGCTGTTGTGTTTCGGCGAGCGAGTAAGAGATGCCAGAGCACATTTTCCTATCCAATCCCTTATCTTTAATCCTACTGTAGTCGGCAGCGCACTTGCAGCAGCCTTGGCGTTGCTTGTGTTATAGGCGACGGTAGCCACCTACCATCAAGTGGACCATCAGCCTGTCTGCCGATCTCAAAATAAAAATAAAAAATAAGTATAACCTCTAAGTTTCAACTAAAATTCTTTTTAAAAAAACTAAACCTTCATCTAAAATTTTACCGGAAAACATTTTTTTTAAATATCTCAAAAGTATTACAAAAAATGCACTGCCTTCCAAAGACATAAATCGCAAATAACATCATGAAAGAACAGCACATGTGCTGCTTTGTTTCAAGGAGTGAATAAGACATGCCAGAGCCGACTCCTCTATCCAAACCTTATCCCTAATCCTAGTCCTAATAAGGTTGTCAGGGGCATTATTAACCAACCGATTTTACTTGTGTTCATAATTCATGCTTGATGGTAGCCACCTACCATCAGCCTCCCATCATCCTGCTTATGGATCGCCTACCTGCCAAAAAAATATATTATGTCATTCATGGTGTCATTAACTCGCTGTCATTGTGTCATTGCTTTAAGTATTTGATAAGCACATACTTAAATTTCCGTAATTTTTTTTTTTATATTAAGGTCGACAGACAGCCTGACGGTCCACTTGATGGTAGGTGGCTACCGTCGCCTATAACACAAGCAACGCCACAGCTGCTGCAAGTGCGCTGCCGACTACAGTAGGATTGGATAAGGGATTAGGAGGGGATAAGGAAATGGGCTCTGGCATCCCTTACACACTCACCGAAACACAACAGCACGTATATGCTGTTATTTCACGGTGGTATTCTGTAAGGTGGTGGTTACTGCCGCCAGGCGGGCTGCCCGAATGACTGTGAAACGCAGTGTGCCCTACCACTACTTTTCAAATCCAGTCGAGAGTCAATTTTGAAAATTACATTAAAATTTCCAAACATGACCCGCCGGGAATCGAACCCGGGGCCCCTGAGACGTTAGGCAAGCACCCTTGCCACTGATCCAACGGGCCGAAGAATAATAATAAAAAAGTTATAATAATGCGACATTTTTGAAGTGAAAATAATAATAAATTATAGCTAGTAAAAGGATACTATGGTATACCTATAGTATAAACCTACTTCGGCGCGGCTTAATCTTTAATCCAAGACCATTAGCTCCTATCAATCATAGTTCGTCGGCGCGCTAAATACGGATCTCAAGTGGATGGGGTGCGGGGTGCGCGGGCGGTGGAAATCCGACAAATGTTACACTCGCGGGCGATAGAGCGTATGACACATTGCTGCAGGGTTGTTAAAAAAAATTTAAACGAAAAATTGCAAACCGAACAAATATATTTAAAAATGACAATGTGTGAAGAGTAGAAAATTTACTCCAATTCGTATAAACTTTCATTAACAATAATAATTATCTCAATCATATAATAATAATTGATAATTTTATTCAGCACAAGCGTACACAAATGTCTATAAATGGCTAATTAAAACTTAATATAATTGACGTTTAACCAACGTAAGCATATGTTCAATTGTTTTTGCCTGAAAGTTGTCACTGTTATCGAATTTAATTGGGAACTTTCGGAAGAAATTGTTTAAACAATGGTAAAAACCGCATTTAAATCGCGCTTTACTAAAACTGGCTTACTTTTTAGAAGACATACATACGTTTAGACGAGATTGGCTAAAAATGTTCCCGATTCTAAGGAATCTTCTTTATTTTGTCGTAACTAATTATATAACAAAATTAAAAATTATTTTGGTTGTAAATAAATTTGTTAACAAGAAAAATTGTATCGATAAGTGATTGAGTGTTTAGGGATAATCTATTTTAATATAAATTAAGAATTGCATTTTTTTCTAATGTAGAAGCTATAGTTGCAAAGATTGAAAAGTAATTTTTAGTTTGGTGACAACCCTGTCGTTAAAGATTAGCGAAAAACAAGTACAGCATTCGTAGAAGCTACGGGATCGTAGGTCGTAGCTCGCGGCTACGAGCTCGTAGCTGTCGTAGCAGCGATTCGGTTCACTTCACACGTCCATCGATTTGTCTACGCACAAGATATAAAATAATTTGGATCAAAATAGTACTCTATACACCTTATATCTTTATATATAAAAATGAATCCCCATTTCTCCTGTGGCTCTAGCATGAGTTTACGATACTACCACTCGCTAGCGAGAGCGTAAAACATTTATATTGGAAATTGATAATTTGACATTGACAGTTCACGATTTTCCATATAAAAGTTTTACGTTCTCGTTAGCGAGTGTAGTATTGGTGTAGTATCGTAAACTCATACTAGAGCCTCTGGTCACGGCATCACGCGTGAACGGGTAGACCGATTTTAATTCGGTTTTCACTAATGGAAAGAGGGATAAACGGGGAATGTTCTTATATATAAAAATTGCACGCCGGGCGAAGCCGGGGGCGGGTCGCTAGTTTTAAATAAAAACCACTCAAGCACGCACAGTTAATCCATACTAATATTATAAATGTAAAAGTAACTCTGTCTATCTGTCTATTACCTTATCACGCCTAAACTGCTGAACTTATGAAATTATGCATTATGAAATTTTGCATACACATTGTCAGGGATGCAGGAAAGGACATAGGGTACCTTTCATCACGATTTTCCATACTAAATTTTTACGTTCTCGCTAGCGAGTGTAGTATTGGTGTAGTATCGTAAACTCATACTAGAGCCTCTGTTGGATGAGTGGCAAGGGTGCTTGCCTACCGTTTCAGGGGCCCCGGGTTCGATTCCCGGCGGGGTCAAGTTTGGAAATTTTAATGTTATTTTCAAAATTGACTCTGGTCTGGATTTGAAAAGTAGTGGTAGGGCACATTTCGTTTCGCAGTCATTTGGGCAGCCCGCCTGGCGGCAGTAACCACCACCTTACAGAATACCACCATGAAATAATAGCATATACGTGCTGTTGTGTTTCGGTGAGTGAGTAAAGGATGCCAGAGCCCATTTCCTTATCCCCTCCTAATCCCTTATCCAATCCTACTGTAGTGGGCAGCGCACTTGCAGCAGCTGTGGCGTTGCTTGTGTTATAGACGACGGTAGCCACCTACCATCAAATGGACCGTCAGCCTGTCTTGTCGACATGAACATTAAAAAAAACTAAATTAAAATAACAGATTCCACAAAAAAATGTTAAAACAATCGCCACAATTAGCCACTTTTAGCCCAGTATAAAATAAGGAGGGGAGGCTTGTGGATCCGCCGCACTGAGCTACAATTAATTTAAACTACCCTCGCTAATAAAAAATAAAGAACACTCCTGTCTATCACTGGATGTCGTTTATCACGAGGGAGACGTTTAAAACTAGTCGCCTGTCACACCGTAGTGCAACTGAACGATTATTTTATACTGACTGGATTGATTGCCAAGTTTCTTGCAGCGCATTCTTCTTGGCTATGATGGTCCTTCCGAAGCGTTCGTAGATTGAAAATATGTAAAAGAGACCCCTGCGGCTTATTTGCAGAATAAACTTTTGAATTTGAATTTCAATTCAATCATGGATGTAGAAAAAGATTTAAAAAACAGCCAAAGTTTACAATGGAAAACTTTGGCTGTTTTCATAACAATTATTATGTGGCATCACCAACCTGCGCATGAGTGGACCTCCGCGCCTGCGCGGTGGAGACGTTTGCCGGCAGCAAATCGCTAACGCTCGGTCATTCGAGTTAGTCGGAAAAACTTGTTGACGGTGGAAGCACGCGCAACGAACAAATATCCGCTCCGCTTATTGTTACGTACCCATACATTATAAAAATTTATTATTGTGAATTTAGCTAGTAAAACCACTTAGACAACTTGCGGAGTCTCATTTACCACGTCTGACCTCCGCCAAAATTATATATAATTGTAGCAATAGCAGCTATTGAGCTGATACGTGTGTATCAAATAGTTTGAAGATTATATTTTCATCCATTTTGTCCAATCTGTTCTTAAAACAATTCACTGATGGCACCATGACAACACTTTCAGGAAGTCTGTTCCAGACCGTCTCCACTCGGTTAGGTAAAAAGTGCTTCCTAGGTATTTTCTTGCTTGGATTTTGGCATGGTTTTAAAGGGTGCCCTCGTAAGTGCTTATTCGTATCAAGGGTGTATAGTTCTTGGAGACAGGTCGCATCGTAGATCTTATGCAGTATCTTGTAAACATGTGTTCGCGCAAATAAAGATTTATTTTATTTTATTTTATTTTATTTTGTAAGTCTCGGTGAGACTTCCTCTCTGTCGAGTGAGGTAAGGCCAAGGATTTTGAGTCGCTTCTCATAAGGCTTATTACGTAGCGTGCTAATCATTTTTGTAGCTCTTCTCTGCACATTGTCAAGTATCTTAATGTCCTTTTTAAAATATAAGTCCCATATTACGTAGGCATACTCTAAAAGTGGTCTAACATAAGCCTTATACAATTGGAAAAATGTTTTAGCTGTAAGACACTTGAACGATAGTATGGATAGTAGAGTATGGAATTTGTTTTCTTGACAATAACTGTAAAAAAAAAAAACGAGTGTGCTTATGACCACACGACTGAAGTGAAACTTCTTTCGCTCCATCTGTATATATATATATATGTGTGTGTGTACAATATATACATGTATACACATATACATATATTAATTTTCTACAAATATTTAAATTTATTTCATGTTTTCATTGGTAAATTAATATTTCTGTCTCTTGCTTATATCCCCCACATAACTTCCGTTCGCCTTGCCCGATCACACTTTTCGTAACGCTTACGTCACGCGTTCGCCAGCTTACTCCCCAAGTCAAGCGTGCGTAAAGAAGTTTCACTTCAAAAATTTTAATGACAAACAACCTGACTTTCCACTTGATGGTAGGTTGATCGCCATAGGTGCTGGAAGTGTGCAGCCGACAGAAGAGAGAGGGAAATGGGCTCTGGCATACCTAAGAAACATTATGTTATTTCACGGTGGCCTTCTATAAAGGGGTGGTCACTGCCGCCAGACGGGCTGCCTAAATGACTGCGAAACGCAGTGTGCCCTGCCACTATTTACATATCTACAAATCAATACATACAAAAATATCCAGAAATAACAATAATTAGTCGCTACTTTTTAATGGTTAAGTTGGCACACAAGCTGATGTTCCACTTTGACGGTTGTCTACATATATAGAGGATATGAATGGAGAACGCAGTGAGCTCTGCCACCGAATTAGTTACGCATCGGTGTGACAGAGCGCCCGTACGCCTCTCTCAATCGTGGGATTAGCGTGAAAGCATGCGGGACCCTACACCTCTTCCGCTGTGTCAATAACAGATAGCTCCACGCAAATATTTAAAGATACACTTTAAAGTTGCATATGGCAACACTATATTTTCAAAAGCTGTTGACATTAGTGCTGCAATTTTTATTGGAGTTATTGTTAACTAAAAAAAAAATTGTTATACATAAATAAGTGACGCTATACTTAGCGTTTGTTTAGTGCGTGAATTTTGACCTTGGATGTGTGGTTAGTTAGGGTGCTCGCCTTAACGCTCTGTTCTAAGGTTCCCGGGTTCAATTCCCGGCTGGGTCAACTTGAAAAATGAACTTTTCAAATTTGGCTCTGGTCTGGATCTGCAAAGTAGTGGCAGGGCACACTGCGTTTCGCACTAATCACCTCTTTACAGAAGACCACCGTGAATTTACAGCACGTGAGCTGTTGTGTTTCGGTGAGTGAGTAAGGGATGCCAGAGCCCATTTCTCTATCCTCTCCTAATCCCTTATCCCTAAACGTGCTGTTATTTCTGAAAGGGATTGCCAAAGCAATGTTTTCTGCCACTTATACAGTAACTGGTCTTCCGTGTTTTCCGAGTTTAAATTGTTTTGTTGTTACCAGGGCTGACTCCGTGACCTGGAACCCTCACAAGCTGATGGGGACTCTGCTTCAATGCTCCACAGTTCATTTCAAATATGAGGTAAAAGTAAAACAATTTATATGTTATGTTACCGAGGTCAAAAATTTTGAATCTGTATGTCTGTGCGTTTGTGCACGCTAATCTCAGAAACGCCTTAATCGATTTGAATGCGATTTTCACCGATTTAGTCTATGTTTTATTCTAATCGGTTTATTAAGAAAAAGTTACGCGCGTTCGAATATCACACGAACGAAGTTGCGGACTCAGCTATTCTTTTTTTATGTTAAGATCGGCAGACAGGCTGACGGTCCACTTGATGGTAGGTGGCTACCGTCGCCTATAACACAAGCAACGCCTAAGCTGCTGCAAGTGCGCTGCCGACTGCAGTAGGATTAAGGATAAGGGATAGGGAAGGGTTAGGCAAATGGAATCTGGCATCCTCAGAATATAGAACAAACCAGAATTCATTTCTAATTGGAATAAATAAATATTGCTACAAAGCCATCTTCAAAATCTATACTTTCAATATTATTATTAGTTTGCCTATGTTTAATGTATTCGTGTACCTATTTCTTTTCACATTACTATGTATTTTAGGATTTAAAATAAAATAAATAAAACAAAAAAGCCTTTTGAGTTGTGGGTTTCCGGGATGATGGCCCAGGTCTGTTGGAAATTCTTCCAAACGTTTTGTCAACAACTGCGGTTGACATCCTCAGTGGTGTAGTCCGCGTTAGAAGAAAAAGTACATCACATCACTGCACTTCACTTCTGCACTTTTCGACTTCTCGAGCGAGACTGATTTGTCTACTGGAATGTGTCTAGCAAATAAAATATTTGCTAGTTGTTCCGTCAATGTCCACGTTTGACACCCGTATAATAAACATGGTACAATACACATATCCACTTTTAAAATATCCACTTTTAATTTAAAATTAACTTTTAAGCCCCCTCAAATTAAAAGCCATTAAACACAATACTCCGCAAACATTGAAATCTGCAACTAATGGGTCTCGCAACTCGACAGGGATATTATACTACATCTAATAATAACAAATTCAACCTTGCAGAGAAGGTTTTAAGGTCTAAATTATAATTGTGAAAATGTTGCCAAGAATGTAACAGAAATTCAACTAAAATGAGTGGTAAATCGAAAGAACAATAGAGAAAACTGAGCTTTAAAAGCGAGCAGCATAAAGTTTAATTTCGGATGCAGCAATTGTCGACTGTTGGGCGATTGGCAGCATATGTTTGTAAGTGTCTGAAGTGGAGTTTAATTAAATTCTGGCAGCCGTCAGCTGGGAATAGTGTTGTAACTTGTACGGTTACATCGAATCGATAAATTATATCACTCGACTTTTACTCAAAGAATGAGTTAGTTAGTATCCAGCGATAATTTTCATTTTTACAAGAAAAGAAAAAAACTATTTATTTGACGATTAAAAAGACAATTATATATTCACTGCAAATTGTCTGGAATGTAATAAAGCTTTTATTTATTACAAATACTATCTTTTTTATGAAACTCGCGAATCATCTCGGGTCCTCCATCGATAAATTCACATCTAACACTGGCGATACAATATCGGGATACCAACCCTCGTTAGCGACTGCGCATAACTATAGAACCTGATCGATTCTTTTCCTCCAGAAACTCCTCACTTGGAGACGGTGTGTGACAACAGTAGTTTGCGCGGGAGCTGGTAAAATTTGTAAGCTCTTTTGTAAGATTCACGAACTGTCAAAAGTCAGTTATTCTTTTTTAGTCTTCGGTACTAAAGTATAAAGAGTGGTTTTAAGAAAAAAAACGGGACAAGTGCAAGCTGAACTCGCGTGAAGAGAGTTCCGTACGATGTTACCTATCCGCACAATATTGAGTGATTTACCATGTTATTTTAATATCATGGACTTCTTATAGGTTTTCCTATAATCTATAAGTAGAAAACTAATTTTTGTATTTTTTCAAAATTTTAGATTCAGTAGTTTCGGAGATAGGGGGGATTGTCAATTTTCGTCTATTTTCTTAAATAACTTGGCAACTATTAATTTTAAAATTATATTAAAAAAAATACATTTAAGATATTCACAACAAGACCTTCTATTTGATATGTCACTGGATGCAGTTTTCAAAAAAAAAATATTTTTTTAATTTTCCACCTTCCCCCCAAAAATGACCTCCCATATACAGATTTCATCTATTCACGTCACACCTCTGCGTTTGGGTCACAGAAATTGATATGTGTACTAAATTTCAACTTAAATTTGACTGTGAGCGACGGACAGACGGACACACGAGCGATCCTATAAGGGTTCCGTGTTTTTTTTCGGACGTACGGAACCCTAAAAATAAAAATATATTCCACGATAAAAGTTTAGAAATTAATCTATCTATTTGTCAGGTTAAATTAAATTAATAATTAAATTAAATTTAAAAAGTATTTTAATTAGTGTTGTCCTTTAAAAAAACATCGACACCTAATATGCCCCCCACACTAAATTCCCTTGTGGGGCGTGGCTTTGGAGAATTTATTATCGGTATGTGTATTGTAGTGACATCTAACAAGCCTCACTATCAAGATGAATGGAGTACAAAACAAAAAACATATTTTCTGATTGAAATCTTACACTAACTTAAACTTATTTATAGTGTTATAAACATTTGTTTAGTCCAAGTTCACTCTTTCTGTTATTGCCACTAAATGTTGAAGAGGTGACCATTCGTTGTGCATACATTTAATTTATTTAAAAAAAAAGTTAAAAGGTATATATACTTTGAGCTGGTGTTCTCTCAGTGATATAGCAATTTCTAGTATATCACTAAATAAAAATACTAGTTGTTGCACGCGTATTTCGTCCGCGTCTCTTTATAAAATATTATTCCTGGAAAACAGCAATTTTTTTATGGAGGGGGGTAAAGGGGGAGATGGGGGAGGGGGAGTGGTCTGTGTTACTCGCTGATAATGTAGCATTCTATAGGTGAAATAAGTTTTAAAATCGGTCCAGTGGTTTTTGAGTTTATTCATTACAAACATATATTTGAATGAAGGGAGCTAGAGGGGGAGAGATGGGGGGGGGAGGATGAGTAGCCTATGTTACTCGCTGATAATGTAGCTTTCTATAGGTGAAATAAGTTTTAAAATCGTTCCAGTGGTTTTTGAGTTTATTCATTACAAACATACAAAAATACAATTATAATATTAGTACTTATAGAAGTATAGATTATTCAATTTCAAAATTCATCATTGAGGTGTTTTAAAAATATTTTTGGTTTAATCTAACAGTGTTTTTTTTTTAAATTGCACCATTAGTTCGATTCGAAACTTCCTGAAATCTAATTTTCACATACAATAAAAACTTTGAAAATAAAAATAAAAAGAAAATTACAAAAATATTATACTTAACTAAAAAAAATTAGTAGTGGCAGGGCACCTGCGTTTCGCAGTCATTTGGACCACCGTGAATTTACAGCACGTGTGCTGTTGTGTTTCGGTGAGTAAGGGATGCCAGAGCCCATTTCCCTATCCCATCCCAAATCCTTAATCCTATTGTAGTTTTGGCGTTGTGTTATAGGCTACGGTAGACACCTACCAGCAAGTGGACCGTCAGCCTGTCTGCCGATCTAAACATTAAAAGAAAACTAAAACTAAACTATTTTAAATAAACATTAAGTGTATTTAAAATATGTGACTATACATTTTACGAGTTACAGAAATTGTAAATTGGTATTATGCTGTAAGAAAAATAAATTGTCCTTTGCGTGTTCCTTATTCAAAAAACTGATCCGCACTTGCACTTTGCAAGCAAACATTGACAAAATATGGACCCTGTGTTTGACAGATAAGGGTGCAATTTGAATATTACACAAAGGGTTAATGTTATCTTTTTGAAACCAGCTCCTGCTGTTGTCACAGGCCAATAATATACATTTAATTAATCAAAATAATGTAGGTAACATTTGGACAGTTATATTAAACTAAAAGCAGGTTTCATAGAAAAAATTAAAAATGAAATCATTGTAGAAGCCTACTGATAAGTAAACGTTTTGATTACTAGGATTAACATATAGGATAAACATTACAATAATTCCTTATAAACATTAACTTATTATAAATTATAAAGTTTCGGTCCCCTAGGCAGAGTTCCGAGCATGCTGGCTGCATTACCTCGTATGGCAATGCTAATCTGTTGCCCGAGGTATGGCCAGCTCTATAATCCCCGGTTATGTCGACCAAACGTTTTGACAAGTTGTTAAAAAATTTAATTGTATATCAAGTCACCATCATATCAAATTGTGTTAGGCTCGTCTTCATTTCCACACTTTTTGTTATTGTACACTTATATTCGCTTGTGTCCTTAGGCGACGGTAGCCACCTACCATCAAGTGGACCGTCAGCCTGTCTGCCACCTTTAATAATATATTTAAAAAAAATTGGCACTAAAATTACTAAAAGCACCGATGCGACCGTCACAGAAGAGCTCAGTGATTTCGGACATATTCCAAACAACAACAAACGATGCAGTTTCAAAAAACATATAAGGCGACATCTAGTCTAGGTCTAGGGTTTCTTCGCATTTTATATGAAAATTCAAGACTTTTTTTCAAAGTTTACTTACATTTAATTACAGTATATATATGCCATTTTCTTTAATGACTTTTTGCCATTTTGTAGATAGTAACATGATCCCGTTGCTGTAGAAGTTTTGGGACTTATGATCAAAGAAAAAAATACGCGACAAGTAGTTTTGGCAGTCCTCTGCCAAAATCTGCTTTACTACTCTCTTACTGACACTGCATAAGAGTGATTTACACAGTGTGGTGTGTATTAGTTATACGTTTAGCGGTTTAAGTTAACAGGAGTCATACAATTTCACTCGAGCCACTGTTAATGCAGATTTATTAACTTTGATCAAATACATGAGATTAGTCTACAATAATTATTGTAAAATATATTCTTTGGTTAAACTCTATCTAGTTTGGTATGTGGTTATTTCATTATAATTTTAATATACATATTTGTCGCAGGGCATACTGCTGAGCTGCAACGAGATGTCCGCCGAATACTTATTCATGACGGACAAGATCTACGACCCGCGCTACGACACCGGCGACAAGGTGATCCAGTGCGGTCGCCATAACGATATCTTCAAGCTGTGGCTGCAATGGCGCGGCAAGGTAACATCTTCATCACTCTGGAATGGATTCAAAAACTGTGTCATTTAAGTATACGACTTTTTTATGAGAAAAGGCAACAAACAAACACCAGGGTTAGCGATTCCACGCGATTCCTTACTTCGAAACCGCGTCATATCCTCAAATTGTTACGATATCTGCTAAAAAGTCATTCTCTTACATTTATATTAAATGCCATGACAAGACATTACGTGTTTTGATAAGGTAAGACAAAAGCGTGAAATCATAATTGCCATACAGATTCAAGGCCCAGGAAATATGTAAACGCGTTAACTATTAGTATAAAATCATCGTAAAATATGAATAAAAATTAATTAAACTTTTTTTTATGTTAAAATCGGCAGACAGGCTGACGGACCAATTGATGGTAAGTGGCTACCGTCTAATAACACAAGCAACGCCAGAGCTGTTACAAATGCGCTGCCGACTACAGTAGGATTATGGATAATGGGCTCTGGCATCCCTTACTCACTCACCGAAACACAACAGCACACGTACTGTTATTTCACGACGGTCTCCTGGAAGGGGATGGTTACTGCCGCCAGACGGACTACCCAAATTACTGCGAAACGCAGTGTGCCCTGCTACTACTTTCCAGATCAGACCAGAGACAAATTTGAAAAGTTCATTTTTCAAATTTGACCCTGCCGGGAATTGAACCCGAGAACCCCAGAACAGAACATTAAGGCAAGTACCCTAACCAGTCATCCAACGGGCTCGTCAACTTATCTTTTATGACACAAAAGCTACCCAGTATAAGTTGGTATAACGATAAAATTTTAGGAGTTATAATTTATCCATGGTTGTGGACGAAGGAAAGTGTATCATAACTTAGATTATTTTTCAGCACAGAGATAGATTTTGTAACTCCAACGTCTTTTTGGTCTTTCTTTTTCTCTTTCACCAACTACAGCTTTCTATTCAGCTCGTCTGTTTTTCGTCTGATACAAATGCCAAGTTGGTCACGGTGACTGGTCACTGGTCACTTAGATCGGTGACAGAGTTCTGCATCATTAATAGCATTTCTACGCACGTTTTCAGGGCACGTCAGGCTTCGAACGTCTGATGGACCGTCTGATGGAGCTGTCGGAGTACATGGTGCGCCGCATCAAGGAGCAGCCGGACAAGTACTACCTGATCCTCGAGCCCGAGATGGTGAACGTGTCGTTCTGGTACTTACCGAAACAGTTGCGCGGGACTCCCCACGACAAGAACAAGGAGATCAAGTTGGGCAAGGTATAAAATTATTTAAAATAGCGATCGTATGAGCCACGATCTTATCGTACGTGATACACTTTTCATCACCAGTTATCAATCTCTTCAAAAACGGTTCGGTTTCATTACGTCTCAATAAAGAATCGCAAATGAGTACACGATTCACAAGGTTTCTTTCAGTGAGCTCGTGTGGCACCCAAATATCGCGCTTTTTCATGTACCCAGCTTTTTTCAAATGGATCAATACTATTTTGTGGTCAATTCCCAGTTCTTCAGCTATGTCGTGACTTACTGATCTTGCTCCACTTTTTCAAAAATTGTGTCCATTTTATCCCTAACAGGGTGACAAGAGCGAGGTGCATCTTTGACATCAAAATTTCCGGATTGAAAACGCTTAAACCAACTTTATGCTACTCTTACGACACTGCATTAGGTCCATAAACGTGACAAATTTTTCGCGGTTTGCGTTGCATTTTTTCCATTTTTGTCATGAAATTTTAAAATTTATCGAATTTCTTCATTAGATTCACTCATTTTTATAGAAAGAAAAACAAATGACAAATAGCTGGAAACAACATTTTACTAATTGGTTTCTTTGTTTAAATGTAACCTTTTTAATATCATAAAAACCAGCCAGATACAAATAATACATCCAAAGAGATTTTACTACAAGTTTATACGTACTATATGCGAAAAGCCTTTTTTTCTCGACCTAATACGTTCTGTCATAAGGTAAATAAAATAGAAAATAGGTTACGAGGACTCGTTTTTGAAAATTACATCTCCTTGCAAAGCCGGAGGCTAAATACATATATATAAAAATTGAGTTTGTTTCAGGTCTGTGCCAAGTTGAAGGGCAAAATGATGCAAGCCGGCACTATCATGGTGGGTTACCAGCCTGACGACGTTCGGCCCAATTACTTCCGCAACATTATATCGTCGGCGGCCGTCACCGAGAAAGATGTGGACTTCCTGCTCTCAGAAATAGATCGTCTCGGCCAAGACATTGTTGTCGATTAAATTTACACCCTTTCTGAAAATGCCACTAGAGGGCGCCAACAATTTTTTTATCGTAAATGTAGAATTATTCGCGAAATATTTAATACGAATTTTGAGATATTACCTAACGCATTTTATGACCTTTGCTTTGTGGAATAAACTGTCATTAATCCTAATTTTTAACTGATTTTCAATTTGAAAATAGAACATACTAGAAACCAGAGCCATCTAGTTTAATTTGTAGTAACTTTTTTTCAGTCGTTTGACGTTTACTAAAATTTGATGCACAACGAGATGTTTCATATAAATATATTAATGATTGTTGGAGTGAATTTTAACGTGTCTATGGTATATATATTGTGAACCTGTTTGTAGTTATATCTAACCTTGTTGAATTGGTGTTTCTGGGAATTAGATTAATTCTTCAAAAAAAAAAAGAAAAAAAAATATTATCTGATGGTTATTCTTGCACCTACTTTATAAAAATGCGTCTTGGATTTGCTAGTACTAGAATTTAGTTAGCTGCTAGCTAGTTAGACAATTATTTACAAGGAACATAGCTTGAAATAGCTTGAAAAAAACAATATTACTTCCTTATTAAGTAAAATATATATAACATTTATTATTAAAATTAATAAAATCAAAAATTATTTAGCCATTTAATACTTATTTATTAAAAATAAATAAGTTGAATGTCAAAATGCTCAATATTTTTATATTTCTTTTAATTATATAAAATATTAGACTTGATTTTGATATATCGGAATAATTGGAACAATGAACTATGTATTTGCAAATTAAATGTGTTCTTGCTTTAATGTAATTTAAAAAGAGTTTTTTTAATGTAATAATATACTTACTTAGAACTAGAAAATATAAAATTACTCTATGAATTGTCCTAATTTTTTAATTTTATTTTAATGCTTCGGAAACTAGTCAATTAATCGCAAATTGACACTCAACTTGCACAGCGCCATCTATGTCCGTATGTCGCTTTAACTTGTTTCAAGTTCGAATAAAGTTCCCGTAGGTAGTTTTTTATTTAACTAAAATTTGAAATATATTTACAATGTACTTATAATACATATATGTACTAATATGTGTCTTCCATAAGTGTTGTTTGTTGTAAGCGAGTTTGACAATGGAAATAAATTTTCAATTTGTTTTCAGTACCGACAATGAACGTATATTAGACTTGACTATATTCAAATAAATATATAACGTATATTAATTTGAATATTGAGTTTTTTATATATTGCCTATACACAGTGCCGGTTTTAGCATTACCAGCGCCCTGGGCGAGATTTTTACGGCGCTCCCTGTCTCCCATTGAAAACCACATAAAAAAAGCGGGATTTATTTATTATAAGTAATTAAATTAAGTAAATATAAAACATATAAGTAAATATACAAATTAAAATAATAAAATAACCATTTAAAAACTAATAAAATTTTACTTTTATATTAAAACGGTTCGGTCATTCGGTAGTCGAAACTAAGAGTGAAGAATACGCAATAAACCGTGCAGTACTACGTTTGCTTGTTTTATAATAAATCCGAATACTTGTTAGTAATAGCATTGTTAAGTGCGTGCACCGGTATAATGAATGAGCTGATTGTAACCCTCTTCGTCAAACATAACCCGAACTCTTTCTAACAAAAATGTTAAGAAGAGATGGATAATTTGTTTTGTGATCTATGCTATGGTCGAAGATTCCTGGTTAAATGAACAGCAGTGTTTCAATCGAAATGCAATCTGCATTTTATTGTAGTGTTGCCAACATAAGGACTTTTTATCTAGATTTAGAGAATAGGGGATCGGACAGTAATCAGATTAAAATTTAAAATGTACTTATAAAGAAAATATATAATTTTTTACGATTATTTATCGAATAATAATGTAATATAATTCATTTAAATATTTTTAAATGAAGAAATAAAATTGTATTATTTTCAATATTTTCAATCTATACTGAAATACCAATCACAGTGCGTGACGTCATTTGTGGGCAATCATTGTCTTATGCCAATGCAGCTGTTTTGTTATGATATGACCACAAATGACGTTACGCGCTCTCAGATGAACTATCGTGGCGTTTTGGCGGCATTTTCAAACAAACAATATTAAAACATGATTTTGAGTACCTAAAAGGCTATAAATAAATAAAATAGTATTTTTTATGGGAATAAATATCCATGAAGATTAATTTAAAATACTTTCTGAAAATTTGTCCGATCCCCTATTTATGAGCCGATCCCCTATTTATGAAGTATTCATAGTGTAAGTAACACTTACACTATGAACAAGCTGATATTAAGAGGCGCCAGCGTAGCGGCGCCTTTTTATATCTGGCGCCCCTGGGCGGTCGCCCAACCGCGCCCTACCCTAACGCCGCTACTGCCTATACACGTGATACAGGCAAAATCATCGGAGATTCTCCGATATTAAAAAAAAAAGAATACCGACAGTACATTTTTTCCTCCCAAAAAATTAGATGTCAATTGTTTTTGCTGGAGTATAGCACAGAATTATTCCAATTTAAATATTTAATAAAAATAATAATTAATTTCGTTTATTTTAACTTTAATAATAGATCTCTGAAACGCTTACGAGAATAGATTACATTATTACCTGTAATTAAACTTAAATTAACATTTTGTGGAGACAGTAAGCTTTAACAAAATACAAAATTGTCTTTTATCTATTAAAAGTGTGTATAGTTAGAGCGGAGCTATTAAATTTGCTTAAAATATATTAAAAAAGTAAATTTACAAAAAAGTAGTAAACAGTAGTTTAATTCCATAGCTATTTAAAAAAAACATTTGGTATTCGGTTTATTGTTCATTTAAAACTTGTTTTTTTTTATATAGTATTGTTTTTTATTAGTTAACATAAAACATAAAAATAATTATTCCTCCGCTCCGCTATCAGCTTTAGGTAACGTGCCCAGAGGGCTATTAAAAAATATTAAATTGAATTATTAATTAATTTAAAAAATAAATAAAAACTATTTTAAAGAAGTGCTTATTTAAAAAAGTAAGTTTATGGTCCTTTGCGAAGTTTTGGATTGTACTACAATCCCTAATTTTATTTTAACCATCTTTTGATCATTCTGAGAGTATTTAATGTTTAAAAACACATTTTTAATGTTTTTTTTGTTAATTTATTTTTAAACTGTTCATTTGTAATTTGATTTATTTGAGTTTACGTCTGTTTTGTTACGTATTAGGACCATGAACTAAGAATAATAATATTTTGCTATACATTCTTGTTATTGTGAACGCATAGCGTATATATAGATGTTAATTGTATGTTAAAAAAATATAATTATATGTAGGTTAACATAGTGGATGTATGAAACAGATATTATATTATATACATTACATATCTCCCGTATTGCCAATTATGTATGAGTATTTCTTTAGGTGCATCGTAGTCTTATATTTGAAATGTATTTTTCGTTGTTTTTTTTCATGTTCATGTTGTTTTTTTTTAAATGTAAACAAAAAAAAACCAGAACTTATAAATGTCTGCTTTGACTGTGTTGAAAAGTAATTGTAAGATTCTTTTAAATAGATTTAATGATGTTTGTAATCTGTTTAATATCAACTGGACGCTAAAAAACTGCGTAATTATTTTTATTTTTTTTAAATATGAGATTTGCTTTCAAAATTACAAATTCTTAATTACATATTTTTATAGGTAACAAAAACATAATTTTGTTTATATAGTATGCAATATTCTATACATTTATTAATATCTTTAGTAATAAGTAAAGAATTATAAATCTTTTATTTCATAATATAAAACTGAATGGTGTACGTTAGCAAATTACTTGTTATTGGTGTTATAGTTAAAAAAATACTTAATTAAAAATATTTATATTGTAGTCAATTGTGTATACGCGCAATAAGTAAAAATATAACTCTTGTTATACAAGGGTTACTTGTAAGTCGATGTATTTACATACTTTAAGAAACTAATTTTTTTTATATAATATACTTTAACCAAAAGTTCCGTTTTCGAGACATTTAACATATTAGGTTTTTTCAGATAAACGTCTCTCTTACATAGTTATCAGGATGCTCCTACCAGTGGAGTAGCTATCGGAGGGCTAGACGGTGCCGTGCACCAGGGCCCTCAAGCTCGGGAGCCCTCGGACCCTGACCAGCAAACCACAAATTGAACTAGCGGAAAATGCTCCTTTAATCTAATATGTGTGACCAATTCTATAGCAAATATTCTGATATAACAGGCCCCAAATTTTCCCTCCCATTTCTTAATATTATGAGCTTAATCAAAATGAGAAGCTTGAAATGTAAAAAACCAAAAAATCCTTCTTCTGCCTCATTATGTCAAAAACCCCGCTCAGTGACGATTGTGACGACATTATGTAACATCTTCTAGATATTGTTCAATAATGAACTCCGCGATTTCCAAAGGATCGAAAAGGTTTAAAAATCCCAATTGCAAATGAAATCAATCGGCTGTTTGAACTTGGCATGCTTTGGTGTTGATTTTATGTACCTATTTTTCGGACAGGTTTCTAGATTCAAAAACTAGTAAAACTTGTTTTCTAAGTCTACACTTACTAAAAAGGGTCTGCATATTAAAAAAAATTAGGATCTAACACATAGAATATTGTAAAACGCGTACAATTGGCACGCCTGATCGTACTTTTAATTAATGTACTTATTATTATGCCTAGTTCTCAAAAATATTGATCCTGATCAGCTTAAATAGCCTCGTAATGTTGGCGATGGACTGAGCGATTTAGTACCACGTGGTTCTAAATGTCACATTACGGATTCTTTCGTCTTGCCTATACAGTTGAAAATCTCTGCTAGTTCTCCTTATTAAAAAAAAATATATATAATTATTATTGATGTTCAGTAATTTTTTATTTTTATTAGTTTCGCATCAATTTGCTTTTAACTCGTGATAAGTTACCTTATATTATATAATAATGTTAAATATTAAGAATAAAATTATTGTAAATATAAGAAAACGAAAAGTGACAATGACAATAGATTCGGTAGAAATAGCATTTCTCAATTAATAATAATAATAAAGAGTTATGAATGTTGTGTCGATTCGGTAAGTTAGTTTGCATTACTGTACATTACCGCCATCTAGTGGCCGGTAGCTGTACTACATAACATCATTTCCTCAAAAACAAAAATGATACTGTTTGTCAAATTAAAATTCAATAAATGTAAATAAGTAGCAATCGGACGACATTTTTATTGCACTCTTCATTTTAGAATGCATTTTTTACTTTTAGTTTCATGGCGAAAAAGGCTTCGTTCCTTTGCTGGTTGTAATTGTAAAATTAAAAATGTATTTTCAATGTCAAACGTAGCTCGAAAATTTGTCTTCCATAAAGTCTTCCCCTTAAATAAAAACAATTTACAAGTAAATATTTTATTGTAAGTGTTCCGATAAAGGTTTTTAATATAATTATAGAAAACTGATATAAGTGTTTGGACAATGTTTAGTGTTTAGAAAAAATGTACTTACTGTACCATTAAATTTTGATCACTTATTAAGACAATTGTAACCTTAGCCAAATTTATTTATTTCAACAATTTGTTGCTATATGTAAAAACCTGTATAACCAATAAATGGTATTGTTGTTAGAATTGATTCTTTTTATTAAATTTCCTTTTTTTTTATTAAAGATGGGTTTGCTCTTGATCAGCATCTATCCACGTAGGAAGGATGAGGCCGACGATGGAGCGAGCTCACCCAGAAGATGCCTATTCACTCGAAGCTTGAAAAGATTTGGGTTGTATGAGCTCGGAAATATAGACGCCGGCAGGGAGTTCCAATCCTTAGCAGTGCGCATTATAAAAGATGTTTTAAAGCGCTTAATCCGAATTAGAGGGATTTCGACAAGGTGAGGATGGTAACCAGCCGCACGTCTGCATGTCCGATAGAAGAGAGGGGAAGGCGGTATGATCTCATGCAGCTCTCGAGCACACTCTCCGAAGTACATCTTATAGAATACACACAGATAGGCAATTTTATTTCAGACATTAAAATTTTAAACAGAAAACAATGTAATAATTACATGACCAAGGGGGCACCATCAGCGGTATTCATAGTTACCTCATGATTTGGTAAATGTGATGAAAACCATGAAATTTATTACATACTTTTACCATTCGTTATTCGGTAAAAGTAAGCTCCGGGGTGTTTTTGGTAACGAAAAAATGATTATGTATTTGTCATATAATCATAATCATAATAAACTTAAGAGAGTTTGTTTGCTAGGATGTTATTTTTTTTTGACGGTCAACTTTATGGTATGTGGCTACCGTCGCCTATAACACAAGCAACGCCACAGGTGCTGCAAGTGCTCTACCGACTTTAGTAGGATTAAGGATAAGCGATAGGGAAATAGCCTCTGGCATCCCTTACTCGCACTGAAACACAACAGCGCACATGCTGTTATTTAACGGTGGTCTTCTGTAAGGTGATGGTTATTGCCGCCACACGGGCTGCCCAATAAACACGCCTCCTTTTGGTAATGACAAGACAGTTTGATCGAAGAGTTAGATGATGACACACTAAAACTTGAATTTCTCATCATCATTGCACCCGTAGAACTTCCACTTTTGGAGAAAGGCCTACCCCTTAATTTTCCAAAAAGACCGGTCAGAAGCAGCCTGGATCTGTCTATCTTGTGGGTGGCTACGCTGCGCTTGCTGATCCAGCCCCAGCGGCCATCGGGTCTTCGTACTATGTATCCTCCTTAATCTTACTAATGCGCCGGGTTACTTCCGTGCGTCTGTAACTTCCGTTCGTCTACGAATCTCCTCATTCCTGATTCACCTCGCAGTGTAACCCCGAGCATAGCCGCTCTCCATAGTTCGCTGAGCGACATTGAGGTTTCTCAAGAGGCCAATAGTTAGAGACCACGCTTCAATGTCATCACTTCAGTCGAAAACTTTCTACCCATATTTCTAAATTTAATAAAATAAAAGTCGAAACAGACTTTGACATATGTATAGATCAATTGCTTGGAGTTCACACTCTAAGCTGTTTTCTGTCTTCAAATGTGAAAAGCTGGTATTTTTAAGCTCGATATTTATAAAAATACGAGTAAATTTAATTAATACCATGTCTATTTAGCGTTACCGATTTTTCGCTGTACCATCTAATAAAATATTTACGGTCAGTGTCATTAATTGAAAATTATTAATAATTACCAAGATTGAAGTTAATTTACAAAAGTAATACTGCCCAATTTATTCCGGACAGACAGCACGTCCTGCCAAGTCTGGTTCTAGTAAATCCATATTTTTAGTTGCAGGTCTATTATCTAATAAGCTAATACCTCGCATTTAAGATAATTTTCTTTTTTTGGCCAATTGGTCGCAAATGAAAACACAGAGTTATTTTTAAATATTTTATTGGAAACAAAATAATAATTATATTATATGATATTGCACGTGACTCGAAAGTCGTTAGATTCACACGAGTTGAGCAAAACCCACTTACACTTACATTTTACAATATGTCGACACTAACGGACAAGGCATTCCCGACACTATCGTGCACCACGCAGAGACCGAATATCAGTGACGCGACTCGCTACACGAACGCAACCTTTTTGTATAAAAAAAATAATGGAGATTCTAAGTGAGCAACTTTCGTGTACCGAACCACCTCATCGAGCTCACGGTGATGTTTATCTTCACAATCTCGTCTGGAGGATTTCAACGAACGAAAAAAATTAATAACCACACAAGAGACGAGAATCTAAAGAGATGCAAAGTGCATTATCAATTTTTCTTTTAAATTTGCTGTCTTATTAGATATGCCTGAAAATAATTTATAAATAAAAAACTTTTTTTTAAGGTAAGGTTGTAAAAAGGCTTTTTAGGCCTCGGTGACAAGTGGCTACCGTAACCCAGGAACACTCAACATATAACTATAGTTACTCCCTAAAGGAGGAGAAACAACATAAACTTCGAAATAACTTCAAATTTGTAAACGCAAAACTCGTAATATAAAATGTTGTTCAAAAGTAAGACAGCAATATTCAAAAACAAATTTGACTATAAAGCAATTAATTACTGGTAAACTATAATATATAAAATGGCTTTTTCCGTTAGTTCTCACGAGTAGCATTGGCATGCCATTAATTAATTAGGCAGTAAAGGACAGTTTAAACTTAAGGGCTACGAGCTCCTACGGTCCCCTTCACAAAGCTTCGGTTTTACTTTACTTACAATGCAAAAACATCGACTTTTCTTCCCGCAATACATATAATTTCAATGTCATTTTTCAAATGTCTTAATGCTGACAATTCTCAATTTTCCGTACATCATTTCTCAAAATGCAAAGTGTTTTGAGAATAATCAAATTAGGACAGTCTAGTGAAAAAAAAAATTAAAAAATTCTAAATTCAACGAAACAGTCTGGTTACAAAGAATTTTGCTCCAAAGACTAATTTATTTATTAAATTTCTTCAATACCCAACTCAGATTCAACAACATGATTTGATCAACAAAAATGCAATACAATAATAATAATAATATTCCAAACGCATATAGATATAATATACATATAAACTAGTAGAAAAAAACAGGCAAGTCGCTCGCGCAAATGTCAACGTAAACTGTCAAAATTGACAGGCCAAAAAGTCGTTACTTTTTGACACGCGACATTTGAACACTAAAATGTGACATTGTACGAACTTATCACTCAATGTCAAACGTGACAGATCGATGACAGTAGCAGGAACGACCGCGCAAAACATTTAATAATGCAATTACAATATACGAATCAAAGGAAACATCACTTGGCAAGTAAAGAAATTCATTTCAAATTAGTCCCTACGATACAATTTAAGATCTTTCGCACGGTGATTACGTTGGGTCGTTTCAATCGTTGAACGAGTTTCATCGAAAATCTTATACGTCTCGATCAGAGACACTTAGTTGAAATCATTTTTAAAGAGAATCTCGCTTAATGCTATGTTATACATTTAAAACAATCTTATGCATTTTAAAAGTTGAGACTGAATTTCTTGAATAGAGGACTGACATTCATGTAAAATTAAGTCAGCCTATCAAATAAAATAAAAAAAAAACAACTAAAACTAAAAATTGAAATCACTGTAGCCAAGTTTTACAATATAAAAAAAATAAGAATCACATTTTTTTTGGAAATTTTTCTATATGATCACTGCCTTCATACAAATATCACTGGACATGTATCTCAAACGTATCAATTCACTTATCAAAGACTAGAACTGGCGGCCTGCTTATATATTATCTTGGCGCTATTTATCGTAGCGTGATGTTATATAGCCTATAGCCTTCCTCGATAAATGGACTATTCAAAACAAAAAGAATTTTTCAATTCGAACCAGTAGTTCCTGAGATTAGCGCGTTCAAACAAACAAACAAACTCTTCAACTTTATATTAGTATAGATATGAAAATACTATGTCTGTCTGTATGTTACCTTTCCACGCCTAAACCGCTGAACCGATCATCATGAAACTTTGCATACACGTTGTTAGGGATGCAGGAAAGGACATAGGGTACCATTCATCTAGAAAAATAATACTATTCCCAAAGCTATAAACTGCAATAAAGACGTTAGGCGTTACATTGCTCATATATTTAGTCAGATGTCATTTTTTTTTTTCAGCGCGGGCGAAGCCACGGTCACCAGCTAATGTAGACTAATGAATAGTGAAAGAATTTTCAAATAGTGGTTCCTAGAATTAAACTCCACTTACACTCAAGACTCTCTCAATCTCTCTAAAACATTAGTATATTATACAATCTCTAGACCCTTTTATCGGAAAATTAATGCGAAGAGATTGACTTTTGGCCCAGAGCCTAATTAGAATTGCCCAAAGTCAATATATCATCTTTTTTTTGTAACAACGCTAACATCACTGTGTGATAAAAGTCAATTAAAATGCTCCCAAAAACAAGGTCCCACAAATACAGTGACATATTAAGTAGGTATACCGTCAAAGTTAGACGACCTTCATTGAAGAAAAATTTTTCACTAACTTTACGGAACCCCATTTAGTTTATAACTTTAGGCCTTTAAATCACACGTGACACCTCTGACTTTACTGTAATTTAGAAAACATTTTTAAAACTATTAAATTTTAAATTGAGTTCATAGTTGAATGACAATAACGCACAATATACATATATAGGTAAAATACACTATAGTTTACATATATATGTAAACTATAATATAAATTGCCATAGCATACTATATAGTAGTGAAGCTCGCGAGTCAAGATCAAAGCTATATGAAGAATCAGAGACTTTGTATGAAAAGCAGTGTCGAAGGAAATAATGTGGTATTAAATTAAAAAAAAAAAACAAACATACACTCAATACCTTTCAAGACATATTAATATTTAAAAAAAAATGCATGCACAGCGACACAGCATGTTGATTGAAAATTATAATTTGTCTAGGAAGGGTAGCAACAAATAAAGTGGCCACAGATTAAGAACATACTGTATGTAATATTTTAAATTATTTTAAAGAATTCAGTCAACATATCACATAAACACACGCACAATATACAAGAAACATACGATTATTACTATAAACACTCTTAAGGTGTTGAAAATACGGCGCATATTTGAGTAACGCTTTCTTCTGTATGAAAAATGGCCCAATTTGATATATGAAAAAAAAAATAGATGCAATTTAATAAAGAAAGAAAGAAAGACATCCTTTTGTCCAGCAAAAGGTATATTTGTAGCAATTACTAGGCAAATAATCGCATGTGACCTGTACGCTGTGCGTCGAATCTTTGCCACAGACAAAGCAGTGTATATATATATATCTTGTCTTGCTCGCACACAATACCCATCTCACTCGCACAACCATATACATACATATATAATTATATCGTATATCGTTAGCTAAGATTGCTGCGGTTTGCGCTGCCTCTTGAAAAAAAAACTGACTAACTTATTGACTAACATTGAAAGATTTTATATTATTATCCGCGAATATACGACTTACACCAATGATATATATATATAAATCAATTATTGTTATCGTAAATTCAAAGTCACTAAAAATGTTTTATCGTTTTAACTATTGTGCTGATTGAGGTGTTTAATAAAAAAAAATACACTTTTTTTTCATCAAAGATGGGTTTGCTCTTGGCCAGCATCTATTCGTGTGGGAAAGATGAGAGCGACGATGGAGCGAGCTCACCCAGAAGATGCCCATTCACTCGAACTTCGAAAAGATTTTGGTTGTACGAGCTCGGAAACACAGACGCCGGCAGGGAGTTCCAATCCTTAGCAGTGCGCATTATGAAAGATGTTTTTAAAGCGCTTGATCCGAATTAGAGGGATATCGACAAGGTGAGGATGGTAACCAGCCGTACGTCTGCATGTCCGATAGAAGAAAGGGGAAGGCGGTATGATCTCATGCAGCTCCCGAGCACACTCTTCCAAGTCCATCTTATAGAATACACACAGACTGGCAATTTTGCGTCTACGTGCCAGGCTCTGTGGCTTAGTTCTTATTAGTGTACCGTCTCCAATGAGATCTTTGTTTAAATATCTAATAACAAATCGATTTTGATAAATAAAACAACTCTCTAATATGTTAACAGCTAAACAACTGAATCGATTTCAATGAACTTTTGTACGAAAACAGCTCTAACATTCCGGGTTGAAAACATAGGCTACTTTCTACAATTCCCATAGCTTCCTGGCGTAGGTAAATTATGTTGCAATTTTCAGCGATAAGTTTAAATATAAAGTTTTAAATTAGAAGTAAGGAGACAGCGCAAACGCATCTTTAGTCTATAGTAGAGTTTTCCCCTCAATAATAATACTAGTGTCGTAATGTACCGCGGATCGCGGAAAATACATTCGATTATATCGTTTGCTATTACATACATCAAAATATACCATTCACTTAATGCAAACATTGCCATTTTAATCTCTGTTTGAGCTAATTTCACAAATTATGCTTTTTTTGGTCCATCTATCTATTTCAGACAATAATATTTTCACAATCTATTTTCAGACAATAACTACTTGTCGCAAATAAAATTCATATACATTTCGTTTAAAGTGGAGACAAACGCTAAATACTAAAAATATCCATCGTTTAATGAAGATGTTACAAGAAATAGACGAGACAATTGCTTTGAAAAATATATATATTATACTTAAACATGTGAAGAACCATTGTATTACAAAACTGCTTATTGCGACATGAATCCTGCACCTATTAATAAGTTAATGTCAGTTTAAAAAATTGTATATTTTTTTTTTTTGTGTATTGTTCTAATGGTAAAAACAAAAAAACACAATTTCTAAGCCTGTTGAATTGTCTCCGCCGCCAGCGAGTTCTAATGTAAATGTCATTTGCCCAAGTGAAGCCCTTAAACTAAAGCCTATTATAATTAAAGAGAAAAATTTGTACGAGTAACTTAAAAGTATTGTTTAGCGCCATCTATTCCCGATTATCAATAAAACCGTTGTAGTGCAAATGTTGGAAAATATATTAATCGAAAAAGTAGTGATTGGATATGGCTTAACAGCTGTACGATTGGGTTGACATGCTGTTAGCACCAAGGTTGAAGCTTAAAGATAAATTCAAAAGAACATGATCCTTCGAAGCTTTGAATAAAAATATCAATTGGCAAACGAAACTGGAGAGATTCCAAAATAACGAAAAAAATATCACTTGTCATTAATTTTATTAGAAAAAAGGATAAATCTGCGACTAAAAAGGATTGGCCTGAAAATAGATTATAACATTTAAAAAAATATTAAATAATTCCTTATTGATGCAACAAACAGGTTGAAAATGAAAATAAAAAACGGACCAAGCAACTAGAGTGATACATAACTCAGTCCAATTCAAATTAAAAACGCAATGGACCTTTTTCAGTCAAAACTTCAAAAATAAAAATTTACCGTAACCCGTAAGGCTTATGGTCTAATATACTAGCAAAAATCATTTTTTTTTTTCAATGAAGGTCTGGAATGTTATAACAGATAAAAACAAAACACTAATATCCATGTCAACAAAGATAAGAAATATTTTATAATCTTTATTCTTTTGTTATAGTAAATGATTTTCAGATCGATTCGTTGTAAACACATATTTTAGGGCTCGTTTCACAACGTGCTAATAAAGACCCGAATAGTAAATTCGACGAATAAAATACTTATCAGATAAATCCTTCCATTAACTTGCATTGCGTTTCGCAATCGTTGCTCTCTTGACTAAATCTGCTGATTTGGTAGTCGACAAGTGCGAGTTGGCAACATCTTATTCTTCCGTTCCGTTCGTTGATTAAGGTTATAGAAATTATTATGGCAAAATTTTATTACAAACTAGCGTTCCGCCCCCAGCTTCGCCTGGGATGCAATTTTTATATATAAGAACATTCCCCGTTTATCACTCTTTCCATTAATGAAAACCGGATTAAAATCGGTCTACCCGTTCACGCGTGATACCGTGACCAAGGGAAATAGGGATTCATTTTTATGTATAGAGATTAAATAACTGCATTTTTTCTGATACAATAATTACTAATGTTACCGGTTCCATCGTTTCCAATATATATAAAGAATATTTTTGTTACATGAACATTAAAAGAATTTTGCGGATAACGAAACGTTTCTTCTATATTCTGAATATCTTCTTCTTTATTGAACGTCCTGGGGCCTTAGACAAAGTAGCATTCGTTCCGTAGCGATGCGATATCGAAGTTCGTTATCGTCTCAGAGACAAAGAAATCATGACAAGGTATCACGTGTTTATCACGTGTTACAGTGTCGATTCCTTTGTCTCTGAGACGATAACGAACTTCGATATCGCATCGCTACGGAGCGAATGCTACTTTGTCTAAGGCCCCTGGATGTTTTGTTATCGCGATTCGATGAACTATTGAAGACGTTATGAATGGCATTATATAAAATATCAAAACAGTGATTATATACCCCAATATTATATACCCCGCTTCGTAAATATCCATTTTAATTGAAAAGTTATTGAATAATACCAAAATGTAAAAATAATATGTCAACTGTCAGTGCTATTCGTCGGTTAAGTATGATCTAACCTATAACTTATTAAGCAGTTTAATGGCGCTAATCAACGTTTGTGAAACGCACATAAAGCTTTTACTGAACAGTTAATCGACAAATAGCATAATTCTAACTTTATTCGGATATAGTGAAACAAGCACTTCTTAGACTAGAAATGTTATTAAAAAAAATTATCATTTAGGGTGTGCATTTATTTTCATAACAAAACTACACTGAGACCCTTTCAGAGATTACCGATTCAAGGATTCATTCCCACCGCTGGACGTAATGCGTCCCCGAAGACCCCAAAGTGAAAACTAGAAACAAAACCTACATATTTGTCTTATCAACATATCCAAATTAATAAGAATTTGATACAATGCTTAGTTTTGTTTTTTACATATTCTCAGTACTGATTCCTGGAAGAGATTCATTTAAATTTACTAAAATACTTTTAACAACTCCAGAGAAAACAGTTCACAAAATAGGGGAATAGACAATAGTTAAGACGCGAGTATCCACATTGACAAATCGTTCACACGTAGAGAGATTTCTTCACAACATTTTTTGTTTTGTTTCAAATAGTGTATTTAATAGCAAACAATAAGACGAATGAACACATCACAGTTTGACATGTAATGGGCATAGACCAACAGACGGATCGACTCAAACTTGTCAATTGACTTTTAATTTTTCTTATTTTTGAATATGGCAATAAAATAAATACAACATAATAATATAATCTTAATAATAAAAAAACCTTTTACTGCTCGATTCCAATACAAAATAAATTATTTATAATTACCAGAGATTTTAAAGGTACCTTTTTTAGAGAACTGCTTTTTAGGACCTCATCCCAAATTTGAATTTTATTTATACTAAAATGGGACTACCTTTTTTAAATTATTAAAATACAATTCTAGATTTGGTTTAAAATGTGATAGATATATATATGTATATATTGATAAAATCATACGATCCGTCCATTTTCTTTTGTTGTTGACCTCCAATCCCACTGGTTGACAGCTGGCTTCATTTAACGCCACCTGAAAACCACCAACTAATATAGAATTATCAGTATAAAACGCGTTCAGGGTGCTGTTGGGGCTGCCGCGAAGCATGAGTTTAACGATACTACACTCGCTAGCAAGAACGTAAAACTTTTGTATGGAAAATCGTGAACTGTCAATGTCAAATTGTCAATTTTCCATATAAATGTTTTACGCTCTCGCTAGCGAGTGTAGTATTGTAAACTCATACTAGAGCCACTGATAGCATTATTAACTAACAGGTGAAATTCGGCCCTGTTGAGACACTAGCTTGGCAGATATGCGAGTGCGTCAATATACTTTTATATATACTAACACTAGCTGTGCCCGTGACTTCGTACGCGCTGTAGATAGTTCGTTTTTTGAAAATCCTATAGGAAACCAACATTTTTCCAGGATAAAAAATATGCCATATGTTAATCCAAGTAATAATGTTAATCCAGGTTTAGTAGTGGCAGGGCACACTGCGTTTCGCAGTCATTTGGGCAGCCCGTCTGGCGGCAGTAACCACCCCCTTACAAAAGACCGCCGTGAAATAACAGCATGTGTGCTGTTGTGTTTCAGCGAGTGAGTGAGGGATGCCAGAGCCCATATCCTTAATCCTACGTAGTCGGCAGCGCACATGCAGCAGCTGTGGCGTTGCTTGTATTATAGGCGACGGTAGCCACCTACCATCAAGTGGACCGTCAGCCTGTCTGCCAATCTTAACATAAAAAATAAAATAAAAAGTAAATAATCTATTTGCGTGCCAAATAGCATCCAAATCCGTTAAAGCAAGCATGTGCGCTGTTGTGTTTTAGTGAGTAAGCGATGCCAGAGTCCATCATAATCCGCTATCCTTAATCCCAGTATGGTTGACAGTAGACATGTGTAGTTCCGGATCGTAATAGTTCCGAGAACTATGTCCGCAGTCGGAACTATATCATTCCAATCCGAACGATCTGTCTAAATAGATTCATAGTTCCTGTCGTTCCGTCTCCGGACCGACCGAGCGAAGGACGACCGGACTTGGCCGAATGCCAAGTATTGAGTCGGTGCGGTGGTGTGAGCGAGAGAGTTGTAGGCTATTTGTTCTTCTATAAGGTAATGTGCCTTCTGTTCTACGTATTGATATCGATAATCACATGTTCTCTGTCTCTTAACATCGACAACTGCAAAGCATTTTTTTAAAGACAATTTTTATTTTTAAATCTAAACAAAAGCGAACATTTTGTATATCATCGAAAGTACTGTTCATAAATAATAATTACAAATGAAATATTTGGATAATCATGGACGGTATATTAAAAAATAATTAAAATAAGAAAAAAAAAAGAAACACGTGACCTATATAAATAGGTGTACTTATAAATAAAACAAAAAGAAAAATTGTTTTAAGTTTGTGAAATTTAATGTAGTACTGCAGTTCTAGTTTGGATTTAATATTTAAAACATCTTAGATTATGTAAAACGTCAAATAATTATTTTATTAATGCATAGATTCATAGAGAAACATAAAAATTTAGTGGAGTTTGGTCTACTACATGACATGATTCGAAGATGATTCCTATGAACTGCTTGGATATGTCGCGGCGAACATGTGCACCGACGGAACTATATCGTTCCAGGGACATGATAAAGGAACTAGTTCCGGAACGCAAATGAACCGTGACGATGCGCATCTCTAGTTGACAGTGCACTTGTAGCACCTGTGGCGTTGCTTATGTTATAGTTAGGCCCACTGTAGCCACTTGCCATCGAGTGGAGTGTCTCTCCACTGGTGGATAGTGCCTCTCCAAAAGGCTCGTCAACAGGCACGGTCTCCTGCGCTTCGCGTCTGGCCGCTTCCCGCGATGCCCTACAGGTCGTCCGTCTACCTGACCGCAGGGCATCCCAATACTGCGCTTTCCAATCCGTGGCCTCCATTCGAGAACTCTTCTACGTCTCTTCTTTTCTTATGCGACAGATGTGACCGGCCCATTGTCACCTCAACTTGCCAATTCTCTTGGCTCTTGACATCTTTAGTTCTGTCAAACCTTTTCTTTAAAAATAAAAAATGAATTGTGTAATACTCACAGCACTTGATGGGGCTGCAGTGCTGCAAGGTGCGCCGGGGACGGGGGCACTCCGGGTGGAGCGGGTGGCAGAAGCGTCTGCGCGAGCCCCTCGAATCTACCACCGGCTTCGAAACCATTGGGTATCATAATGGTGGGTCGCAACGGCTGGATAGACGGCTGCACCGCGGCGGCCGCGGCCGACGGGTAGTACGGGTAGTACTGCACCGGGTACCCGATGTAGCCCGGATACCCGGCTGCGGCCGCGTACATGGCCGCCGCGGGGCTGTACATTGGCAACTGCTGGCTAAGCGCCGGGATGGCCTGGTGATGCTGCAACTGGTCGTACGGCGGAGGCGCGTATACTCCGCCGGCGCCGGCACCCGCTCCGCCAAACGTCACTCCGTACGGAGAACCACCTGCAACTGTGTAGAGACCGGGGGTCATTGCAGATCTAGAACTCTTAACATACACTGGGCTTCCAAGATATAATACATGAGATACCTCACATAAAGTATCTGGAATAGAAACAACAAAACACTTACAAATAAAGTACTTTTTTTTTTTTTAAAAGTATGTTAAGATCGGCAGACAGGCTGATGGTCCACTTGATGGTAGGTGGCTACCGGCGCCTATAACACAAGCAACGCCAAAGCTGCTGCAAGTGCGCTGCCGACTACAGTAGAATTAAGGATAAGGGATTGGGAGGGGATAAGGAAATGGGCTTTTCCCCACTTATGTGGGATATTTGATATTTCAAATTTAAATGTTATTTGTTATTTGAAATATACAGAAATACTTTTTTAGGTTTATTTAACTAATTACATTACATTAATTATAAACAGTGATTGCGTGATCCCTTCCCTTACTCAATCACGTAAATTGAGACTTACTTGTACCTACCTTGACATGTAAACATAGAGAAAGCTCTATCTCGACCGTTTTAAAATATTGTAACATCGCTATCACGTGAGCTCGTGCTCTTCTCTGACCCTGCATTCCTAAGAAGTGTTACAGTGATTTCGGCCATTTTATTCTGAACAAAAAGCCTACAGCAATTCAGCAGAAAATAATGCACAAGAGAGACAGCATCACCAATCACATTGCCATGTTGAAAAATAAAATTGTATTTAGACGATGGGGAAGAGGATCTAGGTAAAGAGTCAGTTAGGGTGTGTTGCGTGTATGTGTGTGTGTCGGCAGGTGGAAATCTATAAACATGTCATTGTACTGAGTTAATGTCGTAATTAGTTCGAGTACCGGGACATGGAACGAATTTATCCTTGTTCCACGCCTGAGCCCGGCCTGAAGCCGCAACATTTCAGACAGCAGTTTTGGACATAATAAAATGTCTACAACTGCGTTTATATAATTAATAATTATATAATAATAAAATGTCATACCTCCATACTGCGGTGCAGCCTGGTGAGGGGGCGCGGGGAGAAATGGGCCCTGGGGCGGCTGAGGTTGTGGGTATGCGCCGAGGGGCGGGGTTACTGTAACAACCCAAACGTGTCACGCACACTCACTCACAAAACACGCACAAGACCGGCGATAACTTTCTATATCGTATACACACATGCTCGCTGACCCAAATATTAAAATCGACATTTTTAACAAATCTTGTACACTTTGTAATGTGTCTGGACTGTTTGCCCAGTACCATTTTAAAACTATGGTCATATTGCCAAGTAAAAATTTGGGTCAAACCACCATATGTATAACTTAGCGTGGTGCAAATATTAAACATCGACAAATTAAGAAGTACATCATTATTTTTTGCCAAGTTATACTCGGACATATATGTTTTAAATGAAGCCTTGAATTTGTTCTCAACTGTTAAATTCGCTTTGACGTCTAAAAAAACTAATATGGGAAACCTTCAACGCCAAAGAGATTTCAACCAATCGCGATATGCTAATTCAGTCCGACAATATCGTAAAAAAAATTCGCATGTGGGTATACGTAAGTGTATCGCCGTAGTCTTCTTCCACAACCCAAGCCCGAGCATTCACGCTTGACGCAGCGGAGTGGCCACACTAAAAAATATGTTGCCATTTGTATAAATCAATTACTTCCACAATCAGATATCTATTTAAATATTGCAACATTTTTAGTGTCACCGAATTGTACGACCGAAACAAGCCTATTAGATCTTTCGTTTCGCTCGCACAGCGTGTCACCAACGTCACTGGTTAACGACAAGCGATGCCCATACACAACGCATTGCATAATTACAACCACGAGTTATTCCAAAAACAACTATTATTTATTAAACTATACAGTATTTCTAATTAAAAAGCCAATTTTGGAAACACTCGTGAAAGGATTCATATTTCGATTCAACCAAATATTTTAAATATAATTATTAAAAACTTCAGTTGCACCGAGACAATACAATAATTTGGTAGGTTAATTTAATTCAACACGGTAACGTTTCAGTGCTGAACACCTACCAAATGTTATTTACAATGCATTCCTCGTGAAATGGTATCACTGGCTGTGTTTTCTACGCTGAATGTAACAGAAAAAAAAATCATTAGTTTTTCCATACATTCAGCTGTTTTAAGTCAAGCTCTGTGTGCACAGTGAAAAACCAGTGTGACCATTGTATAAAACCGTAAATAACATAACAATCACACGATGTATGTAAAACCTTTTAAAAAGACATTAATTATTGTATTATTTTTAAACAGACCATGAACTTGAATGAAGACAAATTAAGCCACAACAATCTTTAAAAAGTTACTTTTTTCATTAGCCACAAATTCGTGAATGAATCGATCTGTCAAATGTCAAATTAGTTGAAACGAACTGTCAAATGGTAAATGTCGTTTGGCCATCAAGTTCAATCAAATTCAAGGCGAAAAATGTGGTCGAGTAAAAATATATCGACCCATTAATAGGTAACGTGAACAAATTTGTGAACATTCCAATCCAAGTAAATACATTAAACTATATATCAAATAATAATAAAAACTAATCAAAATCGTACCAAGATTTGTTGCATTTGCATTATTGTTACATAAAAAAACGATAATGTGTTGAAATGGCCGTTAATAACTGTATATATTTTGCTGTTCAAATCTAGAAGCGTTGCAATACAAAGCAAAAGGATTCGCTATGATATGAGTGCGTTGAAGGACACAGAAACATGCATACCTTATTCCTAATCTACTAAAAAAAAAACATTAAATCAATACTGATTCTACATTCGACTTTCTACTTTAAAAACAAGACTTACTGAATACTGAATTTAAAAAAAAAATGTTTTGCAAAGTACAAGAAAATCAGCTATGCAATGAGCATGTCAGATAAAAAATATAAAAAACATGCTTCGAAAAAAAAAAAAAAAAAAAATTAAAATAGCTGTCATCGAACAGCAAAATCTTTAATGACCACAAAAATCCTGGTAAATATTCCCTTCAAACACTGTAAAAATTCCACTATTGTCATAGACGCCATGTTATCTTTAAATGGCAACATTCAAAATGTCAATGTCAAATTTAAGAATTTGTCAGTGACAGCGAAAAATAAATTGGATTTTTTGTTATATTACCAGCTATTAATACAACAATAAATCACAACTTGTTTTGGCAATATATCATAATGCCGACCAAGACCTGTAATAAAAAAATATCCAACGACAACATATCAAGTGAAAAATATATAAAGGTGGCTCCTAGAAAAATGGTGACTCGAGTCAGTATTAAGTGAGAACCGGTAACCATAGTTACCGCAGCACATTATAACCATCTCCTCTGGCACACTTCCCTGTCCTTCTAAAGCTTAAGTGCATGCAAAAATTGTCTATGTCATATTAAAATGGCATTGACAATAAAATATATTTAAAGGATTTTTCAATCAAATGTATTGATCATGAAACTAAAGTCCCGAAAACCAGTTTGATAAATTTCTTAGTGAAAAAATCAATTCTATCACTAGATGGCAAAAAAGTAGATATTACAATATACAATATTGAAAATCGCTTAAATTTTAATTTAATTTTTTAATTTCAATTAAAAATAGGCAATTTTTTTTAATAAACTACAATCAACAGCGAAATAATTTGGCGCCATCTCGTGATGTTTTCCTGAAAAGCCTTTAAATATTGTTACTTAACTTAATTCACACACACACTAACACTGTGACATTCCTGTTAAAACTTATCAACTGAGATTCAACCAATAACCCCATTGTGGAAAAAAATTGTGGTTATAAGGGTCATCGGTTAAATAATATTAGAATGCAAACAATTTCACAAGAAAATTGTTTATTTTCTAAAATGTTAATTTTATATCTATTATAATAAATTTAACATAACAAATGCAAGCCAATGCAATAAAATCTAAACATATTTAGGTTCTGAGATAATTAATTTTTAAAATAATTGCATTAGCTTTCCATCACCTTATATAAAAAATGTCTACAAAATTTAAAAAAAGTTTTTTTTTTTTTGTAGACATTAAGAACAAAACAATACAGTTTAAAATAATTAAAAATATTGTTTTATTCTTCATTTAATGTTAGTAATGAACATTTAATCTTAAATGTAATTAAGATGTATTTTTTTTTAAATTACTTTTCTATTTTTATCAACCCACAAATAAAGGTATCAATATATTTTTAAAAAAATTTGGAATAATAAAAAAATACATCTTTACAGCACACAATATTTTATAAATAAAATTTATTGAATTCTCTCAAAATAATAAATCTTATTTATTTTGTGCTGCAACGTTTGAAATCTAAAACATTAATTTTCAGATTTCAACATAGTCAACAATTGAATATGCCATTTATCTAAATATATAAATTTATTCAATAATTATATTATTATAGTGTATAGTGTGTGTATTTTAATTCAAAATTCAATTGTCCACATAAAGTTAAAGACTAAAATTAGCTTATCAAACTATAAAAAGAAAACAAAATAATAATGCCAAGACATTTCAAATACACAGGAATGCCTTGAAGAGGAGGAAGTAATTTTACTTTTATTTTTTCTTTTTGCTTTAAGTTTCCACTTTTATAGATCTTAAGTTTTAAGATATTAGCTTTCTCCTCTGTTTTGTGCAAAAAAAAATTAGCAATCGTTCTCATATTGACTGGTTTGATGTCGTACATTATTTCTTTAAGGACTCCTCGTTAAAAATGGCAATACCAGTCAATATCATAATAAATTAAGTGTTAAACAATGAATCAATAAAAAAAAACAAGCTGTGAACTAAATAAACGTTTGTATAATGAAAAAAGAAATAAAAAATTGCTTTACATCAAAATAAATATCAGAAAATATAAAGCCCCGTCTGTTTATAAAAATTTTGTGAGTATTTTATAAATAGACCAAACTTGGAGAAGAAACAACTTATTTTTTTAAGATTGTAAACTAGGAAACCAGACAAAAGTTTGTGTCCTTTTTAATGCAGAAATGGATCGCACGCTGAAAGAACTTTTTGTGCTATACAAATTATTTCAAGCGAAAACATCTACTGTACAGGCAACCATTTATTTAGCTTTGTGTCACTGTAAGTTCTTCCAGAAGACAAACTAAAAAGAGAGACATGAATATTTATTCCAACAATTATTAATACAGATAATTATGGAGAACTTAATAATTAAAAAACACAAACAAATGTCGAGTTTATTTAATCAAACTTTATAATGATTCGATTGCTACAGACATTTTTTGGTTAAACATTTAAAAATTGTCATATATATCAAAGATATATCTCAACATTAGGGATATGCTGGATATCTGTATCTGCATCTACAAATATCAATATCACAAAAGATCTGTTTTTAATCTTTTTCCAGATCTAAGATCTGTTAAAAAATAAGATTTTTTTATCATTGCATTAAATTTTAAAGAGAGATATTTACAATTATGTATATATCATAATAAAAATTAAAAAGTTTGGCATGTTTGTTGGCAAAAAATCAATTACTGTTTAATTATATTTTTTTAACATATAAAAAGTAATTATAATTGAAATATTTGTCATAAAAGGTTATGCTATGGTGGCCACCTTTAATAGGTCTACACTTCAGTGATCTTTTAGCAGATGTCCATTTTAACAATCCAGCACCACACTAGAGATAAGATCTCAAGTAAATTTTCAATATATTTTTTTAAATTCTCTAAGCTGCAGTTTGTCAGTTGTGTTTTGAGATTTACAACAACTCAAGAGAAAAGCATTGAATGTCAATAATCAATAAACACCGTATTTTGTAATCGATATTATGTTTGTAGCAACCAATTCACTATAAGGGGGTTACATTTGAATCATTAACACATATGATCGTCCACACGCTGATACGCACATATCATATATTTGTTTCTGTAAACTATCTTTCCAAAAAGAAAAAATAAAGAAAGAAAAATTCTATGTGATGTCATTACATGATAGTGACTAGTCGACTTGCACGCGGGCGCAGCAACGGCGGGCCCGGCTCCTGTAGAGGGGGGTCGGCGGCTGGGATCGGGGATGGGACCGGGTAACGATATATTATCATCATGTCTCAATATGCAGCCTACGCCGATTCTATATTTAAAAACAATGTTCTGGCAACGGCCAGCATTGAAACGGTCAGTCAGACTACCCATTCTTCCCATACAAATTATATCCAAATCTCAAAAAACATGTGCACTTTTGGACTATCGATAGATTTAACTGACAAATGCCAATTGATGGCTTTTTACTTTATAAAGTAGTCATTGGCAACAATTTGTATATCTCATTGACATGTTTAAGTAAATAACCTGTCAAAATTAACATTGTTTACAAGACTTCTTGTATGAGAATCGGGGCAAGTCTAGGTACTATAATTATCTCTTATTGCTTTGACATTTGGTCCTTTTTGAAATATTAAAACAATTTCCAAGCGAAGATAAAAAGTAAGCTTATTCAATAAAATTTGACATCTGTAACGTCATCTATACATATAATAATAAAATCTTAAAACAATTTGTACACATTGTACATATCGTCGCTTAAATTCAAAAGTACCACAAATCAAAAAATTTCAAAAATGTTTTTATTGCAAAAATGGAATCAGAATGGTTGATATTATATGTTGCAAAAAGATCCCCGTTGATTTTGCATTTTTAGGTAGAAAAATAATGCAACTGTTACTTTTGAATTTTTGTTTTGAACGTAAGAATTATGATCTAAACTGCCATATTCTCAGTTGCGCTCCGACCACCGAACAGAAAGCGTGTTTATTTTCTTCGAAAGTACCATATTTCAAAAAACAATATTTATTACTCATTAGTTTTATAAGGAAAATAACCATCTTTAGGAATACGTTAGTTTTAATTATAAGATTCACGTAAGTATGAAATTATTTTTAAACAAAAATAACCATATTTCAAAACTGGTTCTTTTGCACAGAAAATATACCTAAATCTACTTTAATTTTTTGATCAAAATAAACTTATGAGAAAATGTGTTCGTTTTGTATGTAAGTTTTTTAATATGAAGTACAGTATTTCTAAAATAGTTCATTTTGAATATTAAAAAAAAATATGTTACTGTTATTTCAAATTTTTGTTGTTTTCAAGGACCTTATTCAGGAATACATTCGTGTAGTTTTTATGAAATTATTAAGATGCATTATTTAAGAATAAAATTTTAGCAAGGCATTGTAATCACAAAATTGTGGGGTATGTTTTTACTTAATAACTATTATTCCGTAGGTATTAATGTAAAATAAATTAATTTTAAAGTTATTTTTACTATAGGCACTACTAGGTTTTTGCTTACTATTAATTGTATTTATGCTATTTTATGAAGTCCTTTTTTTTTACCATTAACAATTTTTACCGGTAATACTTTGCTATGCATAGTATTGTATAGGCCATTACATTAGCATTTATGGTTTTTTTACAGGATGAATAAAAGAGCACAAAGAATACTTAACATGGTAAGAGACAATATTATAAGTGGCGAAAATGTTCAAGAGCTGGAAAAATATCCACAAACAACTATCTAATGTTGGAAGAACCATATGTGCCTCTGAATGAGTCTTTTGATAGTAATTCTATACCTAATAGTCAGCACAGTCTCTGTTCGTCTTTTATTGACAATGAATGTTTAAAAAGGAAACCAAACATAATTATACCAGAAAGCGATTATGATAGCAGCACTGCTGATTCTACAAGTTCGACAAGATCTAGTTCAGATTTCTCTTCGAACGATAGTGTCAAAGATCCAAATTTTCAAGTTAAGGAAGACTTAGCCTTAAGTGATTTTGATTCAGATAAAGACTGCACTAAAACTTCAGTCTAAAAGCAGACTATGTCAATTATCTCCTGAACCTGGACCCTTTGGCTTATATAAAGATATTGAAGAATTGGACTGTAATAATCTGACGGCAGACATTTTATTCGACGATAATATCCTGATGAGACTGGAATCTGAAACTATTGATGCACAACCAAGTGACTTACAATCAGACATAGACATTGAGTTACTATATAGGTTAAGTTACATTAAAGTAGTTACTTTAAAAATTAAAAAAATGGTAGTGTTAAGTGATCTCATGAGTATTCTTTAATTGCATTTAATATACTATCATAGCTACAAGATAACTTTTTAAAAGAATTGTTGATTCTAAGTTTGATTTAATTTTAGTAAGAGTATATTTTTTGGTCAAGAAGTTTAAATATTTTGTTACGTTAGTTATGACTTATGATAATCAGCTTTTGGGATGATTATTATTAGCTATATTTAGGAAAACTTTGGATTCGATTTAAGATTTAGATAGCGTTTTGGTTATTTTCGTAAATTACAAGGTGATTTATATTGTATTCTTTGAAATAATTATAAAGAAATATGATTAACACAATAATTTCTCCGGCTTATGGTTGTTTTCTTCCATATTTAGTACATTTTGATCATTTTTCTATATTCGAAAGTAACTTATATGCTTATATCTCCTCTAGTATTCAGTTTATTATAAAAGTACTTGAAACATTTAATGCTACTTAAAATTACGCTTCTAACGATGTATAATATGCATATATTTGAATTATAATAAGAAAAAAATAGACAAAAAATAATTAGATTTTTTTCAATTGGCTCTCCTGTAAAAAAGTGTAATTTTGATTTGTGGTACTTTTGAATTTAAGCGACGATATATTACCAAGATTAAAAGAAATAGTTTTTAAAAATTTTGCTGCTTGTATTTGTATACACTTATCTCAGAAACGGCTTAACCGATTTGAATGCAGTTTTCACTGATGTATTGTAGCAAGTCTCCCGTAACATTTAGTGTTTGTAAATTACAAACAAAAAATAGTTACGTGCTATAGTGAATACCACGCGTACGAAGTTGCTGGCTCAGCTATTGTGTTAATATAAACTTTTATTAACCTATGTGGGTAAGTGGTGATTAATTTGTATCTTTTTATTAGCTGACCCGACAGTCGTTGAATTCATTTCAAATTTTCTTTTATACAAACCTTGTCCTGACAATAACGAACACAACAAAAAACAGCAAAATCGGTCACACCATTCTCAAGTGATGTCCATCATACATGTGACAATGATTTTTATTTATACAGATTGACAAACCTAAGGACATTTAGATCACCAAACTGTGATCTATGATTAAGACTACCCGAAATTTAAGGCCCCGAAATGTTGCATCCATACTAATATTATAAATGTGAAAGTAACTCTGCCTATTTGTTACCTTTTCAAGCCTAAACCGATGAACTGATCATTATGAACTTTTGCATATACGTCAGGGATGCAAGAAAGGACATAGGGTATCTTTCATCGAGAAAAACAATACTGTTCCCGTGGGATCATCTAACGCCTGGCAAAGTTATAACTGCAATAAAGATGTAAGGTGCTCATATATTTAGTCAGGCGTTATTTTTTTTATTTCTCAACGCGGGCCAAGCCGTGGGCACCAGCTAGTTTATTATAAATGCTTTTTTTAACACAATTGTGTCATACTAAATGGCAGTTTTAAATGTATTATAAAATCACATAGAAGAGTAAAGCAATTTAAATGTAAATTCCATAATTTTTTTTTTACAATATGGCGACAACTCATTACTACGCACATTTTTTATTTATGCTAGAAATATAAAACTGAATAATAATTATGTACCTACTCTCTAAAAGTACTGATACCTGCAAAATGCTAAACAGTGACAATTTTTTTAATTAGGTACTGTTACCTAATTCAATACCTAAACGAAACTGTGTAATAAAATATTACAATAGCAATTATGCTATTAGACCTAAGTTAGGCATACAATTCCATGTAAACAATAAAATAAACTGTATCGCAGATTGCGATGCGAAGAGTAATGTCATCCATCTTGGTTTTTGGACAATATCGATTGTCAATCTGAATAACTTTATTACGTCTATTTTTTAATCAAGTTAGCTCTTAAATTATAAACGCTGCGTTTAGATTCAGAAATTGTTAAAATTTAATCCAATATAATAACGAATTTCAGGGTTGACGTTACAGATGCCAATCAGTCGGAGAAAGAACAAAGAAAATGTTTGTGCATAAATACCTTTTTTGTCTGCCATTTACAATAACTACAATTACTTAGAAATTAATCTCTTTCACTGTTATATTTTGTTGCAAGAAAAGATTGCTAACACAGATAAAGAACTTTTATCAATATCAATCAACTCAAACTGAACTGGGACAAAAACGCAAAACGCTTCGAAACGAACGAAATGAGAATGAGATGACCAGTGTTGCCAGTGCCCTATCCTCAATCCTCAAAAGTTACCTAGGGGTATTTAAAAAGTTACGTTTTCCCAAGAAAAGTAACGCTTTATTAAATTTTTATATTTCAATATAATTAACACAATTTCAAAGGTGTCAAACATTATTTCAAAGCTCCTTAAATGGTTTGTTTTTAACCAAATCGACGGGTGGAAATCCTGCAAAAGAATGATCAATGCTACAATAAAACAGTTAATCATTGTTATGTGATCATGATCCTATACAAACTTACAAAATATAATAAATCTTTAGTTTTTTTTTATCTTAATAGCAGTTTTTTATCTTAATATTTTTTTCTTAATTAGCATCTGAAATGTAAACAAAAGTTTTTCAGTACAAAAACATTTCAGACTTTACAGTTGTACCTACACTAAATACAATATTAATCTATAAGTACCTTCACCTTGAAGGCTACTGTCCTTACTGATCTTCGAAAAACTATGCGAATTAGGTAAATCAACAGTGCACACAATTGGGGTGCACACAACTAAACTTTTGGGTTTAAAAAAATTCAAGGTCATGCTCTCGGTTTTTTTGATGTGGAAGGTGTGGTTCACCATAAATTCGTTCCTCAAGAGCAAACAGTAAATGCTGCCTTCTACATCACGGTTCTCAAACGCGTAAGTGATGGCGTGCGTCGTGTGCGACCAAATTGTGCTTCAAGGTGGATTCTCCACCATGAAATCGCACCGGTCCATTCAGCGTTTGTTGCCGTGAATTTTTGAGGAAAAATTCAATCACTATCCTTGAACACAGATCTTGCCCCCTCTGACTATTTCCTTTTTCCAAAATGCAAAATGGTGACGAGGGGACACCAGTGGGAGGATGTGGAAACAATGAAAAAAGAAACGATGAGGAATCTAAAAAGTCTAACTGTCGAGAACTTCCAGGGGGCCTAGCCAAGATGCAAACTGTTGCAAATTGGTTGCAAACGCTTCCTTTGCGTACTTACGAAACGAAAGAAATAAAGCCCGGTGATTGGTTGTTGAAGTTGCAACTATTACAACAACCAATCACCGGGCTTTATTTCTTTCATTTCGTAAGTACGCAAAGGAAGCGTTTGCAATAGTTTGCATCTTGGCTAGGGCCCCAGGAGTGCTTTGTACAGTGGAAAAGAAGATGAGACAAGTGCCTATTTTGAAGGAGACAAAATTAATGTAGATGAAATTTTGTAAAATAAAGTTTTTATAGCGTATTTATTGGACACAACTACTTAAAGTGCGATGCAGAAACGTCACGTGATAGTCTCACAATATTCGACTTAAATTTTATTCTCATAAAATTGGCACAAAAACCTTGTGACGGTAATAACGTTTTACGTCGGTGACGGCACAATTTACGGCTAGTTTTCCTATAGTTTCAATAATTCATATTTCTATAGGTGACAGAATTTTTAAACCGGTTCAGTAGTTTTTGAGTTTATCTATTGCAATATGCAATACAAAATATATATTGTATATATTTTTTTTCTCTTTACAATCTTAATGCCGATGATGAAGTCGTATATGTGGCGACAGGATTCCGCCAGCATTGAGTTTCGACTCATTTAAGTTCAAATTCTGATATACAGCTTGGCAAAATAGTTAAGAAATTAAAAAGTGGCAATACATTGGTATCGTCTCTTTCTTATCGACTTTATGGTTAGAACGGGACAACACTACAGTATTGCCATTTTTTTATTATTTTGCGAAACTATAATTACGAATATTGATGATCTGTTATAGTACGGTCATTCTATGAATGCGTTTTTGACATTTCTTTATGTCCATTGCATAAAGTTCATTTCCGAATAAACGATACAGAAGTACAGACCCAAAGATAATTGTCTAATACAACATCTTTGATACAGAAGATGTATGGAATTGACACCTGTCAGAACAGCACTCTTTTAATGGCCGGAGTATAACTTCCTAAATTGCGACCATAAGTAAATCGTGTATAATTATATTTTCCCAGAGGCATAAAACAAATAATAGTACTAGTATTATCTATTCTGTGCAAGTTTGTAAACTGAGATTACCTCAGAGTAATCTAGGGCTTACTATTACTGAGGGGATTACCTTTTCATGTATGAAATTGGCCAGAAATTGTGGGCATCCATTTCTCCGTGGTAGACTGTCTGATTTCTCGACTTCAAATATTATTTCGTGCTCATCTAAAAACTCTTTCTCTAGTGATTTCGTCTTTTCTGAAGTTTTTTGAATTTCCGAAGTTCTTTGAAAAGTATAAAAAAAAGGCAAAACAACGTTCACACACGTTATGTTGCCAATAAGAAAGTAAACAATAATCTTTACGCTCGGACGATCCCCTTTCCTTTTTATGCAAAATAAAGATTGAAATAAAGTAATTAAATACCAAAGGGTCTTAAAAATACCTACAAACATCTTTTTTCTTTTTATTTTACAACTTTCAGGAAATAACAATCTTATTCTGTTCGATAATAAGAAGTAAATAATTACCTAATAAGAAATGAAGAAATTGATAATATCAATAAGATTTGCCCCAATTTGATCTCTATACAAAGCCATAAATAAAAAAAAAATGTTATGTACTCATTCCCGCGCGAGTCATAACTCTTACCTTCTCGCATTGACATATTGTAAAAATTTGTTTGGGTTTCGTAATAAATTTTCAATTTTATGTGTATGTTAAAAATTTAATAATATGAAATTTAATCAAATATATATATGTAAAATCAATTTATTATTGGAGCAGTTCGTAAAAATTGTTAATAGATAGATTGTTAATGTTAGAACAGTTATGTTTAATAGAACGACATTTATATATTTATTAATATTACAAACCATTAAAAGAACAAAAATAAATTGATTTCAATCAATAAAGTAGAGCCACTTTCAATATGCGATCCGTGTGTAAAATCGCTAAGAGTGAAAAGATATTTAACAAGGAGCACACATCTGCATCAACCGCTAATCATAAACACAAAGGAGTTTCGGTTGCGATATTTTACAAACATAAAAAATATTGGGTTTACTCGTTAAGAATCGATTTTCTTCTTCTTCTTTTCATTATGGCTCCATCAGATCTCCGATGATTTTGTAAAAATAGCAATATAAAAACTCAAAATTCAAATAAAAAGTAGCAGATCCCGAAACTAGTCAAGTACTAATTTTTTCTTTATATTTTCCAAAACAGATCCGTCAAGTCCAAAGCAGTCAAGTTCCAACGATTTTTTCATATAAGGCTCAACTAAAAACGTTACGTCATCTGTCACTTTGACATTTGTGCGACAGCTAACGCATGTATATATGTTCCCCAATTCTATTGTAGTATAACAGTGTGTTTCTCTGGGCTTATAAAAGCAAACGTCGAAATCTTGTATGAAACGTGTAGTCCATGCTGAGTAGCGAAATGATAGCGCGTTATAACGTGCCGCCGCAGTGACAGCTGTCGACGAAAAAAAGAACTATTTGAACTTCCGAACGTAACTAAACTAATATCCAGAACACGTGACATCCGAGCAGGGGCGGATCTACTTAAGGGCTTTTTGGGCTGTAGCCCAGGGCCCCGTGGATACAAAGGGCCCCCAGCCCCCACTAAAAACAATAGGCCATATTTTGAATTAAAATGTTATATAATCTTAAATTGCTATACCATCTTAAAGATTTTTAATTTTGCCATTCATTAGCTGTGAAGCGGAGCGCTCTTTCTCCAGGATGGCATATAGAAAACAAATATAGAACCACAATGTCGAACCATCGACCATATCATTTGTCAGTTCTTTCTATAAATTGTGATTTAACGAAGGACTTACAATGTGATGAGCAAATAAAGGAATTTGCGGCAGAAAAATGCAGAAAGGTTGACAAAATGGCTATTAGTTGAATAACTTGGTAGGCCCCTAAATTGTTTCAGCCCAGGGCCCCAGAAATTCACGATCCGCCCATGCATCCGAGTGTGCGGAATGTAACTAATAATATAATTAGGTATCTAATTATCTGTTGACAGGAGGAATCGATTTTGTACCAACAGTTCGCCTTTTATGATAATTAATATTAATTAATAATATTTGTTGCCAAGGCATATTAAAAAATAAAGATGATGAGAGAAAAAATATAGATTAACAATATTGTTTGGTGCTAATTAAGATAATGGAAGTTTTTGAAAAAAATGAGCAGCACATTTTGAAGACTATGTAGAAATATCTTTACGCTAATCGGATTTTGTAACTTATTAATTGTGAAATATTGAACCATGAAAACAACTCAAAATGCTGGACGGCTTAAGAGAACCGTACTTAACTCTATATTTACATAATAAAAACCACATAAATAAATGTTTAAAAAAATACTTGTTAATCCGTTAATATATTTGCAGTTTTTGTTTATTTTACTAGAAAATAATGTTATTTTTTAACTCTCGCTCGTACAGGGTGCCCTTAAAGAAACTACAATCGGAGCGTAAAGATATTTATTATTGCGTCGTCGGCTAGAGGTTGGAGCAGAGACGCCAGTTGGCGCCGCAGCGGCACGCCGCCAGGAAGCGTGCGTCGTAGGCGCGCTGGTGCGGGTGTCGCGCGGGATGCGGTGGCGCCAGTGCGCGTGCTCCGCAACGCGTGCACTGGCGCCACCGGGCGGGCTTGGCACCCCCGCCCAGGTACATGTAGCGGATGTTGTCCATGGCGCCGGGCGGCGCCGCAGAAGTGTGTGCGCTGGGCGGAGGTTCGGGTGAGCATCGTAGGGCCTCCGGTTCAACGCCGTACTCCAACTGGAAGTAATCCTCTCGTTAACTTCTATCTGCCACTTCTTTTGAGCCTGCTCGCTTATATCATATTATACTAGTGACCCCACCCCTGGGACTTATATGATGAAATTTTAAAAAATAATTCTTAGCGTATGCTTGCATTATAAAATAAAGCTACGTTTACGAGTTGGATTCACACAAAACCATAAGAAACCAAATTAATGTGTTTTTAATTCGGGAAATGTTGTTTTATCATGCAGTTACATTCATCAGACCACCATGAAATAAGAGTAGGTATGTGTTTCGTAGAGTGACTAAGGGATGCCTTATTCCCTTATTCTTCAAAGGTTTGCAGCGCACTTGCAAAATCTATAGTATTGGTTGTTTTAATAGGGAACCGTAAGCCTGCCTACCAAGTAGTGGTAGGGTAGGGCACACTGCATTTCGCAGTCATTTGGGCAGCCCGCCTGGCGGCAGTAACCACCTTACAGAATACCGCCGTGAAATATCTTTATCTTTATCTTGTCTTAGTGGCTATTTCTGTCTGCTAGAGTACCAGTATCACGTCGTCCATTGCTGAAATATTGTGATCGCCACGTGAACTAAAGCTCTCTACCTATACCTACCACGTTGAGGAACTGTAGTACTTTTTTGATAGAGGCATTCTTCACATCTTCACAAGCCATTGTGTGGCTTCCTAGGACGCGCTTGTGCATCAGAGGGCCACACTCGCACAGGATATGCATTGGTGTTTCTTCTGCCTCATGGCAGAAGCGACACTCTCCTGTACTAGTGAGCCCCATTACTTTAAGGTGCCTATTGAGGCGGCAGTGCCCCGTTAGCGCCCTAGATAGCATGTACAAATTGCTCCTGCTAAGCGACATAGCCTGATTTGTTGCATTTCGACTATAGGCTTTAATGAGCGCTTTGGAATGGTTCAAACCTGGCAAGTCAGTCCAGCGTTTGTAAGATTTAATAAAGCACTGGTTCCATATGGTCCAGCGAGCTAGGCTATTTGGTAGTCCGCACATATGTTCAGGACCTATTAGCCTACCTTTTGCGCCTACACGAGCCAGTTCGTCGGCCAATTCATTGCCTTCGATCCCCATATGGCCAGGTACCCATCTTAGGACCACTTTGTTCTTGCGCCCTAAGGTATTTAAGTAGTCTACACAGTTTCGCACCAGCTTTGAGACTGTAGAGTCTGAGTCCAGTGCCTGAAGTGCAGCCTGACTATCTGAGTGAATGTAAATTACACGGTTGACGTAGTTTCTTTGCAGGTTGATTTCCGCACATTCTAAGATGGCGAAGACCTCTGCTTGGAAGATGCTGGCGTATTGTCCCAAGTTTACACTGGTCCTGTAGTCCTGGTCACCGCCATACACTCCACAGCCTACGTCAGGTCCTGATTTGGATCCATCAGTATACCAAGAAAGGCTACCTTCCTCCCAAGAGATCTTATTATTGGACCAGTTTTCTCTTGAGAGTAGCTCCACAGTATAATACTTTGCTTCTATGTACTGTGGTACCATTGTATCAGTAGGCATGCCTAAGATAGGATCCCTTAGTACTGAGTCTTCTAGAGCTCTGAGTACCTTGGACAGCCAATTGTGTTTACCCCGATTCATCATTCTGTGCATGCTGGTTCTCGCCTCCTTCTCTAAAAATAGATTTAGAGGCGGTAAGCCCAGGATAGCCTCCAGAGATGCTCCGGGGGAACTCGACATGGCTCCTGTTATCATCAGACATGCCAAACGCTGTAAGCCATTAAGCTTGTCGATGGTCGTTTTCTGGTTGGCTTTTCTATACCATACTATAGAGGCGTATGCGATCATCGGCCTCACAATAGCAGTGTACAGCCAGAGGGTGAGCTTTGGACACGGGCCCCAGCTCTTCCCTACCATTCGACGACTGATAAATAAGGCTGCCTTAGCCTTATTTATCACATTTCCAATGTGTGTATTCCACGTTAGTCTCTGGTCGAAAGTAACTCCCAGATATTTGACCTCTGAGGAAAATTCAACTCGTTTACCATTTACTAGAGGTGGCTTTAATTTGTCCAGTAGCCTCTTTTTGGTAAACGGTACTATAGCGGTTTTATCACCGTTGACTAACAGTTCATTTGCTGTACACCATTCGCAAATGATGTTTAAAGCTTTCTGTAACAGGGCCGAAATTGTGCTTTGGCAGAAGCCTCTTATGATCACCACTAGGTCATCAGCATAACCTAGGGCATCGATCCTGTGTTCTGCCAGCCTGTACAGAATTTGATCAACTGCAAGAGTCCAAAGCAGTGGCGATAGAACACCGCCCTGCGGGCATCCTCTTGTAGTTACTACAGTGAGCGAGGTATCGTGTAGTTTGACCTTCGCTTTACGTTTGGATAGCATGGCCTTTACCCACCTAACTGTAGTCGGGTCCACATTTTTGTTTTGTAGTCCCCTCACTAACGTGTCGGTGGGAGTATTATCAAATGCGCCTTCTATATCCAAAAATGCACACAGAGCTATCTGTTTATCATCCAAAGCCCTTTCCGCCCTGTCAGCTAGTTGGATCAAGGCCGTCTCTGTGGACCTTCCCTTCTGATAGGCGTGCTGGGTGGAATGAATGGGTTTCAAGGCCAGGGCTTTGTCCCTTATGCATTTATCTATAATTTTTTCCAGAGTTTTAAGCATAAAGGACGTTAGGCAAATTGGTCTGAAGGACTTAGGCAGAGCATAATCCCTCCGACCTGCCTTAGGTATAAATAATACCTTAGCCCGGGTCCATTGTTCCGGTATATATCCCCAGGCATAACTTGCCCGGTAGATCTTTACCAGATACGGCGTGAGTACGTCTATGCCTTTCTGTAATAGAATGGGCAACAGTCCGTCTTCACCACTTGACTTCAGGGGTTTAAAGGACTTAATAGCCCATTTAACAACTTTGGGTCGGATGAGATCAGCCGCTCTGTTACGGTCCTCATTTCGAGGCCTTTGGTGTAAAGGCGTTCTGTCTGATCCGGCCGAAAAGCTCTGAGCCCCCGGAAAGTGAGTTTTTATCAGCAACTGAAGAGTTTCCTCTTCAGTGTTCGTAAAGGAGCCATCAGGTCTCTTAAGCAGCCCTAATTGACTAGGCTTGTCCTTCGCCAGCAGTCTATGGATTGTGGCCCCTTGAGGCATTTGTGTTAATTCCTCGCAGAGCTTCCTCCATGCAGCACGCTTGGACTTCCTTATCTCCTTATTGTATTCAGTCAAGGCCTTCTTGTAGTTTTCCCATTCAAGGGTTCTTCTTGCCTTGTTGAATAGACGTCTGGTTTTCTCCCGAAGCTTCTTGAGCCTTGAGTTCCACCAGGGTACATTTCTTTTGGAGTGCTTTGTTCTAAGCGGACAGCTTTCCTCAAAGGCACTCTTTATTGCCCACGTGATAGCCTCCACTGTATGTTCTAGCTCCTCCGGTGTACATATACTTTTGGGGAAGTCCTCAAGATTTTGCCTTAGTTTGTTGTTATAAACGTCCCAGGCTGTAGCTTTTGGATCCCTGTATGTTACAGTTTGATCTTTTGTAGATGTTGCTAGATCAAAACCGCCGTGAAATAACAGCATATACGTGCTGTTGTGTTTCGGTGAGTGAGTAAGGGATGCCAGAGCCCATTTCCTTATCCCCCTCCTAATCCCTTATCCAATCCTACTGTAGTCGGCAGTGCACTTGCAGCAGCTGTGACGTTGTTTGTGTTATAGGCGACGGTAGCCACCTACCATCAAGTGGACCGTCAGCCTGTCTGTCGACCTTAACATAAAAAATTTAAAAAAAACTTTTATCATTAAAAATCTCTTTAAAAAAGCAATAGGTTCCACGGCAAATATGAATAAAAATTTTGTGGAGAATGACCAAGGCTGTAATAAAAGTAAAAAAACTAAAATCATTATCTAGTTCAGCCATAGGACGTCCACTGCTGAACATAGGAGTCCCCCTTAATTTTCCAATAAGACCGATCAGAAGCAGCCTGGATCTATGATCGACCACGACCCTAACGGTCGTTTACCTTGTGGAACCTTGTTTACCTTGTGGAAGGACGTCCTACGCGTCCTGCGCTTGCCGGTCCGTGGCCTCCACTCGAGAACCTTCCGGCCCCAGCGGCTGTCGGCTCTCCGTACTATGTATCCTGCTAACTGCCACTTCAACTTACTGAATTACGAAAAACTAGAATACTTTGCGCGTATCATGCGCGACGAGAAGTATGACCTGCTGCAGCTAATCATGCAGGTTTCTTCCTGACTCAAAAATCTGCGTGAATGGCCAAGGCGCCAGATCGTTATTTCTATAGCCAAGAACCAGTGAGAGATGGCACAAAGAGAAGAAAAAGAAAATTAATATTGCTAACGTAAAAGGGGTGCGGTCGGCAGTGCGGAGCTGAAACTCCGGTGTGCGGAAGCGCCTCCCAGACACTGGGCGTGGGCCACTGGGCGGACAGCAACGCGCACTCCTCAAGCAGGTCCGGCTTGGGAGTGGTGCAGGCGGCCAGGCGGGGAAGCAGGCGGGCCAGCACATCACCGGCACGGCCACCACGGCCCGCGGCCCTAGCGGCCGCCACCACTCTCCGGAGAGCCACGCTAGCTGAGCTCCACACCTGCGAATATAATAAGAAAGAATATAGTGTAAGTAGGCCTCCAGCTTTATTTGTAACATCTGAAATTTCACATGAAGTACATTGTTAAATTTATTCATAATAATAATAATAATAATAAAAGCCTTTATTAACAATCTTACATGTTACATTTCATCTTATAACTAATACATGTTTGTTTATAACAACGTAATTACATTTTTTTTTTTTTTAATATTTTATTAGACACCGGTTTCTTGACTGTCTTGCTCTTTGGCATAGGCCTCCCCAAGTGTTCTCCACAGCGATCTATCCCTTGCTATCCTCGTCCAGCATGGTCCTGCTACCTCCTTGATATCATCTTCCCATCTTCGATGTTGCCTGCCTTTACCTCTCTTTTTATATCTAGGGCACCATTCCGTCACTTCGTTTGTCCACTTTTCTATCTTACTTCTTGTTATATGTCCTGCCCATTTCCATTTCAGTTGTTTGATTTGGTATTTTATATCTATAATTTTGGTTTGTTTCCTTATTGTTTTTAACCCAATTTTGTCCTTTAATTTTATGTTGAGTATACTTCTTTCCATTCGGTGTTGGCAGGTTTCTAGTGATTTGATATTTTTCTTTGTACAACTCCATGTCTGACATCCGTAGGTCATGCTTGGTAGGATGCATGTATTATATATTTTCTTCTTCCCTTCTATTGGTATATCCGAGTTTTTCATTATGTCTTTCAGAGCCCAGTATCTCTTCCATCCTAGGTTTATTCTATTTTGAATTTCTTTTGTTGTAATGTCTGTTGGAGATATTATTTGGCCTAAGTATGTATATTCGTTCACATATCCCAGTTCAGCAGCATTTTCAGGTTTAATGGGAGTTTTGACATAATTTGTCATTAACTTTGTTTTGCTGGTATTTATTGATAGTCCCACCTTTTCACTTTCATTTATCAGTTGTTCAATCATAACCTTCAGAATGTTTGGATCACCACATATTAATACAAGATCATCTGCGAATCTCAAATGGTTTAGTAAAATTCCATTAACATTTATACCATATTCCTCCCATTCTAGTTGACGAAATATATGTTCTAGGGTTGCTAAGAACAGTTTGGGTGATAAGGGATCTCCCTGTCTAACTCCCTTCCTAATGGGGAAAGATTCTCCTACCTTTTCGGTGCGTATTTTAGCTGTCATATTTATGTATATGTTCTTTATTATATTAATGTATTTACTGTGGACTCGTTGTGCTGTAAGTGCCTCCCATATTTTCTCATGTTTCAGCGAATCAAATGCTTTATTGTAGTCTATGAATGCTAAGTAGTAGTTTATTCTGTATTCGTTGCATTTCTGGATCATTTGTTTGATGGTATGGATGTGGTCGATGGTTGAAAAACCACTTCGAAACCCTGCCTGTTCTTTCGGCTGATTCTCGTCTATGGTCTTTGTTATCCGGTCCAGTATTATCTTGGAGAAAATTTTATATACATTTGACATTAGCGAAATGGGTCTGTAGTTCGATATATCATCTGTTCTCCCTTTCTTGTGAAGTAAAATTATTGTAGATGTAGTCCATTGTAGAGGTATATATTCGGTTCTTAAAATTTCATTAAAAAGGTTTGTTAGTGTGTCCAAGATAGTTTCTGATACTCCTTTTAAAAGTTCATTGGAGATGTTGTCTTCGCCGGGTGCTTTTCCACTTTTCTGTGATTTGATGGCTTTAATAACTTCGTCTTTCAATATATTAGGAACTGTTTCTACTTCGGTGCTCATAACTGTTTCGCTGCATGTAGTTAATGTACTTGGTTCGTCGTGATAAAGATCCCGATAGAAATCAGTTGCTGTATTTAATATTTCGCTTCGTTTAGAGTTATGTTTTTGAGATTTGTGATGTGTTACGTTTGTGATCCAGTTTGTGTTGTCTTGCAGTTCTTTCCAAGCACTCTTGACTCCACCAAATTTTGTTATGTTTAGTTGTATTAACTTAGTTTTTTGTGTATGTCTATATTGTCTTATTTCGGTGTATATTTCTTTACTTATTTTGATTATGCTTTGTTTATTATTCTTCCTGTCCTTAAATAAAAGTGCTCTTTGTTTTATTAATCTTCTTGCTTCAGATCCTATTCTATCTTTAATTGGTTTGTCTTTTTCTAGGGTTTTATTAACACTTTTTATTTCTTCTTCTAAGGTATCATATTTCTCTTGGACTGTTCTTAGTTCACTTATTGGTAATAATTTAGTTTTTAGGGACTCTAAAACATCGCTTGGTAATGGTAGCGTGATGGGTTGTTTAGTATTTTTTATATGTTTCCTAGAATTTTTAGGTTCCTGAAGGTACAATTGACCTCGAAGCAATCTGTGATCGGTAAAATAGTCAAAATTGTTGAGAACTTCCACGTTTAAGAAAAGCTTTGGTTTATTTGTAGTTATGAAATCTATCTCGTTTCTTATTTTGCCGTTGGGAGATTCCCACGTCCATTTCCTTTTTTGTTTTCTTTTATAAAAGGTATTCATAATGTGTAAGTTATTTTCTAACGCGTAGTTTACTAATCTTTGTCCATTATCATTTCGGTTGCCCGTTGTATAGGATCCAAGTATTTTTCCTTCATTCTTTCCTCGTTGGCCAATTTGGCTATTAAAATCTCCCATCACAATAACGGTGTTATACAGGGTCTCCATTGTCTCATTTAGGTTTTCGTAAAAGCTGTTTTTAACTTCCTTTTTCGCTACCTCAGTAGGAGCGTATACTTGGACTATTGATGTGGGATGTTTGTAACCAGGAAGTTTAATGTTTAAGACCGCTATCCTATCTGAAACTCCTTTAAATTCTATTATGTTATTTTTCAGATATTTTTTGACTAAAAATCCTACGCCGTATATTCCTGGTATTTCATTTTTATAAAATAGTATGTATTCCTTATGCTCTTCAATATTTTCTTTCGATCTCCGTACATCACTGACACCAACAATATCCCAATTAATGTTGTTCAATGCTTGTTCAAGTTCTGTTAAACATTCTTTTGACTTTAATGATCTTGTATTCAATGTTGCTATATGGAGCCTCCTTTTCTTGTTGTTAGTTTTTGTCTTGTTTTCCATTTCTAATGTAGTATTTTGGGGGGTTTGGTCGATAACCCCGCGGTGACCAACCGTATTGGGGTTTTCCTTGTTTTTCCTTTTGTTCTTGTCTTTATATTTTGTTTTGATTTCGTTACCGGTGTCTGACATTTCCTATGCGCTATGTTGTTGGGATGATTTTTCAGTCCAAGACGCAGATCTTGCCCTCATGTACTCAAACGCATTTGTTTTATGAAGTTTAAAGGGTGCAGCAATATTTTTAGATCCACTGGAGGATGATGTGCTTATGCTGCCTGGTGATGTCGAGGTCTCTCTCTTTCTTTTTTCTGTATCTAGTGTTGCTTTTATAATTATTTTATTGTTTCGAATGAATGCATCCTTTCCATTTTGTTTTCCATGTTTGAGTTTTTCCTGTAGGTTCTTTCGCATTTCCATTGTTTCTTTCGAAAAATCTTCAGTAATGTAAGTTTCTTTCGGCATTTTCATTTTACTTTTCAGTATTATTAATTTCTTTTGGAATGATACGAAAGATATAAGTATTGGCCTTACTTTACCTTCTCCTTGCTTTTTTCCTAATCTATAATAGTTATTTATATCGTAAATATTTATGTCGGTGTCTAGTTTTTTCAGTATTTCTTTGATTAGGTTGAATAATTCTTGGTGGTTCTTTTCTGTTTCTTTTATACCATGTAGTAGCAAGTTATTTTTCCTATTTTTTTCTTCTAGATATTTTACTTTTTCTTCTAATCTTTGTACCTTGTTTTTCAAATATTTGTTTTCTTCCAGAAATGGTTGTAGTTTCTCATCTATATTGTGCATGATGGTTTCATTTACGCTCTTTGTTATAGCTGCGGTTTGTTGCTCAAGTTCAGTTTTCATCATCTTAAACAGCTGAGCCATCTCTTGTGACATTCCCGTAGAACTCATGTTGTAAAAACAAAACGTTTTATCCTGCGTGTATTGGAACGTATTTTTACCCGTTGAGCTATCAACACTGGGTGACGTTTCCCACTGACAAATGTCACTGTCAAACAACTTTTATGTTGTCACTTGATGATGAAATATTTCTACCCTCAATTCTTATGGAATTTAATTGGTGGTTTTATCGGTTTATTTTCTAATTTTTGTGTACCTTTTTGTAATGTCCGAATGTAATGTCCTTTTTTGTAATGTCGTAATGTCCTTATTGATGAAGAATTTTGAAGTTTTCGGCCGATATTGGTTAATTTTCACTGTGATTTCAATTAAATAACTGGGAGCACTTTTCGTACACTGTTGTCGCTTTGACATCCGGAAACGGATCCAGTAGGCCTCCAGCTTTATTTGTAACATCTGAAATTTCACATGAAGTACATTGTTAAATTTATTCATAGTCTGCTACTAATGAAACAAAATCATAGATCGTTTCAATCGATCACATTGGCCATAAAGAAAATAAGCATGGCTTTGATGTTACTATGGCTAAAATTTTTATCATTCATAGCAACTTCAAAATGTTAAGTAGAGTTACAAGTTATGATTAAAAACATTCTATTGCGACCATTCTAAAGAGCCCAAGCACGCTGTATCTGCTGTGGGTTGCCGAGGAGTTGGGTATACTACTTGATGCTGCAACATCAGATCGAAGTTGCAATGTCATGGAAATACCACCGAAGTAACAGTACACTAAATTTCAAAATTGAACATGGGGAAGTTAACGAGATCTCTTTGTCAACTAGGAAATGAGCTGATGATCTTCAAACGCCTGAATAGATCTTCATAAATCGTAGCCATCTGGATCACGTCAGCTTTCAAAAAACGGATCAAAAGCTATGATGTCACAGAAGATACACATGTTAAACAAATAACACCCCTCTTTAGCGTCGGGCCTTAGAAAATAAAAATGAAACATCAATGCTGACAAAAAAGACGAGCAATAAGAACGAAAAAAAAAATCAAATAGTTTTAACACCTAAAAAAGGGGACGCGAACGAAGTTGTGGACATAAAAGGTAGTAAAGTTATAAATAGTATTAATTTAAACCTCGTATCGCTGAGCGCTGAGCGGCAATGCGGCCACAGCCACGTCGAGCGCTCGCTGCAGTGGCCTGCGCAGCGGTTGCAGCGCTAACGCTTCGGCGCCGGCTTCGAGCGCTGGCAGGGCTTTGTCAGCGCCTAAAGCGCCCAGAGGCAGTTCGTCCAGGAGCGCGCTCAACGACGGCTTCTCTTCCGGCTTGTCGTCCGGCCTGAGTGCTTGCGCGCACGCCGCTGCGCACGCCAGCACCATTTGTACGCTCACCAGGGCAGACAGCGTCCCGGCTGAGCCAGCAGACACCCTGCATGTTTCAAAGGAGATAGAAAATAACCAAAAAAACTCGTGGAAAAGCACAATCATCACTTATTTGTCGCGGAGTCCCGATAGTCCGTTAACTATCTGGACTAGTGAGAAATGCTAGAGGGGGGTCTTTCCACTGATAGTAGAAAATTGACGGCATTCTGGGTTGACAGGGCAATTCGAGGTAATTCCGCGACGAACACACCACGTTTCCAATTAAATCCATTTGCGTCTGTGTAATCGTTCACATTTCACTTGTAACATTGATAATTATTGGAATATACATACATCCGCATACCACAAGCATAGAGTCTTTTTTCGTTTTTTCGGCTATACCTGGACCTGATGATATACCTGTACTCCAGAGGAAGACCCAAGATATTTGTAATCTGGACAGCGCTATTGTTTCGTCCTGTGCATTGAAAGTTTAGAATGTAACAGTACATTATTTGAACACGATATCATCATCAGTACCAAATAATCCTCACCATCCACTGTTGGACTGATCAGAAGGTGCGCCTCTGATTTTACTTCTAGTGTGCGAGGGAGACGTACACATTGTTGAGTGAAAGAGACAGAAATATGAGATTATTTATAAAGGCGCCTATCGACCAGTTCACGCGCAGTGTATATTTTCGGACGTCAATCACATTGGTTCCCTTTTTATGTCAATTGCACTGTTTCTATTCAAGAACCGGTCGCTAAGTGAGCCACCACAAGGTCATCGGTCTAACGAGCAGCTGGTCTCCACTTCAAGGCTCGTCTACACCAACTCTCATCCGCCACATGATAAATATGTCACGCCACTTCAGATGACTGATTTTTTTCGTGACCTTTCGATTCTCCGATGGATTTCCTTATTTCGGATCATATTACTCAAGGACACGCATTTCCCGCTCCACATTTAACTGAGTGACTTCCAATTTGTTGACGAGACATTTGGTCAGGTGTTCACGCCTCAGCATTGTACGTCAAAGCTGGCAATACATATTGGTTACAGACCTCCTTTTCTAATGGTGCTAAACAGACAAAACTCAATTCTACGGGATTTCAACTCATTAAGTATTAAACCTAGTTTTCAAAAAAGACCAAAATGCATACCTGCACAATGCTATCCTCAACTTGAGCCAACTGTGGTAGTAGTATTGTTGAAAGGAATAAGGCTGGCGTTGAAATGACTCTGTCAATCTGTAACACAATATTCTAGAGTAAGTTTTCATATTTCTTAAAAAGCATTTGTGCGAGGCGAGCCAAAGTATCAAATCAGTCATACTTATGAAGGACTACATCAAAGAATATAGACTATATTCTTTGATTTGACGTTTGCTTTTATAAGCTCAGAGAATAGAATTAGAGAACATAAATACATGCGTTAGCTGTCGCACAAATGTCAAAGTGACAGATAACGTAACGATTTTTAGTTAACGCTTGTATTAATTTTACTCCTCATAAAATTTCCATAACGGGGACCTTATATGAAAATGGATTATTAAGGAGTACACTCCAATAAAATAATCAATGACTGACAAAAATACAATGAGAAATTAAGATTGAATACTTTTTTAAAACCTAAGAATAAGGGTCGCGGACGAAGTCGCAAGCAAAAGCTAGTATATTATATGTTACAGAAAAAAAAATTAAGTTTTGATATTGAATTTCCACATTTATCGCTATTATTGTATTATTTTTTGGGTTTGTGCTGATCATTGTCAGTCAGAATTTTACCATTTTTCTTTAATGTCAAAAATAAAGTGCAACGATAGAGAGATTTGTCTGCCGCTATTTATCATAAAAAAAAACAGCATACAAACACACAACAAATCTTTCACAAAGTCACAAATCTTCTGATATAACTTGTGATTTGTTCAAATCAGCCAGACTTACCTCTCGTATATGCTTTCAATGATGTTGGGTTTGGTCGTGATCAGCACATCAAGGCAATCGTAGCCGGACACCATAGAATACTCCAAAAGATTGGTTATCTGTTGGACGGCTAACGGAGTGGCTGCAAAACATAACACGCATTATTAAACAAACACTAGTGCTTTTTTAATACATAATATATTTTAGGGCTCTTGCGGCCTGATATGTGTGGATTCAGAGAGAAATATGACTTGCCAATGAAACTATTCGATACAATATAATTTCTTAGTGTGCATCCTGAGTATCTAAAAAGAAGTAGTTTTTTTTGGTGATGACATAATGTTTAGTGTCCCGCGCTGTCCCTATAAGACTTTAATTTTTATGTCCAGGATGCCTGGAAATCCAAATAAATGGCTTTCCATCACAGCCTTAGAAAATAACCACCCCTTTACAGAAGACCACCACAAAATAACAGCATGTGTGCTGTTGTGTTTCGGTGAGTGAGTAAGGGATGCCAGAGCCCATTTTCCTATCTCCTCCTAATCCCTTATCCTTAATCCTACTTTAGTCGGCAGCGCACTTGCAGCAGCTTTGGCATTGCTTGTGTATAGGCGACGGTAGCCACCTACCATCAAGTGAACAGTCAGCCTGTCTGCCTATCTTAATATTAAAAAAAATATTAATTATGCTCTTGAATGCACTAACCGCCAGTTAAAATCAAATGAAGAGCTTTGATCGTGTGCGTAACTATAATATAAGCCCTCGGAGTCCGGAGTATTTCGTTTCCTAAGCAGCGGATTCCGCATCCGCGAGTCTAAGTGTGTGTCACTCAGGACACACACTTAGACTTAGTGTGAAACAAAAAGTATTATCCGAGAACGACTTGGTTTTTACGAGACTTCCAAGATGTGAAAATGTCCCCTTGGGGATACGAACCCGTGTCGTGTGCGTGGTGCGGTATCTTGTAGAGATGCAGCTGCGCGTGCGTGTCTATGGCGACCACCACGCCTCCCAGCCAAGACGTGTCCGTGCACGACACCACTGCGCACGCGGCGCCATTCTACAAAGGGAAATTATTCTTCAATTAGTCCTTTTCAATTTTAAAGTTATAATTGTCTCTTGACCTCTTTGTAAATATTGTTACGTGTGGGGTGAGTCAATCTGCCGTGTAAGGGCGAAAATCAACTATTTATTTCCACAAACCAAGATGACTTCCAAAAGGGCTTAACGAAAGGTCCGATAAAACCGTTAAACTTGCCAAGAGTCGTCAATGATTCCCTTATGAGTCGCTGGTTTACTTTCGCAGGTAAATTCCGAAGTATCGCTTTCGAATCGCAGAATCGAACTGTCCCGCTAGCTCGCCACTTCGCCTATTTATACCCGCTGCCAATCGTCTAGATCTTTCTCGAATTTAGTACAAGCAAACAACAAACAAATACAAGTAAACAACTTTGGTAAACAGATATTGTAAAGAAGGTCATTGAAAGTTCGGGAACGTTATTCTGGAATGTGAACTTTATGTTGTGTGCATAAGAACCAATTTCACTTGACAATAACCGGAGAGTGGCGTGACTTTTATTCTAGGGTGGAACTTTCCAGATTTGTTGTCAGGCGAGAACGCTTTTCTAGAACGTTCCATGGTGAGTCATAACAATATTCTGTTCTATATTAAGATGTAGGTCACTGATAAGTAAAATAAAATGATTTGCTTTTTATTATTTTGATATTAACAATTATTTCTATACACAGTTGGGATGGCGGTGTGTAAATAACCACCATGGTAATGCGCGTGCGGGAGCGGTTTTATGGGTATCCTGTGGTATTGGCTGGCGCTTCGCACAAAATGAAGAGCGACTGAATAACAGTGCCTGCTCGACGGATGCAAATTTACCATCGAAACGAACTTTTTTCAAAGGAAATAACCTAAACTATGTATTTGAGAAACTAAGACTCATATAATACAATACCGGCACAGATCCGACCGAGTACTTTGGCTTTTTGGGCGGAGTCCCCTCAACGCCGGCGCCTCCGGCTACCCCTGTAATCCCGGACGTCGTCACTGCGGCTGAACACACCTGCCGAATTTTACCAATGATACACATTATTCGGCTCGAAGGACCATTTCAATAGACAATTATATTATGGGCTAGTTATGACATTTGGTGCCCGCGCGTTTGTACTACAGACACCGCCATCAGTGTGGCGTTTAACGAGCGTTACCACCTATCAAGTGAACCGTCAACCTGCTTTACCTACATAAAAAATTGGGCTATCCATTTTTTAATGATTTTATTATTTTAAGACAATGTGGCATTTGTATGTGAGTGATATGTAATAGGCTTGTGTGTGTGTGTGTGTGTGTGTGTGAATGTATATAATAATGTGCATTACTTAGTGATGAAATAAAGGACAAATTGTGTTTCTGTGAAAAACGAAAGTTTTATTTACATTTGTTTCATAACAAATAACGTTAACCTAATATTTTCTTATGAACAAAACACATATCTCACCTGTGAAAAACGAAAGAAACAACATTTAATGCCTCTATCTCATATTTGTAAATTATATTCCGATATTTTTGTGATAAATAAATTCCAACTATCTTCTTATATAAAAATCAATATTTAATGGCAGCTGTCCACAAAACATCACATGTGACGTGTCCTTACACCAATGACTATAGTAGCCAGCTCTACTAAGAAAAGAGGTGATACTTCTTTATATGTATATATTTATTTATATATAATGTGATGAATTTGAGCGTAGTTTGCTTGCAGCGCCATCTATTGGCGTCCGTATGCCAATAGATGACACATTTATTTATTTATTTATTTATTTGATAAGGCTTACCAACTAAATACATATTTAGACATAACATACAACAACACACAGAAAGAAACATTACAAATATGAATTTAAATTACAGGAAAGCACGGCATTATTATAACAAAATTATAGGCAACACATCACATACTAAAAAAAAAAAAAAATTATTATGAACAAATTAAATAAATTATGATAATTATTAAGATATTTAAATTGTCCAATTTTACAAGAAAAAATGTCAATGTCACACTTGTGAAATATTTCATTATAAGATCGCAAGGCGCAAGAAATTGGTGTATTATACTACCATATCTTACTAAATCTTATATAAAACGGTCTAAAATTATGTGCTCGAGCAAACATCCTGGGAGTGTTCAACTTAATCATATACATTATGATTTAGAAGGTAGACTCACGTAGTGATGAGAGTCCCTCGCCAGGAGGTGAAGCGAGCGAGGCGTGGCCAATACAGCATGAGGAGAATGTGGCGAGAAAGGAGGCAGCCGACAGGCCGACACGTGCACGGCACCCAATCCATCAGGCTGCCACGCGCCTATCTGTTGCCAGATCTGTTGATGATATTAACATTTTTTTTAGTAGTAAATCAGTAATATAGTTTTGTACAATGTTAATCCGCTAATTTGAACCCTACTACATATATTCAATAAGAACTCTTATTTAATTAATATTTATTGAAAGTAAAGTCTCTCAATATTACAATAATTATCAGCTGTCACTGTTCACCCAATGATTTATTTGTCATGTGCGCCTGGCTAAAGTTATTTATTTACATGTAAAATTATATAAAGAAACGGGACAAGTGAGAGTTGAACTGAACTCGCGTGAAGAGGGTTCCGTAAGATGTTACCTATCCGCACAATATTAAGTGATTTACCATGTTATTTTAATATCACGGACTTCTTATAGGTTTTCCTATACTATAAGTAGAAAACTAATTTCTGTATATTTTTTTTAATTTTAGGTTCAGTAGTTTTGGAGGCGTGTGGCAGTGAGTTTTTACATTCAGCCCTGCCGCTCACTTGCGGCCGGTTTTGACAGAAGAGCACGACTGAGGATACTTACCACTGTGTTAAAAGAGTCGAGCTTGGGCTTGTCCGCGGACCCCTTCGCGAGTAGCTTGTGCACGGCGTGCGATCGCTCGCTGAGCTTCCACAGGGAGAGTCCGGCCGCTGCGACGAGCAGCGAGTCGGCATCGTCGCGCAGCCACCACGCCACGCTGCGTACGCGCACACCCGCCTCCAGGCAGATGGCCGCCAGCGGTTGCAGCGTGAGCACACCGCCCGCGCCCGTCGAGCACACGAAGCACCGCACGCAAGCGCCCGCGCACGCCGCCAGTAACAGGCTGCCGTCTGCAACCACAGAGACACTTCATTCTAATGTCACTTCTTTGGCTATTATACGGGTGAAGTGAGACTCCGCAGATAGTATGTACAGGAATGCATTTAATTATTAAAACCTTATACTTATAAAATTGCTTCTCATTACTGACTATTTGACTACTGACTCCTTACTGGATAATACTGAGATTAATATACAAGCTGTTGCAAAATTCAACCATAAGCCGACACCAGAGAGTGAACAAATAATAATAATGGTGTAACTACCTATCTCACTCTCGCTTCGAAAATTCATTGACTACACTTGTCTACCTGAATCTATAACTTAAAACCTGTTTTTGGGTACAAAATAACGTTTTCAAGGATAATGAATAAATATAATTATGTTTGGCTCTTGATCAGACACTAAGCATAAGAAATATTCATTTTCTTGTGCTTAGTGTTACTAGAGTATTATACCATTAATTCCAAAAAATAGACCATAAATGCTATTAAAAACACGACACCAAGCTTGCAAAGCCGCGGGCAACAGCTAGTATACAATGTTTTAAACATAACATAACATTTAACAAGTATGCAAAGATATCGCCCTTTCGCTCAACCGGCGCCGGGGAGACAATATCGTTAAAATGCTGAAGAGTCGACTGTGACGACTGCTGCCGGCTCTTGTTCATCCTCGGTCGTGAAAACAGTGATTGTGGTCCAATAAATATACAATAAAAAAACCATTTTAATAGACAACCTTCTCAAAGCTATTTAGATTGATCTAGGTATTATTAGTTGTGACATTCTTTATTTATTTCTTACACCTGTATGGTAGCTTCACTTCTTCAACTTACTCTTGTGCGCGAAGCTGGCGGCGGTGATGTGGTCTCTCGCAGGTCGCAGACACTCAGTCGCGATCACCGCGTCTCCACCACCCGGAGGAGGCGGACACAGCATTCCCACCAGCCCCGTCGAAGTTATTATGCATGCGCCCTCGCACGCTATACCGCTAAAAACAACAGTAACAGTCCAATTATTGTGATGATTTTAAATACAAGTCTACGTAAAAAAATACCAAGATTTCATTAAACTGTATTTTTACACTAATCAAAAATTTCAACACAATAGTTTTTATCACCATCTAACTAAGACATAAAAAATCCAATTCAGTGCATAGGCCACCCCCATGATTTTCCAATAGGAGCAATCAGAAGCAGCCTGGATCCAGCATTAACCTACAGTCTTTATTAGGTAGACTGTCCTTCTTGTGGGTATTATGTGTGTTCGATAGCTCACTTTGTATTGGTCTCGGTTATCTAAGGGAATACTATTATAGGCTTTATAGTTATCCTGATCTATTTATTTGATATAAATGCCTCAACGGAACTAGAGAATTTACTTGATATGACAAAACCCTCGATAAGGACACCTCTTGATCTCAACAAAGACAAAAATAAAATTAATCTAAATATCTTTCATTGCCGCCTATACAAAGAAACGCAGACCAACTTCCATACCATGCACATTCTTTGTAACAGCGACATTTAAGGCGTGGATATGTCGCGAACAATGTGCCCAAAGCAATTTTCACTTAGTAATCATTTCTTGGTGACTTTCGTCCATCTATGGATATTCTAATTTCTTTTTAAGTCTCGCAGAGTAACTCCGAATACAGCCCCATAGTTGGTATATTAATAAAAATCATCATATCATCATCATTGCATCATAAGTAATTCTAAACAAGTTGTGTGTAAATATAATCTGTAATAAGAAAACGTCTCACCCAAACCCCTTCAAGGTAGGGGCACACCTTAATATTTGTATTCGTTCAACGACTGGCGCATCAGGCTTCTTATCAACGGCAACCACCCGTCTACCGTTGTGGAAGAACACCGCCTTTATTATGTGTTCACCTGAAAATACATCTCTTGTTTATAAACTATTGTTATTATAAACTAATGTTATTATTGTTATTATACATTTATTCATTTTAATTCTTAGTTCTAAGTTTTTTACAATAATAATTATTATTATTATTAAATATTATTATTGTTGTTATTATTATTAAACTATTGTTATTATATTCTATTGTTAACTAGAATATAAACTACTAGCGTTCCGCCCCGGCTTCGCCCGGGATGCAATTTTTATATATATGAATAATCCCCATTTATCCCTCTTTTCATTAGTGAAAACCGAATTAAAATCGGTCTACCCGTTCACGCGTGATGCCGTGACCAAGGGAAATAGGGATTAATTTTTATATATAGAGATTTAGATTATTTAAGTACTCATTTTAATTGTAATAACGTAGTCACTCACGTTGACTACGTTATTACAATTAAAATGAGTAATACTAAATAAATAAATAATAAGTGAAATGCCAAAAGGACCTCGGAATCCACATCACATCCAATTTAAAATGGGAGACACACATTATCAGTATAACAAAAAAAGCAAACTCCATTTTATACATAGTACGGAAAGCTATTTATACCTTGACGAACAACTGTTTTACAAGACATATATAAGACCCTTACTCAAATATGCATTCCAGATTTGGAATCCCTACTTTAAGAAGGATATTGAAGTTCTTGAGAAGGTACAGCGCAAAACTACAAGGACGGTGTCATCTCTGCGTGACTGTTCATACGAGGTTCGATTTAAAAAACTACGCCTTACTACATTAGAGAAACGAAGACAGCGAGGTGATCTTATAGAGGCATATAAAATATTAAATGGGCAGTATAATGTGCCAAACGTGGCAAATATATTTATGCTAAATGAAAATAAGAACCTTACAGGACACTCGCTGAAACTGAACCCAAAAAACACTTCTTGCCTAACCGTGTAGTGAAAGAATGGAATAAACTGCCGGAATCTGTGATTAGTGCCCTGTCCGTGAACTGTTTCAAGGGTAGACTGGATAAACATTTGAAGTGTACTGAAAGCAATATACACGCAACAGCTTAAAGCTGCTAGTGTATTAGAATAATAATAATAATAATAAATAATGACGAGTGTCCAAGTGTTGTCTAGTCCCATTAATTAGGTGTCTTAAAGCCATTTCACTAAAAAACCATAGAAATACTAAACTATAGAATAGACAATTGAAAGTATAAATTTAATAAAAAGTTAAACCCACCTGGAAAATTGGCACTATATAAGCTAGTCCATTCGTTCAGTAGATAATCTTTCATCCCAAATACGGATACCTCTCCAACTGTAGTGGCTACCAATAAATGCTCCCCTTCGCTGTCCCATTCTAGAGCAGACACCTGATACAGAAATCGATAACATATCAAAATAGTCTTTACTCTGTCCACATCAATTTTTCTACTGGGAAATGGAGGATATCTAAATCCAGTGGCAGTTGTCCTACAGCTATGATCATGGACCCCATAATAAATTGAGGAGAGGAGAGGAGAATACATTGGAAATGAACTCGAAGTAGGTTCTGGTCTGGATCTGGAAAGTAGATGCAGGGCACACTGCGTTTACCCGTTTGGCGGCAGTAACCAGCAATTCGCAGAAATCATATTTGGGTGAATGAGTAAGGGATGCCAGAATCCATTGCCATTATCTCTCATTCTTAATCCTACTATGGCCACTGTAGCGTTGATTGTGTTAATCACCTACAATCAAGTGTCTGATGACTTTGACATAAAAAATAAGGTTCTACTTTGGTGTGTAAGAAATTTTATATGGTACTTTTGCTGAAAAGTACATTTTTACCATCACATGATTTATTTATTACGAATTTGCTATTCTTCTCACAAACAACGGTTTCATCATGATGATTTTCTTCTTATTAGAGCAATTAATCAGAAATCCATCCCAATCAGGACTGAAGCCAGCTACTGCCATGTGGATAGCAGGGTGTTCGACCCACTGTGCTTCAATAAAAGCACTATCACTGCTTTTATTGAAGGTATCAATTAGTTATTACATGAGATGTTCACTTTGTCTGTTAAGCTAAATTTGTATATATATGCTATTGTAAAAAATAGAGAGTGTCACTATAAAGAACACTTACCGGATGTACTGTTTTGATAACTTTATAGCTGTCCCAAGGTGTGTCCATGTCGCAGACGTAAACATGACCACCCCAGCTTTCACCATCGGCATCCAAAAGATCAGTTGGTGATGAGAACGCTATTATATTACGTGACGATATGATACACAGTGGACGTATCACCTCTTGGTCTGTTGTGCTGAAAAAAAGGCCACGAAATGGAAAATGCAGCATAGGATGCCTTGTGGCCAGGTGGAGAGACAACTTGAAAGGCTTTGCAGGAATCAGGTGGATGCTAAGCGAAAAGAGCCGTGCATGCTGGCAAGTCTTGGGAGAGACTTCATGAGGGCAAGTCTTGATGATAATGATTCTTACTTAACTTTAAACACAACTTTTTATTTAATCATTTAAATTTAATTCTATTTAATGCTTCTCTTTTATTTTTGCTGCTAGTTCAGACAATATAAGTAAAATGAAAGTTATTCTTCGTAAAAGTAAATAAGTTCTTAGATTAAACTCATTATTTATAAAAAAATAAAAACATCGCCGAAACTATAACGTGTAAATAATAATTAAAACACAAGAGGTTTACCTTGCAAAATGTGGTGGTTCGCACTTTAATGGTTTTCTTCTCATGGAGTATATCAACTCCATGTTGTTTTATTTATATTTTCGACAAATAACATAAAAAAATAAATTAATAAATAATGCGATACGAAACCCTACGTAAACGAAACATTTCGAATAAAAAATGACATGACTCAAACTTAATAAATGACATTTACAGTAAAACTGACGTTTGACAATTATAGAACAAGAAAAATCAGTTATACAGTCTAAATTATAAGTCGATCGACTGACCGCCTCTCTTTAAATCAATAAAACAGCAGTTCAAAAATCGTATACGAAGTACGAACGTCATTAGGTTGGTAACAGTTCTAAGTACGATTACAATACTTGTAATATTTATTATTTAACGGTTTGAACTAGATTTAATTGACCACTAATGTAATGAAAACGAACACTTAATATATATTCTTCGATTTTATCTCTAAAATATGTAGGTAGGTATTATATTGGAATATTATATACTACTATTCCACTAGCTCACGGTATAATTAAGGCGTTACATTTAGAATGACTACATACATTCGTTTTCCTAATGAGGAATCCCAATTCAGAATCCCGTGAGCCTAACGCAACTAGTTTTTTTTTTTCATTCGGAATTTACACCGCCAGAACGGATAGCGATAGCTTTGTGAATTCACGACGATTTAATTACTATTGCAGTTCTTTTCTTTTGTCAATTAAGAATAAATGAATTCGGAAAATGCATGTCTGCGGCCGGCTTTGTCCTAGTCGTGGTTCTATTTATGGAGTACTGGCTGACCCGGCGAACTTCGTACTGCTGCAGAAAAAAATTGCGTCTCATACAAATTGTATGTGAAAATGAATTTCCATCATAATTTTCTTCGTGAATATTTCCATTGTTTTAATAGTTATTCTGCCATTCAGAGAAGAGACAAATTCAACAAATCGAAGTAACATAAAGTTTGGTCCAAACTGGCGTCACCTGGCGTTATGTCACAAGTAAAAACTTATTATAGCATGTTATTACAAAAAATATACAAAACTGTCTAAACTCGTGTTTTGTTAAACAGCGCCTATGAATTTAAGCTATGTCTAAAGTATTTTCTAACTTTCTCTGCTACAAAAACAGTGTTTATCCTTTGACTAACTAAAACATTGCTAATCAATCAAATGCGACTTTAAAATAGCAACACTAGACAATATTCGTTCAGCGTTCATTCAAAAACGTTCCTTTCTATGCAAATTTGTTAATTGTTAATGGAATATCCAACACAGAAAAATATGTTAAAATTATATATGTATAAATAAAACAGAGCAGTTTGTGATTATAAATGTATTATTGCTCTAAATATTCCGCTATGTTTTGTATAAAATAAACAATGAACAGTGATCGGTTGAAAGAACGGAATGTGTCATGCCACGAGCACAGACAGAACTAGACAACAGTTTACAAATAAGACATTTCATTCATTTCACAAACATTCTCAACAGGTTATCAAGCGAGAACTATTATTGTCAAATAAATTGTGTTGTACTCGTAATTTTTAACAGATTTTGTGGAATAAAGAAATTATAACAATATGGACAGGCATAATATTAAAGGAAAATTTAAAAAACGTGAACGTGGAGAAAATTGGGTTCAAGAGGAAAAGGTAAAACAACACAATATGCAACTTACCGTTAAGCCTTCCTTACCGTTAACTTACCGCCGCGCCGATAACATATAGATAAGTTGTTTTTATATTTTTTGTAGGACGTGTTCATAGAAATAATAAAGCAGTCAGCCTCTATTATAGATAATAAATGTACGGACACCAACACTAACCAAAAAAAGCTTGCAGAATGGATGAAAATTCAAAGCAAGTAAGTATTATGGGTACACGCCACGCGGTATACGTTGTATTTGCAAATATTTTAGTGATTTGTAGCATTGAAATAATAATATAATCAAATAATATATGGTTCTGGTTTTGTACTGGCACAGATTAAGAAAGCTAACTGGTAAGGACAGAGATATCAGTCAGCTGAAAGGGTTCTGGAGGAGGACGAAGACGTCATTAAAAAATAACGTGTCTGAAGACAGGAAGCCTATACAAACTACTGGTGCGGAATTTCAGCCTTCATCTCCTCAAACGGATTTTGTCATAAACCAATTTGATATTGATGGCATTACACAAAATCCTGAAGAGAGTTTGGAAAATGAGTGAGTATCCATATCTACATATAATTTTTGTAATAATCATAAAATACTGCTAATTAGTCATATAGGTACTGCAGGCTCATTCTGGAAGTCCCACGCTGCACCTTCTGCATTGTGTATACATTTTTTTTTTTTTTTCATTTTAGAAGCAACCTTAAAGGAATGTTAGTTTCAAGTAATATGGAGTTTAAAAAGCGTTGCTTGAAATTGAAGGAGGAGGAGCATAAAATTAAAATGGAACATCTTGTGCAAGAAAAAATTCACCAGGCAGTACGTCATAAAATAGAATTAGAAATATTGTTGCTGGAGAAAGAAAAAAAAGAGTTGGAAATAAAAGAATTAAAAAAAAACTTAGCATAATAATTAAAAATAGTGATAGATTAAATTATGTCTAATTATTGCTCCCCTTGTGGTATCTCTTGGGTGTTGTATTTGCCTATGTTGTCCAACATAATCGACATACTCATTCATATCAATGGCAATATTATATAAAACTGCTAAGGCAACAAACGTCGTTATATAAATATAGGAAGCATTTTATTATTATTGATTATTTTAATTACACTCACACCACACCACCAAATACAACTTAGAAAACTCAAAGTAGTATAAGACAAACTTTGAGTTTAGACAAGGCTTAGACAAACATTGACTTGCGTTTGAATACAAGTGTTTAAACTAACTAGTGCTTAAATACGATTTTATGAACTTTTTTAGAAATTTTCTCAATCTTTAGGTAAAAGAATAAAAAACTAGATCAAAACAACAAATAGTTTACTTTGTTATAGTTAGTCTGTTACTACAATTTAAAATTTAGAATAAATAAATACCATATTAAATAACAAAACTAAGTAAATTTTTTCATCTTATAGAGGCCACAATACAAATACCAACCACCTACAAAAATAAACTAAAAAAAAAACCAGTCACCTTTGAACTTTTTAATAAATCATTCAACACACTTGTATCATTGTGAATTTACATGGTGTGGTAGCGGTTTTTCTTATGTTATAGTATACCTATTTATGATAAAAAAATGTCTACCTATAGAAATCCAAGCTATAATTAAAAATTATTTACTAACCCCCGACGTTCTATTGAGCCCAAACACGGTATATCTGCTGAGGAGTTGGGTATCCCGCAGACTACTCGATACTGCAGCATCGGGTCAAGGTTACCATGAAATACCACCAAAGTAACAGTCACATTTCAAATCAATCGAACCCATGGAAGTTAGTGAGATACCATCCGTTTCAGAGCTATAATGCCACAGACAGACACACAGGTCGAACTTGTGTTTTGAGTCGGGGGTTAAAAATAAGGATGACAGGTTGATCTTGAGTTTCACCAAGGTTCATTTCGACCTAAGTTAATGCCCACACATATTGTACAAAGCCTACTTGTCTCATAATTGCCTGGGGCTACCATTTTGTCAAATCAGAGATCAGTGCACTTGTGCATCAGCCCAGATGTAGCATTCCTGCCACATGAAATATAATAACCTTGAAAACCAATACGCCAATTATATGACCTTACCCATTATTCCTCCTTTCCAAAAGAACAACACCTGACCATGAATGTGTATGTAGTTAATGTATAAATTGTAATTAAGGGATTCACTGAGGCAAATGACATTTACTATAGAACTCGCTGGCCGCGGAGACAATTCAATGGGCCTAGAAATGGTGTTTTTTTGTTTTTACCATTAGAAAATTACACAAAATTTTTTTTTAATAATACAATTTTTTAATCTGATATTAACTTATTAATAGGTACAGGATTCATATGCGTGCAATAAGCCGTTTTCGAGAGAATTTTCAATAAAGGTCAAATTCTTCTTGTGTTCTAACTTTTTTTGTGGAGTTTCTATTACTTTAACGAAAATTCTAATTAATACAATTGGTTCAAAGTATAATATATATTTTTTTCAAAGCAATTGTCTTGTCTATTTCTTGTAACATCTTCATTAAACAATGGATATTTTTAGTATTTAGCGTTTGTCTCCCCCTGAAATTATTTTACTATTAACTTAAAAAATAACTTAGTAAACCTAAATGTAACTTGTCTTATACTCCGGCCATTATAAGAGTGCTGTTCTGACAGGTGTCAATTCCATACATTTTCTGTATCGTTTATTCGGAAATGAACTTTATGCAATGGGCATAAAGAAATGTCAAAAACGCACTCATAGAATGACTGTACTATAAATTATAATATTAAGTTAACTTATTATTAATAAACTCTATTTGGATAAACTAAGGGACAATGTCAGACTAAAGTTATATTGAAAATTGAACAGTGAACTTTATATCCACCAAAATTATGATTTTTAAACAATTGTTAGCACAGCTGTTAGGGTGTAATATAATTAAGACATACTCTCTGCACTGTTAACACACATACCGCCATCTGGTGGTGAGAAAAAAAGGTTCGCAGCGGGGAGACGGGGAATGGAGATTAACAATAGCGTTCGACAAGAGAGGTTGTTGTCGTATGTCGCGCCTATCTACAGAACACCTTTTTTAAAAAAGGGTTGAATTTTTTTAAACATTTTTGCTTTACAATTGTCTATGTAAATATTTTTTAATATTATATATTTCTTTTTCGTTAAGAAAATAATTATTCAAAAGTGCAAAAAAATTGTGGGAAATTCAAAATACTTGAAACGATCAGTTCGAATGTGACGTCAAGTCTATGGAAACGTCAACAAGCGTGTAGATGTTTGTGATTTTAAACATTTGATTGTATTATAGACTGTGACGTCACGACAAGCCCGCCAAAAGGGCGGGAAGTGCCCGTAGCTGTTAGCTAACTTTTTTGTTACTAATTTTTTCGTTGCTGAGTATTTTTTACGGTTATATAACGATATAACCAATTGTATAAAAATGTGCATACTCCCATTACAGTAAAAAAGTCAACATTAATGTATCCCGAAGTGGGGGGTGTTAATAATACATTCTTTTTTCCTCTATATACATATTTTTATTTTGGTTTCATATACAATAAACCAGATATACAAACATACAACATTGAAATCCTAGATTAATCTATTCCATTACAGTACAAGCTTCAATGAAAATCTTCACTGCAAGCTTTTTGCCATGTCATTTAGCAGACTTACATTTACTTTTTTTATGTTAAGATCGGCAGACAGGCTGACAGTCCACTTGATGGTAGGTCGCTACCGTCGCCATAACACAAGCAACACCAAAGCTGCTGCAAGTGCGCTGCCGACTACAATAGGATTAAGGATAAGGGATTAAGAGGATAGGGAAATGGACTCTGGCATAGCTTTCTTACTCACCGAAACACAACAGCACATACTGTTATTTCACGGTGGTCTTCTGTAAGTTACTACCGCCAGACGGGCTGACTAAATGACTGCGAAACGCAGTGCGCCCTATGTCTAATAGGGTATTTGTTGTTAAAATTGAGATAAACCTGTTTAAATATTCATTGCTTTAAAGCTAAACACTATCCTTTGGGACTTACTAGACCAAAAATTCCACCAAGCAACCGATACAAAATCAAGTATTTTCCAAGTATATTATGCTTCATATATTCTACACAAATACAGATGTTAAAAAGTACCTTAAAATTATTTCTAATTTTTATTCTAGACAGCAATCTTTTCTTTTCTAATTTTGTGTCTTCTTATTTCTAACTTAAAAAAGTTTTTAGTTTAAAAAAATATATATATTAAAATATTAAAAGCAATTGTAAACTTAGAATTAAACTGCGCTTAGAAAAATACGATGCCACCTTGTAAGATATCTTCAAAGCTTCAATGAATTTTTCATTAACTTATTCGTAAAATAAATAACATAAGATCATGTTCTGTGATGTATATTTATGAGGCATGTCTTCAAAATAAAATGAAAAAAATGCATCCAACTTAGTAATACCTAGGTAATTAAAATTTTAACTCACCACTAGTAATCGAATGAATGAATTTCAAAATAACATTTTTAGACGGCCTCATATATTTAAACGTTTACCTAATAAACTAATTCGTGTAATTTAATACCTAATTAAAGTTTATAAGCGATCAACTCAATTTTAACTTAATTTTGGAGTGTAAACTAACACTGTATAGGAATAGACAATATATAGTTCCAATACAAACTTGGTTAAACTTATTCTCAAGAAATGTACGGTGACTAACGACTGTTTTATAGGTGCTTCAATTGTATTGGCTCCAATAGATGGCGCTAAATAAAATTGAAACCTTGACGAGAAAAGTCGCCAGATTGTTTGATCAACGTACAACTAAACTACTAAGTCTAGAAGTCTACATTTGAAACACAGCATTTTTGAAAATAGCGTGAAACGCGTGAAGCCAAGGTCTCTATGAAAAATTGCATAATTTATGCTAAATTTAAAACTAAGTTATCACCAATTCACTTAAAACATTTAAACAGACCATAAGTGGTACAGTGTGTAACAAAAATAAGTTATTCTAATTAATAACGGCGGCTCCACCGTCACCATTGACTATATCGATCCTAAACGTTGGTATACTACCGTCGATGTCCACTCTTACAATATTCACATTGTTTTCGGGAGGTCTTTGCAACAGTTTCATCTCCTCAGGCGTCACCAACTTCTCTTTTGTACTCTTCTGTATGCATGCCAAACGTCTGAGCCAAGACTTATTCTTTATCATCGACTTACTGTTACATTCTGTGCCATACTTCCTATGCAATACGTTTTTATATCTATTATCAATCTTCATCAACTTCTTGAGATCGTTCTGCAGGGATTTATCAGTGTCGTTGACTTGTGTTTTTTTCAGTTGCTTGTCCAGAATCAATAGTTCCAGACGCATATCACTCTTAGGGTGCGGTGGTTTCAATTCTCTTCTCACTTTAACAAATATCTGATCAAACTCTAAATAACCAATTGGAAAACTACATCCCTCGTTGGCACAACAAACCGTGATCTTATCATAGTCGACGGTGATAGTTTCCAAGTCCCATTTACAAACCGGACATGTCTGAAAGCAGTTTAAAAAATTAATGCATACTTTTAAAGATGAGCGTCACCTTAAACTCAATATCATCAAAGAACATATTACCTTAACATTTTTAACATAGAGTGTTTGCTAGTTTTGCAACCGGTCGCAGTAGTTTTTGAATAAAATTATGAAGACCCGAGTTCACCAACAGATGTTTAGTATTCAAACAGCTGTTTAACAATCGTTTGTTGTTCACCATCGCTAAACGACGGGTTTACCTCGTTAACATTGGTGAACGGTGTAACATTGGTGAACTCGAGGCTAAGTTATATTTAATGACACCTAATCTCTATAGATGACATCATGGTGTTAAACTCAATAATAGAAAAGTATCTTTACATACCTTTTGCATTGAGTTTTTGTTGATATCAAAAAGGTTGCAATAGTTTTTGAGTTAAATAATCAATAACAAACGTGTAATTGATGAACTGATCGATACGTATTAATAGTTATTTTTTTGCCTTAATTGCGAAACATTTCTTCTACTATTTATATTAATGTACTAGCTGAACTCGGTCACGCTTCGCTGCGGCCCATACGGCGGCGGCGGCGGCGTGCGCATGGGGCGCGCGGTACTGGAGACTGCTTATATATAATACCATTTATCGTAGCGTGATGTTATATAGCCTATAGCCTTCCTCGATAAATGGACTATTGAAAACAAAAAGAAATTTTCAATTCGAACCAGTAGTTCCTGAGATTAGCGCGTTCAAACAAACAAACAAACTCTTCAGCTTTATAATATTAGTATGTATAGATTCTTTAAACTACAGCGAAAACAGCATCAAAGTGTTTAATGCAGTTTAGAAGAAAAAATTGTTGTGGCAAAGCACACCACGTTTGCTATTCATAAATGGGGCATGATGGTTTGGCGGATTAGGGGCGGTAATCACCCCCTTATAAGTGAGCACCGTGAAGCTGATGTGTTTCGATGAATGAGTAAGGCATCCAGAGCCCATTTTTTTAATGTTAAGATAGGCAGACAGGCTGACGGTCCAATTGATGGTAGGTGGCTACCGTCGCCTATAACACAAGCAACGTTACAGGTGCTTCAAGTGCGCTGCCGACTACAGTAGGATTAAGGATAACAGATTGGATAGGAAAATGGGCTCTGGCATCCCTTATTCATACGTGCTGTTATTTCACGGTCGTCTTCTGTAAGGGGGTGGTTGCTGCCTCCAGACGAAACGCAGTGTGCCCTGCCACTACTTTCAGATCCAGACCAGAGCCAACTTTGAAAAGTTCATTTCCAAAGTTAACTCGCCGGGAATCGAACGCGGGAACCCTAGAACAGAGCGTTAAGGCAAGCACCCCAACCACGCATCCATTTCCCAATCCCTCGTCCTACTAGGGTCTGCAGCGGACTTGCAGCACCTATTGTATTTTATTACTGTTGATGATTGTTTTATACTATTTAGACTTTCCATGGCTTTAATTGTTTATTTAAATAATTCAAAGTTATCCTAATGTCTAAACTAAAAAAAAAATCACTTGAATCCATTCAAAAATTCGCTGTTAATATGAAATTGTCATTTTTTTTTAAATTAAAGATGGATTTGCTCTTGACCAGCATCTATCCCTGTAGGAAGGATGAGGCCGACGATGGAGCGAGCTCACCCAGAAGATTCCTATTCACTCGAACCTTGAAAAGATTTGGGTTGTATGAGCTATCTTCTTTCATAACTGTACTTATACACGTTATAAAATAAAGTCGTTATAAACCACCCGATAGACTTTGATACTGTTAATTACTGTTTATAATATGCAGATAAACGCACCCGCAGGAACGGGTCACTAGTAAATTATATCTAAGAACTTGTTTTAGCCATAACGACCATTTTATAATATTAAAAAAAGGCAATTTCGTTATTTCCTTGAATTCAGTGTAAATCAACAGTTCACTGGATGTAGAAATATCTTTTAATAATGTTATATTTTTTGTTTCACTCCAAAACGTAGATTTCAAATAGTCTATAAAAATCAGTTCATCATTTACTTTCATTATTGATCGTTGTATTTAGAGAAAAACATACATGAATTCATTTTGACATTCAATCATATACCAGAATATATCAAGTCACTAGAGGGCGCTCTATTTAAGGCGACGCATTGGAAATTTTGGTGGCAGGGATTTAGATTTTTCTCAGCAATGACAAACAAAAGTGGTGTTTGGTAATCTGTTTGTTCATGTTACTGACAAAAAAAATGCAAGGAAACCTCTTTTAAAACACAGATTTACATATTACAGGCGAACGGGACCAATTTATACCTCCAAATCTATGTATATACTAGTATAAACATACACTTTAATTTTACAGTTGGATTTCTTAAAATACATTATAGTTTTTTTTTAATAAAAATAGTTTTGTCGCAATCAGACCGTATTAATTGTTTATCGCTGCGTCGCCTTAAGGGAAGGCTGGAGGATGAATATTTCAAAACACTATTACAATTAATGGAATGTACATTAAATTACATAAAATGGCCTTTCGAAATAAAAATATAAACACATACGAGGGTAACACTGAAAGTTTTTAGAAATTGAAAACTAAATAATTTAGGTTAAGCTAAATAAGCTGTTAGTGTTAGGGGTCTCTTTCACGGCGTTTTCGAACGCGTTCACTGCATCATCAGGGCTCATAAAGCGAATTCCTCTAACTTTATCTTTTATTTTTGGGAATAAATAGAAATCACATGCTGCCAAGTTGGAACTACAAGAAGGATGACTCATAAATTCCACACCTTTCATAGTCAAATATTCGATTGTTCGTCTGGCGGAGAGAGCATTGTCCCGATGAAGGAACATCTTACTTTCTTGGGCGCTTCTGTCGAACATTTTTCAAGACAACTGGCAAACAATTACTAATATACCAGTCTTATGTAACGGTCCTTTCATCCTATGTCCCGTCCGTTCAAAGAATGAGACAATCATCTTTTTCCCTACTTCACTTTTGTCGGTAAATCCTCGAAAGGAAACACCCACTGAGCATGCCTTTTGGTTTCGGGTGCGTAGCAACATGTCCAGATTTCATCTCCTGTGACGATGTCGAATACAGCATTTGACTCACCGTTATATTTATTTACTTTATTTTATTTATATTAGGGACACAAACAGAAATTAAATTACATTACAGGAAGAAGAAGTTAATACATATTCCAGAAACGTACATATAAGTATTACATAAAAGAGTCCAAGCAAATAAATTATTTTTTAATTATTTCGGGCACCAATCTACGCGATGGTTTTTTTTATTTTCCGTCAAATTATGGGGGTATCCATCTAGCGCAAAGCTTCCTCACTTGATGGTCGTGTAAGAGTTTATGCACTTGACTCATGCTACTCTCGTCATTCTCTCGTCATATTAAGTTTTTCTCAAGCAGATTTGTAAAAACAAATGTCAACTGAATGAAATTACATCGGCAGCTTCCTAAAGAGTTGTTAATTCGAAATCTATGTATATTTATTTTTCATTTCTCTCTTTACTTTCGGGCAAGATCTAAAAACTTTCAGTGCGACCTATGTACATAATTGTATATAATCAATTATGTATATGTCCGAAATGGGCAAACTGTTGATACTATGACATGACATTGTATACTAGTATATTAGCAACCACTATACAACGTAAACAATAAAAGGTTTATCGTATCTTATATATTTTTTCTTTTTTGATGTGACAGATATATTTATTTATTCGTTAGTTGGATTAAAATGACATGCAAGTATTATCTATTTTGAAATATGAGTTTTAATTTAGGTATTTCTTATATGGTACTATGATTAGTCCGCAGACAAAACACGGTTTAGCCTGGGCACATACATACGTTTTCCGAATTCGATTTCCGAATTCGTTTTCCGTATTCGGAATTCCGCGTGTCTAGCGCAGACGTTCGGAATTTGCATTCGGAATATTATACTGCTAGTACGTTCAGTGGTGGCTTTGTGAACGCACGACCATGGAGAACAACGATTTAATTGCGATTGCATTATCTAAAGAGAGCTTTATCTATGTTGTCGTGTATATTCCATAAGCAGGGATGTTTTTCAACAGCTGAACTTAAGCTTCTGCTTCACACATTGTATTGATGCACTCGTGATGAGACGTGAAAAACACACAACACAAAACAAACAACTCGCGGTTCCGAACGTGTGCGCCGAAACAAACAAAATGTATGCAAGCGCTGCGTTCCGCATGACGTCATTAGGTTTTTCCGTAAGGGGATTCCGAACGCACGGGCCCACATTCGAAACGTACGTACGGAATATATTCCGTACGGAAAAAAAAGAATGTGTGTGGCAGTCAATGTATTTTCTATCGATTTGATGCATTCGGGTCTCCGAACGCGGAAAACGAATTCGGGAAACGTATGTATGCGGTGGGCCTTAGAGACACGGGGCAAAAAGTGTGATGGCCAGTAAAATGATTAGTGATAATCACTTTCGGCAGTATCTTTTTACAATTTCACCTCAAAAAACCTTTTCATAATTTTAAATACCTTTTTTGTAGTAAGTTTGGCGGCAGTAACCACCACCTTACAGAAGACCACCGAGAAATAATGTGTCAATAGAGTGTATCACGTCCATTCAAAAATAGTCACGTCTGAGCAAGATGACCGGTATATTGCGTCAGTTTCTCTGAGAAATCGTCACATTAACTTTAACGAGAATTGACTGTGAGTGATTCTACCATTAGTAGAAGGTTGGCGGAGCGTGCCTGAAACCTCATAAACCAGCTAATGGCCCAAAATTGAAGGTAGACCACCGAAGAGTGTGCCTTAACTTTGCACGTGAGCACTTAAATTGGTTATACCTTCAATGGAGCAAAGTTCTCTTTTCTGACGAGAGTAAGATCAGCTGTATGGGTAAAGGGGTGGTTGGTTACTGCCGCCAAACGGGCTGCCCAAATGACTGCGAAACGCAGTGTACCCTGCCACTACTTTCCAGATCCAGAACAGAGCCAAATGCCAACAGAGCAAGCATCCTAACCAGTCATCCAACGGGCTCTTCGAAATCGTCGTTTGCTTTGGAAACTATGGAGTTTATATAAATTCAAATCCTTGTTTAATTTAATAGTTACAACCAATTTTACGGCAATTAATTGATAGTCCAGTTAAACAATACTAAAATGAGGCTTTTATTTGTCAAATATCATTTTAAACTTTTTTCATTTAGGCCGTCTCCGGGCGGATTCAAAATTGAGTCGGATTACAATCTTACCATTTTCCATAGGGCGAAACTGCCCATGCTTCGCGACTGCCTCTTTTAATTATTTGTTTTCTTTTTTTAATCATTTAGAAGCCACGTTACCATCATTATCCTCCATATTATTAAGACACCACTATATTCTTCGTAGTAACGGTTATCAAAAGGCTAAGCACGCTAAACAAGAATTGATTGTAAAGTTAGCAGCAGTCAATTACTATGCACTCATACATTTATTAAACAAAAAGTCTGCGTTCTCAATGCGTCAAAATTGGCTAATATAAAAATACTCCCAAACAAATAAGATATGGAGTACTCTACGTAGCATATTAGGTCCATCTCTTTTTGTACTCTATGTCAATGAACTAATGTCAACTAATATGGCCAATGCCGAGGTCATACGCTACGCCGATGGGGGATACCTACTAGGGCTGGAGCAATACCTACTATAACTCGCTCTGACAGTAGGTGTTCTGTGCAGAAGAGGGAATTCGACTTGTTAATGCCTGGCTTCATAATTATCTACTAACTCTAAATTTGCATAAAACAAAATTCCTCTGTTTCCATAAAACACTGAAACCTCCCCAGCTTTAAAAAAAATCGAAATCCACTTCTAATACTCCACAAAATGTGGAACCCTGCACTTGCAGCCACATCACCCACAATTAAATACTTGGTAGATATAGATGCTACCTCAGATAGGGTTCGAAAATTAATATATGTTTTTAAAAATTTGCGTATGGTAACTGACCTAAAATCAATGGAAACAATATATACTGCTCTCGGTCAATCGATAATTTCCTACTGCATCCTGACATGGGGCAGTGCAACCACGACAAAATGAAAATGAACAACGCTGGAAAGAGCACAGCGGTCAGTATTGAAAGTGGTACTTGGCAAGCCTCTTAGATACCCAACCAACACGTTATTATATATAAGGAAAGTGGATTTCTCACAGATCGGGGTCTGTTTGTGTTTGTGGTGCATACACATCGGCTCTGTAATAGGCATGATGACGGTATTAAAGAATCAAAGAATAAATGGTTTTGGAGAAAAATATATGTTGAAAGGAGTCTAAAAAATTACTCATTTTTTGTATTAAAATTGAGATTAATAAGATTTTCAATAAAATAGAAGTATAAATAACTGCAATCGGCCATGTTAACTGAAACACCAATCAGAGCGAATGACATCACGCCCAGGTAAGTGCCATCGCGTTGCTTGACTTTGCTTTGACAGAATGAAAAATCTGATGAGATGTCGGTGACGTCACGTTTCATCAGACGCGACGCCATGACACCTAAGAGCGTTTTTGCGCGTAATTCAAAATAGATTTAAAAAACATTCAATAATTTGCGTTCAAATTTAGTTTTTTGCTGAAATATTGTTTTTTTCGGATATGGTAGACGTGTATTAATTCGGTTTAATTCGGCTATTAATTCGGTTGATTATAGAAAAATGCTTTCAAAACGTGTTTTTAAGTTACCCATCAAATCCAAGCATGCCAGAAAATACAGCATCTTCCTTCACTCACATATCCACAATAAGGTCCAATCGCGCTGTTGTATAAGGCACTGCACACTTCCAGAAATGAAGATCAAAGTTATGAAGTGGATTGCCACACTTTCTTAAGTCGAACTTGAAGGACTACAAGAGAACTCAGATACTGTTTAAATTAAATTAACAAGATCCTTATGACCATATATGTATATATACACCCCCACCCCCACACTCACACACTCTGAAAGCGTTCTAATAATGCAATATTTGTTATACTGATTGATGTTGAGTAAATGAATTATTTTGGTAACCTTAGACATAGATCATATCTACCGGACAGGCCTAGTGTAGAGATCACTGTAATAATGATTGTTGATATGTTTCCCGTTGCCATGTTGACATATTTACCTTTTTCATTTTTTAAGCTGTTTACTATAACAATACATGTATGTACGTATATGTTAATATTGTGAAATAAAATGAATTTTATTATTATTATTATTTTTTATAATTTAAAATACTCAATTAATCAAATAGTTTTAATTACCTTTAAGAAATCGTTCGATATTGTGGCTAGGTGTTGGTTGGTCACGCCAATTTTTTCCTGAAACAAGAAACATTTAGAGAGCTAATACAATTTTACTCATTCTTATACACAGATCCCGGCTCTCTGAAAACTATGATTGTTAAACCAGATATCTCATCAATTTAAATCTTAAATAACATGCTAAAAACATTCAAAAATTCGATGTTAATATGAAATTGTAATTTTTAGGGTTCCGTACGTCCGAATAAAAAAAAACGGAATCGTTATAGGATCACTTGTGTGTCCGTCTGTCCGACCATCCCCCCCCCCTTATCTCCGAAACTACTGAACCTAAAATTTTCCTATAATTTATAAGTAGAAATTCGTTTTCTACTTATAGATTATAGGAAAACTTACAAGAATTCTATGATATTAAAATAACATGGTAAATCACTCAATATTGTGCGGATCGTACGGAACCCTCTTCACGCTAGTTCAACTCGCACTTGTCCCGTTTTTTAAAACCAAATATTATTTTTGGTTGGTGATTTGTAGAAAGAGATTACGAATTCGATTTGCTAAAATTACATAATGGTCATAACTTCCATAAACTTTGTCACATTATAGTGACATACTTACAATAATTTCATTCCTCGGTGGATTTTCATAGGTCACAGGTTCAATTCCCCACGCGACACTCATTTCCGTTTTCTGGACTTCTGAATCCTCGTGCAACAATTTCAATTTTTTCAATTCCTGTCTAATTTGCTCCATCTCCAATACACTTTGAGTGACATCGATTGACACGTTGCTGCTTTTGCAAGTCGAACTTGAGATTGTGTCATCGCAATCGTTTGTGAACTTAACGGAGACAGTTTCGAGTGGCATACGATTGAATGGAAACTCGCAGAGGCTGTTCACACATAGAAGTGCCAACTCGTTTATCCCAATTATTGAGTATGTTAATTGAGATGTACAATCTGGACATGTCTAAAATGAGAAGAAATTACAAGTTTAATTTAGGAAATGGCAAGATTCAATGTGTTCCGTATTCACAAATCGCGTAGGCCTTCTTGCAGCAATAACCACACCCTTACAGACGACCACGGTGGTATAACAGCATTTGTGCTGTTGTGTTTCCGTGAGTCTTCTAATCCTTTATCCTTAATTTTACTAATATGAGCACTTTTTGCATTAACAGGCGATGGTTATCACATACCACCAAGTCAACCGACAACCTGTCATGACGATCTTGACATAAATAAAAATACTAATATTATAAAGAGAAAAGATTTGTACGTATGTATGTATTTTTGTATGTTTATAATGAATAAACTTAAAAACTACTGGACAAAACTACTGGCTTTTGACGAGCCCGTTGGATGAGTGGTTAGGTTGTTTGTCTTCAGCTCTGATGGCAGTCGTGGGACAGGACTTGTCCTTACCCGCTGTCGTCAGGGCGATGATGGAAAGTCTTGACGGCTGGAATGCCGTCAAGACGTTTTGTGAAGTGGCCCTGAGTGGAAAAGAGGCCAATGAGCGGGCCCGCGAGGCAGACCCCCAGGCTGATCCACTCAGGCGTCGAAAGGCCGGCCGACGTGCCCGGGCGTATGCCGCGGCGCACGTCGCGTGACAACCTCAGGGCGTTAGAAGGGGACGTGTCTGACGCCCTGAAACACCCAATAAGGTTGAGTGGCGGCTCACGGCATTCCAGTGGGCCGCCACATTTGAAGTGAGGCGAAGCCATTGCCCTAAGCTGGGTTAGGTAAGGTTAGCCTAACATAGCGGTCCGAGGATAAGGCCTCGCTATGAACTCGGACCCGCACATCACCGCTGATGGTGGAATCCGGGGGGTTTTAGTGGGTATTCCCGGTGATAAGTCACATCACTGGGCGAGTCCCACACTCCCCTTCGTCGACTGTCCCCGTCCGGATAGTGCTTAAACGTCATTTCCTCTGTTTGTCTTAATGCTCTGTTCTAGGTTTCCCGGGTACAATTCACGGCAGGGTCAACTTTGAAAAATAAACTTTTCAAATTTAGCTCTGGTCTGGATCTGGAAAGTAGTGGCAGGGCACATTGCATTTCGCAGTCATTTGGGCAGCCCGTCTGGCGGCAGTAACCACCCCGCAAATAACAGCATGTGTGCTGTTGTGTTTCGGTGAGTGAGTAAGAGATGCCAGAGCCCATTTTCCTATCCAATCTCTTAATTCTACTGTAGTCGGCAGCGCACTTGCAGCAACTTTGACGTTACTTGTGATATAGGCGACGGTAGCCACCACCATCAAGTGGACCGTCAGCCTGTCTGCCAATCTTAAGATAAACACTCTTTCACCTATAGAAACCTTACGAGGACGAAGTCGCGAGCAAAAGTTAGTAAAAAATAAAGTAAAAGATTTTTGTTATCTCATAATTGTGTGAAGTTTAGATGAAAAACAAAGGTCAATCTATATCTATATATCTTATCTCTATATATAAAAATGAATCCCCATTTCTCTTGGTCACGGCATCACGCGTGAACGGGTAGACCGATTTTAATTCGGTTTTCACTAATGGAAAGAGGGATAAACGGAGAATGTTCATATATATAAAAATTGCACCCCGGGCGAAGCCGGGAGCGGGTCGTTATATATAAAAATGAATCTCCATTTCCCTTGGTCACGGCATCACGCGTGAACGGGTAAACCGATTTTAATTCGGTTTTCACTAATGGGAAGAGGTATAAACAGGGAGTGTTGTTATATATAAAAATTGCACTCCGGGCGAAGCCGGGGGCGGGTCGCTAGTATAAGATACAAATGCTGTTTGTTATGGAATAAATTTGACTTTTGTCGACAAAACAACACATTTTATCACCCTTATGTCCATATTTCAGTAGAAGAGTAGGCAATATAATGTAAAAACTATCTTTTAAATGGTCAGCCAAAGATTTGGTAAGCTGTGAAACTATTTCTGTCAGCAAATAGCACAAATTGGGTCATATTGGTCAGCTTTAAAATCAATTTAATTGCCGATTAAAATATGCAACAATATTTACTAATAACAAAAAGTAAATTGCAGTCAGATTTAATACAAACCAATGAATGACAATATATCTTTGATGATCTTATTCGGTAACTGATTGTATATTATTGATGACCAAGTAAATTATATATTAAGTAGTGCCAAGTAGCAGAAACATTAACCAGATTAATGTTTCTGCTAACCAAGTATTGTGTTTGTTTCATTACTGCTGTCAAAAATACAGTATGAGTATCAATTCTAAAATTTATTTATTTATTATTATGGATAGCCAACGTAATAATGTACATAAAGCTCAAAACAAAAAGCATAACATAGATCAGCCTGTACACATTACATTTATAGACTATCACAGCATACATAATCATGAATTATATTATATTATATTATAATTAATTATATTATATTAAGTAATTCATAATCATGAATTACTTTTTAGAGATGATTTTTCATGCTAACCAAATTTTTATACAATCATTTAATAACCTGTCACAAAAATGTTGATGTTTTGTTTAATCACAAACAAGAAAATTGCACAGAAGAACAATAATTTTGTTTCGGTGCGTAAGTGATGCCATAAGCCCATTACCCTATCCCTTATCCTTTACCCCATTATCGTCTGCAGCGCACTCACAGCACCTGCGGATTTGCTTGCGTCATACCGTCAGCCTGTCTGTCAACGTTAACCTTAAAAAAAAGTTAATTCCACAATACAGCAATATTTTAAACACCTTCACTTGGTTCCCACAGTCATAAGCAAACTTGATTTACTAATTAGTTTTTACAATGAACGGAATAGAAGTAATAATCATGACTTACCTTCGAAATCTCCTTTTCCATCGCTTTCATAATAGAAACACCTTTCATTAACTGAAAAATAATAATAATATGTAGTTATGAAAAAAGTATAATTATTTTATTGATGCAAGAAAACATTGTTTTTATAAATTCATTTATAGTCAGTTTGAAATAAAACATTATTGAATATAATGCTACATTTAATATTTTCATCACCATCATCAGCCCCTGTCTCTCTACTGCTAGACCTAGGCCTCTCCCAAAGCTTGCCACCGCGCACGGTATTCTGTATTTCGCATCCAGAGTATTCCTGAGATGCCTTTCAGATTGCCTGTCCACCTAGCCGCAGAGCATCCCACACTGCCTTTTCTAACTTATGGCTTCCATTCAACAACTCCTCTACCCCATCGGTGATTTGTGACAGATGAGACGGGTCCATTGCCACTTCAGTTTGCTGATACTTTCGGTTATGTTGACTGTCGACAAGTTGGGTTGTTTGGAGAATTTTAGAATTTCTGATCCTATCTACCACAAAAAATCGCCAAGCATAACCTGTTCCATAGCTTGCTAAGCGTCTCAACTTGTGGACCAGTCCGGCGGTGAGAGGCCACATTTCATACCATGTCATTACTTGCCATGGCACCATACGTCATTACTAGCAAGATGTACTGATTAAAAACCTTGACCTTCAGACATGTTGTAATGATTTAATTTAAATTTGTATTTTTTTTCTTTACTGTTCCGTGACATGGCGATCTGTTTATATTGAAGTCACCTAATGGATTTTGATATGGTTTTCACTAATGGATTTGGAAAATATAAGTAATGAAACATTTCATATATGTATAATAAATTGATACTTTTAAATAACTATTATGTTAAATTTATTATGTATTTCACTAATAAAGCGATGTCCCTTCCAGCAATGTGGTATCAATGTTTCTTGTTTGTGTACATTTTTTCAATTTACCCACATTTTGTGTTTTTATTTTTTGTGGGTATTTGTAAAGTATTCATGTTTTTGTTTTATATAAATCGCACTATTATTTTATATTATCTGATTGGTTGTATGCTTGCAATGTGAACTAAAGTTTATACTTAAGTTTCTCATTTAAGTGAATTTTTTAATTATTTTTGAGAAATAAATATGATTCTAACCTTACCCTTAATATAAATCTTAAGGAATTAGCTTCAGAACAATATAATAAATTGAGATCATCTCTGATTTATATTAAGTATCAATTTTATTGGCAAATAATAAATAGATCAGAACTCTTGTTAAATTTGACGAAACATTAGTAAGAACATTAGTAGATTTCTGATAAAACTAAATTAACAGTTTATTTTCATAATAACAACATTAGGACAGTCACCCGCTGCTGAATGTAGGCTTCCTCCCAAGAATCACATGCAATTTTTAATACATAAAAATAAAACAATATTGTGTAAGTTTATATATTTATGCATTTTTACATTTGTAACAAAATGTGGTGTTGCTTAGCAAGCATAATTAAATGCCTAGCACAGTTTCAAGCTTTCCAGCAATATTGGCAATAGAAAGAGAAACTCCCATCCCGCATAAAATTCTTTTTATATTTCTTTATAAATACATATATATTATACAACTAGATGAGCCCGCAATTTCACATGTATTTACGTGTAGTATTCCGTATAGCGCGTAACTTTTTTGTTTGTAAACCGATTGGAATGAAACAAACACTAAATGTTACAGGAAACTTACTACAATACATCAATGAAAACCGCATTCTAATCGGTTAAGCCGTTTTTGAGATTATCGTGCACAGACGTACAGATAAACAGACAAAAATTCTGAAATCTATTTTTTTGACCTCAGTAACATAAGTACAATGTGTACAAATTGTTTTTTTTTTTTGTCTTGTACAGACGTGCTCGTTTACGATTTTATTATAATTATGTATGGAAGATGTGTATGAAAATTATTACATTGCATTCATGTCGTTTATAGGTTATGTTCGACATTTGATTATTTATACAATTTTATTACAAGTAAAATGATTATTTGAAATAAAAGCAAAATATTTAATTTTTGTAGATTATTGTTGCAAATAACTAAAGAAAGATCCAAATGCGATTATAGGTACTTACTGCCGAACGACGTTTAATAGAAGTTTTATCCATTTTTAAACGCTTTGACACTCAATACAATATTTTCAATTTCAAAACAAATTTATTTTAGAATTTAAGATCAGAGTACACACTAATATTTAATTATACAAATTCTACTATTACTATACTATCTATACTAACTTAACTACCATTTACCAAAAGTACTATATGTATGTATGAATGATGTGATGTATGTATGTATTGTATTGTACACTTTTTCACTTTTGTACAAAGCCGAAAAGAAAATTGACAGTGACAAAAGCTCCATGCCATGTGTGATCCCCAAAGACATTATACCTAAACAAGATTGTGCACTGACATAATCGGTCTATAGCAAATTAAACTCAGTTGTGTTGACATAAGGTTTAAGTTTCTGTACAAGCTATAAAAGGGGAAAACGAACCGAAAGAGAGGTACGAAAGGGGGAGTGTGTCCTTGTCTTTTGATTTTTACGTTGTTGCAAGCATTAAAATTTATTTTGGGTGGTAGAATTTAGAAATTAATTTATAACAGGGTATTTTAACGAAAAACCCTTTTAATGATTACAATTTTAGCACCCATTTACTATCTTACATTTTGAATTTGTGAACTACCATTTTGATTTTGTGATTTTAAGTTTTTTGTTGGTTTAAATCAGTAATTTTTTTAAATGAATTTAAAATAGTAATTTTAAAATGGTAACACTGATTTAAAACCAATATGGCGCATAGCTTCGACATCGACATGGTAAGATCTTTGGACGTGGTTTTTGGTTTATGTTTAAGTGCTAATTTGTGGAGTTATTTTGTTATTTTTTTTACGCAAATGGTGAAAACTTGTTGCGTAAAACTTGTGTAAAAGTGAACTTTATAAGGGATGTGGTATATCTTTCCACAAATGAGTATTAATCGTTAATTATCTCTTTAATCCAGTGTAGGGTGACCATATAATTTGACTAGCTGTTATACACTATCCAGGCAAGGCACGCCGACCATGTTTATGTCATGGGCATTTGTGAATTTTCTTCATTTACTGCTTTTGTTGACAAAGGTGGCTTGAAATATGCCTCGCAGTACTTTTTCCCAAAACTCCATAAAAATTTTATTCATCCTGTTTTATCAATAAAGTGTGAAAATAGGCATGAGATAGAAATCATTAAGGATATATCGAGGACATTTCTTACATTAAGATTGCGAACGTTATATTTAGTAATGTGTAGTGAATTTATTTTATTATATAATAAATCTGTTAAATTATCAAATTAGTTTGATTTTCCTATTCTACAATCTAAAGCGCTTGCATTTCATTGGTTTGTAGGTAAAAAGTGAAAAAAAAAACCGTGTTTGGCCTTGTAACAACTAAAACATTTGAGCAGTTAATTTTGAAATGTTGGCTTCAACTGACAGTTAAAAAATATAAGTACTTCTTAGTAATATTAATTAAGCTAAACATTAGAGAAAACGTATACCTAGTGTACAGTGGTACATTTTTCTCTAATATTATTACACAAGTGTCAATAAGTTGCGGCCAAAGACATGTTGCGGCAACCATTTACTTTAATGAAGAGCTCGTAAAAGGGACTCACGGATGGAGATTCCATAAAAATTTAAATCGCATGGTCGTTACATTAGACAGAGACGCACTCCCCCTTAAGACCTTCTCGCTCGGCTCGTTTTTTTCAGCTAAGTGCACAATCTTGTTTAGGTATAAGGTCTTTGGTGATCCCAAATCTAATACATATTGTAGTCTTTGCCCCAAATGTGATTCTGTTTCTGTCAATGTATGTAATACTTCCATGGACTGGGATAAACCAAAACATGTTACACAGACTACTAGCAGTAAGTTAGTTTTTTTTTTCCTGGACACCTGCCTTAATGACGATACTTATTATTTTTTTGTTATTAAGAAATGAATTTCATACTGCATTGACGAACAACGTTATCTGACTAGATAACATGGAAATGGAAAATTGATTATCCTAAAAGAGCATTACAAAGTGAAGTTAAATATAATTAGTAGGTACATCTACTATTTAGTTTGTGAATATAAATATAATAATTTGTAAATGAAAGAGCCTGTATACATTGGGCAAACTTCAGCCAATAGAAGCCAATGCCAACGTTACACGAGGCAATGGCGCATATTTGACTGGGTAATGTGCCATTTTTAGTTGCGGATTTATTTTTGTTAATATTCATTGTTTTTACTGATCTGAATTTTAATTTTTCTTCTGTTTTGTTTAAAATGAGCTATCGCACGTATTTTAATAGTAGTAGCAAGAATTAATAACTTTTTCAACTGCTGAACTAGTATAGTATGAACCTATACGGATTTGTTCGTATGTCACTACATGACATACGATCAAAGTTATTAAATTTTCCTGACGGTTCCGCGACAAATTCGCATAGCAGACTCTTCATGGTTTGCCTGAAAACAATAAAAACGACTCAATCACTTACACATGGTTGTGGTACTTTATTTTTGTATATAATATTCTATATGTTTTTAAAATAAGTCCAAAATAATATAATATAATATTTAGCACAACAAGATAATAACAAAATTCAATATTCTTTTTTTTTTGTGAGTATAATTATGTATAGTATAGTGTGCTGTGGTTTCTTTCCGAAATTATAAAGTCCTCTGTGAGAGTTTCATTAAGCAGCAAAGAGTCGTGCGCCATTGTGTGAGCGCTTGTGAGTGTGAACGCCATCGCCATCGCCGCCGAATGGCAGAGATTGGCCCAATGTGTACTGGGGCCTTTGAATAATGTTTTATATTAGTCTGTGGTCTCGACATTACAGAGTCGATCGATTGTGTTTTATGGTTTTAATACAACATCTTTGGTTTTATCAAAGATGTTGTATTAGTCTGTAAATTATCTTTGGGTTTTATGGTATTACTTGTCACAGAGTACTTGTTTCTAACTTCACATTACAGAAGACGCCAATGCATGCAGCTGCAGCTAACTTCATTTTAAAGTGAGATGATTAGGTAGAGGATGATTACCCAGGCAGGGCATTGCCCTCTCACTATTGAGTTCCCGAACTCGAACGAAACGAAAGCCGGCAGTCGGTCGCTCGCAGTCGGTTTCGCTAGAGAAACGAACATGGCGGACTCTCGGATAACACTTCGGTGTTGTGCATTGTAATAATTTTACACGAAGTTTTATAAATTTTGTGTGAAAATGTGATTGAGATGAATTAAAACTTGTGGTGTAGTGTTTTAAAAGTGTGCATCACAATGTTTCGGACCGGAATCTGTTGTTTTGGATTAAAAAAATGGATATTCGTCTTCGCTTATGTCCATTTGTTTACATATATTCAAGGTGAGCTCCTTTCTGATAAATATTGCATTTTAGTTGACGATCGATACCAACATAAGTAAACGTTGCGTTATCTGGAACGTTTCTTACGAGTCTCGAGTCGACTGGGCGATAATGCTTGAATTTTATGATATCTCGATTGCATTTGGACAATTTATTCGCAATCACATGCGATTCATTTTCATTTAAAGTTTACAACATTGATGTCCATTCACAGTTTATTTATATACACTTAAAGGATGCGTTTGGAGTTTATTTACGTTTTGGTAATGTTTTATAGGTGTAGTTGATTACCGAGGCACATTAAAGTCCGCTTGATATACGAGTGCGGCATGCTTGTATATTTATTAGTGTAGGGCTCTTTTGACGGTTCTAATGCTCTATTCGGGGACATAATAAACAACCGAATGGAAGAAGTTAAGGATTCTGTTATTAAGTGCTCTCAGTTAATTAAAAACCATTATTTCTTTCTTTCATTTTGGTTGATACCTAAATGCTAATTTATTCTTAACATATTGGGGTCCATAATGAAGCCCTGTAACCTGTAAGTGGCAATGTGATTGGTGGTGCTGTCTCTCTTGTGTATTATTTTCTGCTTATTTTCAAAATGACATATATTACAAACCTAAAAATTATCGGTAATCTCACTTCACAGATTATCTAGGCCTTTTAGGATTAATTTTTCATTTGACAGACATATAGTTTACGAGAAATTAATATCTAATACTTTTGGCACTTATAACATTTTTGTTCCGTGAAATGCGCCATCTTCCGTCTCATGTATGCATACTTCATTCAATGTGCATTGTTTCACATGATCTTGATCAGTCACAATCGCTCCACTTGTATAGCTCACTGCTCCACTGAGACGGGAACACTATGTTTCTGTGCGCAAGAATATTTAGACGTAGTTTTTTTAATAAGGCTTGTTTATGAGTAGATTACTATAAATATGTTGTGTATAGACTGTTTATAAATTGTTTCATATTATTTTAACGAGATTGTGAATATATGGCTAATAAAATGAACTCTGTCGTATTGGTAGTGTCCATTCAATTATGGGGCCACGTGGGTGAAATTAGATTATTTTTGCTTTATACGCCCCCTTAAGAGGGCACTTTTCAACTCGAACAGCTTACTTATTCGATACTACGTAATTCCATACACAAAAAAATATGACCTGCACAAAAAAATGCATTTCAACAAGAAACTGAAGCTAGTTTTATATCTAGTATAATTATTTTTTTAAAATGTGCAGAATTTATGACAACCGCTAAACGGGTTGAATTCTTGTAATTCCTAACTAAAATCCAAAAATGTTTCTTTCCATGGAAACATCCTGCCTATAATGTAAATTTGAAATTGACATGTCAATAGCTACTATCTATAAAAGTTTTTCTAAAATATTGGAATTGCTAGCGTATGTTTTATTACTTTCGCGAGTTGAGTAAGTGGCGCGAATGTGTTGCGTCGCATTCTGTCTTCGGTTATTCGCATTATAGTAAGTAGAGACAACAAATTCTCCCAAATACCTATTACTGAGTTCCCACGCTCGTACAGCGCCACCTTAATTCGCTATACGTAGCGATTTAAATAAGAATAGAATCGAGTGTGCGCCCTGTTGTGACGTCACTAATTTGTAATTGTGCTATCACATTGCGAAACGTCGAACGAGACATCGTAAAATTATAAGTAATCCGCACTTCATAAAATTGTATTTGATCAGTTTAAAATTTTATAATTTTGCTTACATGATACAAAAAATTCGACAAAATTAGATGACAAATGACCGCGCGTGATTTCCACCGGGAACCGAACCTGGCATGTTTGATTTACGATCACTACGTGACTCGATGAATGCACATTAGGTAAGCTTTAATGGGCCAGCTTTGAGTTTATTAAAAAAAAATGCGACATACCTATGTATTTATCGATGAGAGCTACTGTTGAAAAAATATTTATAAACTAGCTGTGCCCGCGACTTCGTACGCCTGGTATTCGGTAGGTATCGCCCGTTATTTTTTTGGTTTTTTTCATTAAACAAACACTAAATTTTACGGGAAGCTTGCTACAATACATCACTGAAAACCGCATTCAAATCGGTTCCTGACATCGACGTCGTTCACAAATCGACGTGAATTCTAAAAAATATTTTTTTTTACTTCGGTAACTTTTAACAATAGGGAATATGCGTCTAATTAAAAAAAGGCTTAAATGCATTTTTTTATGAACATTTTTGCTTTAGAATAATTTTGCCTAAAGAATTCTGAAGATACCGAAACAGGTGGAAATCTGAAGGTGCAAGGTCAGGGCTATATGGCGGACGCATTGACACCTCCCAACCAAACTATCTTAATTTTTGCTGAGTGGCTAAAGATGTGTGTGGTCTAGCGTTGTCGTGATGAAAGACCACATCCTTTCCGTTGATCAATTCCGGCCGCTTTCTCTGAACTTGTTGCTCTAATCTCATTAGTTTTTGGCAGTAGAGATCCGAATCGATGGTTCTGCCCGGCGGTAAAAGCTCATAATGAACAATGCCCTTCCAATCCCATCATACACACAGCATCACCTTATTGCGAGTTAACCCGGGTTTTGACACAGTTTGTGAAGCCTGACCTACCTTTGACCGCGACCTTTTTCGCACGTTCGCGTCGTTATCAATCTTTTCAGAAACGGTGCGGTATCACTACGTCTCAATAAAGAATCGCAAATGAGTACACGATTCATAAGGTTTCTTTCAATGAGCTCGCGTGTCACCCAAATATCGAGCTTTTTAGTGTACCCAGCTTTTTTCAAATGGGTCAAAACTGTTTTGTGGTAAATTCTCAGTTCTTCAGCTATGTCGTAACTACTGATATACCGATCTTACTCCACTTTTTCAAAAATAGCGTCCATTTTTTCCGTAACAGGGCGACCAGAGCGAGGTGCTTCTTTGACATCAAAATTCCCGGATTGAAAACGCTTAAACTAATTTTATGATACTTTTACTGACACTGCATTAGGTCCATAAACGTCACAATTTTTTTTCGCGGTTTGCGTTTCATTTTTTCTTTTTTTTGTAATTTATTTTAAATGTATCGAGTTTCTTCATTAGATTCACTCATTTTGACAGAAAGAAAAAGAAATGAAAAATACCTTGAAACGATATTGTACTAATTTGTTTGTTATTTTGAAATGTAACCTTTTTAATGTCATCAAAACCAGCCAGATACAAATAGTGCACCAAAGAGATTTTAATAAGTGTACAACGTGTACAAATTGTTTTTTTTTAATATAAATATTATTAATATAAATACGGCTTAAATATTATTAATATTCAAATTGTTTTTTAATATAAATACGGCTCGTTTACGAAGATGCAGGATCGAGTAGTCTGCGTGATACTAAACTTCTCAGCAACTTACAACAGATATTATAGCGTGTTTGGGCTCATTAGAATGGTCTCAATAGAATGTTTTGTTTAATTTGTATATTAAGAAATATTTCATGCCCACCAAACATCCAATTTTTCCATTTTTTACATCATGTACCCAGTTTTAACTGTACCCATTTAGAACTTTTTAAATTGAGAACTAGCGACCCGCTATACGTTAACTCTCTTATCTTATCTTCCTCGTTTAACTCTCTTTCCGTTAGCGAAAACCTCATCAAAGTCCATTGTGTGGTTTAGGATATATACAGACATACGCGGAAAGCCACTTCAATTATACTGAGTGTTATTAATAATAATAATAATAATAATTTATTTATTTGGACCAACAAGGATCATATTACGTTAGTAACAACTTAAAATCTATGTTAGTATTACATATGTTTATTAGTCAGTACATGAACCATACAACAGTGGTTCAGGTACTGACAGTCAAGCCTAGCAGCAAATGCGCTCAGGATGCAACCGGAGCTGGCCCGAACCCTATGCACCAGGGATGCACACCGCTTCCGGATTATCGAATAGAAACAGTCGACCCGCGACTCGGCGAACATCCCCGATGCACTACAAAATCGTGGAAGTCCCATCAGCACCCTAAACGCATCATTGTACTGAACTCGCAGAGCGCTGTACTGCCTTCGGGCATACTCCGCCCACAGGCTGCTCGTGTAGAAAGACATACAAAATGCTCTAAAAAGAGTCACTTTGACATCCCTCGAACATCTGGCGAACCTGCGAGCAATCATATTAGCCCTGACAGACAGCGCCCTGCGCTCTCTTTCTATGTCTGCACCGTACTTCAAGTCAGAGGTTACCCAGTGTCCAAGATATTTAAAAATATTAACTTGTTTTAGAGCCGTACCATTTAGTTTGATGGACGGAAAGTGTCCGGACACTTACCTCTAACGCGAAAGACCATGCATTCACTTTTCTTCGTGTTATAAACCAATCCATGTGTGAGGGCGTATCTTTCACAGATACTTATCAATCTCCTCAGACCACAAACCGACGCACTCAGCAGCACCATGTCGTCCGCATAGCTAATATTATTCAATGAGATTCCGTCAATATAGCAGCCGACACGTGTGCTACTGAGCTCCTCTATCAATATTATTATGGACAATAATAATATGATATCGTTTATTCACGATACCATTGTTCCAAGATGTTTCTCCAATGCGCCGAATACAATGGACACCCCTGGTGTTGCAAAGGCACTTAAGGCTTCGATGTCCAAGTGACTTTTGTGACGTAATGCCTAAATGGATTACCACAAAGCGCCGTCTTCTCTGTAAGGGAGGGTGAAATAAATAATAGTTTTGACGTGGAAGCGTCCGCTTGTCTCTCCTCTCACGTAGCTCCACCCTCGAGCGAGGCTCGTTATGGCATTTCCAATAACAATTGACCTGCACATTGTTTAGATTGGCACGGTGCACGCTTTCAAACTATGGAATAGTTGGAGTGTTGTTGTCTGAAAAGGAGATAGATGGAATTGATAGGACCCTGTGATCACGTGAATCCTTTATTTGTCCTTAGACACCCTGGCAGCGTCCAATTGTACGAATTGTTGACGTTCCAACGCTCACACAGTGGGTTCAAATCAAATCGTTTATTTCTCAAAAATAGGATAACAAAATCACTTTTTTGAATTCGATTGTATTTTACCAGGGTTTCGGAAACAAATAGCCGAGATGATGATGGTCCTGAGAAGAAACCCCGAAAGAAACTCAGGATACCATTCTTTTTGTCATCTTTAACGTAATATATGTCTATAGCAATTACAATTATTATGCACAAACTACAGTATATATCTTCTCTATATATAAAAATGAATCCCTATTTCCCTTGGTCACGGCATCACGCGTGAACGGGTAGATCGATTTTAATTCGGTTTTCACTAATGGAAAGAGGAATAAATGGGGAATGTTCTTATATATAAAAATTGCACCCCGGGCGAAGCCGGTAGCGGGTCGCTAGTATATTATATATATATACTAGAAACATAGTATGAGCTCAGAAGCGTTTAAATTCAGGCTTCATTTATTCGCTTAAATAATCAGCGATTTTACAATAACCTTTCGAACATTTTGATTATGATTACAATTTTAAGTTTACAATTTGGTTGTATATAGACAATGAGTTATCATTCGCATGTAATACCTTCATATATAATATGTATAATAAAATTGTTAATAATTGTATTAAAAAAAAAAAGTTTATTTATAGGTAAGGCTCTTATTATTTCAGGAAGTTTATTATGAAACCTTATATATACACTAACCCATAAAAGAAATTACTTATCTTGTGGAGTCGCGTTTTAATCAATATCATTTTTAAACTGTTAATCAATTTATGAAAATATAATTCACCGGCTGTACAACGCTGAGTGCTCTGATGAGTTGTTCCAATTAATGCCTACCATCATGTTGCCCGTCACAGATGCCAAATGGAAGAATTTTGATCTTCAGAGGTGTGCTGATGATGCTTGTGTCCTTAGACGACGTTAACCACCCATTACTGAGACTTAAGTCGATTTTGAGACTGCCGAACGCAGTGTGCCACTGACCAAACTGGTTTTTCTGCTATATCAATTAAAAAACCATTGCAACTGACCTGTTTTTTTTTTATCTCACACGGAAACCTTTAGAAGATATATTAAAGACAACATCGAATAGTTCAGAGCTGAATGTTTTCAAAGGCCTATGAAATGATATTACGTGTCGGCCACCATAAAGTTTGGAGTTCGAGTCACGTAGGGTCCGGCCGCAATTCTAAAGGAAATTGCGTTTTTTAATAAACCCTCCAACGTCTACGCGAGTTGGGTGGAAAACAACATTTCGAAAAGGTTTCATTTTATTACTGACTCAGTATTCAACTTTAGTCATTATTGAATGGAGCCTCGTTACAGAAGTGAGCAAAATAGCGTTTATTCTTTTTTAAGCATCACACTTCCACTTCTATTCATTGCCAGGTCAGTGGTCCAGCGAGCATTAGTCGACCAGAGATTTGACCATGGTCTTCACACCGACGGAGGTCCTTTTCGACGACAGGTGTCGCTGCGCCGCCGGCAGGTTATAAAGAGCTATCGTTTCGTTCCTCAACGCGGAGTACACTTTTCATACAAGATTTCGATGTTTGCTTTATAAGTGCAGAGAATAAAATTAGGGAACATAAATACGAACGTCAGCTGAGATGTCTATCTGACAGACAATGTAACACTTTTACTTAACGCTTGTATTGATTTTACTCCTATATCGGGGGCCTTTTAGGAAAATCGATTTTAAGGAGCAATGTTCGTGAGGGATCTTAAAATGAAATTAAAAAATTCAATGACAAAAATATATGGGGAATGAAAATTGAAAAAGTTTTGACAGCTAAGACAAAGGGCCGCAGAAGTAGTCGTTGGCAAAAGCTATTAGAATATATTTATGGTTGAGTCCATAGTTACAACATTTGAATACGTCTCAATGTATTGATTTTCTTTCTTACGAGAGCAATTATCGTTTACCTCAGTCAAGTTCACAAGACGCCATCATTTCGCCACAATGGCGTCTTTTGCTCCATTAATTCTATTTATTAGTATTATTCATTTGTATTAATAACAGTCTTAAAATATTACGAGCAATAAAACGCAGCGTTCCCACCCCTTTCAATTAAGCTCGTAGCATGTTGAGAAGTAGCTTGCCGAGGGTCCTCCGCCATACCGAGTGCCTACAGGTTATTAAATTGATAATTTATTTATAGATTTTGAAGGAGTGCCGTTGAAAGATAACGATGAAGGGTGGATATCGTTTTCAACGCGACTATATGACTCTTTGAAATGACTCGTTTAAAACCGAAGCCTACTGCTCTGTGACATTGATGCGAAGGTCGAGTCACTTGCAGCTGTCTTTTTCAAAATATCTTGCAGCTGCATTTTTTTACGATAAAATGTTAACGTAACGGTTTCTTTAACTATGACTATCGATAAAAGATATTTTATCGATAAGGTATTCAACTGTCTTTGTCTTGACCTTTGTCTTGAGCGTCGGTGGCGCAGTGGGTAAGACGCGGCCTATCAAGTCGAGAGGTTCAAGTTCGATCGCGGTTATGCCATGTACCAATGGGATTTTCTAAAAACTTAAGTGCGTTTACTGACTGTTCTCAAGACATTGCGAGGAAACCTTCATACACGCCCAAGAAGAAATTCTAAGGCCCATGTGAAGTCCACCTACCCGCACTGAACTAACGTGGTGGACCATATAGTCAATACGCCCTTGTTGAGAGATTAGGCCTGTGCCCCTACAGTAGGGACATATAATAAAATATGTGTTGATGTGATCTGACCTTTTTTTTTTTTTGGCGGCTTTAACACCACAGTTTACAGTAGCCCATCTAGGTTTAAGAAAAAAATGACTGGGTACTGTTTCAATCCACGTTAGAAGTTCTCTTCTGTACTGGTTGAGTAATATTTTATCGATGCTGTGATAGAATACACTAAAGAGAATACAATTTGTGCTCTCTTTTAATTCTAGCAGAATTTCTAATTAAATATAAAGATTACCTTTTTTTTTCTTTTTTTTTTAAAGATATAAAAGTCAAGTCTACAATCATTGGCTAAGCTGAACCGGTTTCCATTTAAACGGAAGACTCAAATTAGTTATAGCCAAGTGTATAGTCAAAAATAAATAAAAATATCCTTATTTAAATTTTTTTAAGTGGTGATATTTTCAAAATTTGTATTACTAAAAAATGATTTACCTATCAGATAGTGATATACATAGTGTGTCCAAAAAATATACGAACTAGGGTCACAAAAACATTACCTATTTTACAAAATTTCATCTACATCAATTTCCTCTTGCGACGATTGGAGAGTATTTTGAAGGACAAAATATTCTCCAATCGTCGCTAGGCACCTGTTCCATCTTCTTTTCCACTGTTTAAAGCTCTCGGCGGTTAGGCTTTTAGTTTCCTCGTCCTTTCTTGTTTTATTGTTCTCCCAGTGGTGTACCCTTTTTGCATTTTGGAGAAAGGAAAAAGTCAGAGGGCCAATAAGGACACCTTCAAGGATAGTGATTGAACTTTTCGTTAAAAATTCACGGACAACAAACGCTGAATGGACATGTGCGTTGTCATGGTGGAGAATCCACCCGTCGTCGCTTTGAGCCAAATTTGATCGTACACGACGCACGCCATCTCTCCAGCGCTTGAGAAACGTGATGTAGAAGGCAGCATTTACTTGACCTTGAGTTTTTTTTTAAACCTAAATGTTCAGTTAGAATTGTGTGCACTGTTGATTTACCTAATCCGTATAGATTTTCGACGATCAGTGAGGACGAGGTGCCTCACACGATCAACATTTCATCCACACATGAGGATGAAGGGTGTCCAGATCTTGCATCATCCTTGGCATCTTCTCCATTTCGACGGACAGCTAAAAAACGCACAACACAAACAAACGCTAGAGTACAGTAGAGACACCTAGGAACAAGGAGTTGTTCCTGGAGTGGCACAGTGCGTACAGCTTCACAGTTATGCGAGAAATGACCGTTCATTGGCTTATTAGGCAACACGCGAGCATTAGAGGGTTTTCGATACTTTTTCTGCCACCAGGCGGCGCTTAGTAGGCGTCAGGTCTAAACAGCTGTCAGATGGGACACAGTCGTAGGTACTAAACATAAATTATTGAAATTCTATTGTGTTATTACATAGTAAAAAATACATAGAAAATTGCCGGAAAATTGCAATTTTGACAGTTCATTGGACCTGACCTGACGCTCAGTTAGACCGTTCCAGAAAACCCTCATTGGCGAGGCTATACATCGCGTCGTAGCCGCCATAATAAATTTGTTCGCGTATTTATTGGACATGTGATATGTAAATATGATATCTGTATATGTGACTGTTTGTTTTTTAATAAAATAAATAAAGAAAGAAACAATTTCAGTCTTCTTTTGATGTAATTCGTCTTGCTTATCTACTACTAGCTTTTGTTCGCGTTTTCGTCCGCGCGTCCTGTTTTTCTGCGGCGCGGAATTATTTTTATTTTTTGGATGATCCCTAGGGAACAGTATTATGAAACCTAAGCCGTCACAATTCTATTATTTGTGGCTTTTACGAAGCAACGTCGGCTTTGAATTTAGTACGGGGTCTCTTTAACAAAAGAGTACGCGAGTTGAATTCGCGTCCTTGTTTCTGGAATTAATATTTGGAAACCAGTTCAAAGCCAAAGTATTGTCTTCAACTAACTAATTCCGTAGTTGTCAACTAGGAGTCGAGAATTGTTGAATTGTGTTGTGGGACTTAGTTTGGCGTAGTTAACTCGCGATCGATCAATGCCTTGTATAATAACTACATACATATATACACGGTTGGAATTATTATTATAAATTAAGTAACTGCTTACGTAAATAGTTAATAAATATTAGTTAGGTAAATAGTAGTGGCAAGGCACACTGCGTTTCGCAGTCATTTGGGCAGCCCGTCTTGCGCAATAACCACCCGCTTACGGAACCACCGTGAAATAACAGCACTTGTGCTGTTGTGTTTCGGTGAGTGAAGTAAGGGACGCCAGAGCCCATTTCCCTATCCCCTCCCAATTCCTTAATCCTATTGTAGTCGGCAGCGCACTTGCAGCAGCTTTGGCGTTGCTTGTGTTATAGGCGACGGTAGCCACCTACCATCAAGTGGACCTGTACCGGTAGCCTGTCTGCCGATCTTAAAGTAAAAAAAAACCCACACACTGAAATGTTTATCATACCCATTTAAATCACTCGAAAATCGTTGAGCGAACTGCGATGAGTAATCTTAATTGAAAGGTATCCTAATTTTTTATCCCCAAAAATTGTAATTATTATGCTGTCGCTTACTTTTTTGTTGGAATTATCAAGCTCTAAAACTTTTCTATAGAAATCGAATCGTATCTCTCACCGCTAAGAACTCAGCGTTCGAAAGAAACGTTTTCGTTCGACCGTTTTTCGTCGACTTAGTTCAAATTCGAGCCTTTTTATTTTACGGGATAATAAATAGCCTATGGTCCATCCTGAAATTCTACTCTAACTGTTGGTGAAAGAATTTTTTAAATCGGATGACATAAAAAATTTAAACCCGGAGACATTAAAAAAATCGCGACGAAGATCCAGCAGCATTGTGCAATGATACTAAATACTAATAATATTATAAAGAGAAAAGATTTGTATGTTTGTATTTTTGTATGTTTGTAATGTATAATCTCATTATCAGCGAGTAACATAGGCTACTCACCCTTCCCCTCCCTTCTTAACCCTCCCCATATTACAAATAAACGTTTGTCATGAATAAACTCAAAGACTACTGGACCGATTTTAAAAATTCTTTCACCCATAGAAAGCTACATTATCAGCGAGTACATTACATTATAGGAGGCTCATTGGCGATTATACACTAATAAGAACTAAGCTGCAGAGCCTGGCACATAGACGCAAAGTTGCCTGTCTCTGTGTATTCTATAAGATGTACTTCGGAGAGTGTACTCGAGAGCTGCATGAGATCATACCGCCTTCCCCTTTCTTCTATCGGACATGCAGACGTACGGCTGGTTACCATCCTCACCTTGTCGATATCCCTCTAATTCGGACCAAGCGCTTTAAAACATCTTTTGTGATGCACACTGCTAAGGATTGGAACTCCCTGCCGGCGTCTGTATTTCCGAGCTCATATAACCCAAATCTTTTCAAGGTTCGAGTGAATAGGCATCTTCTGGGTGAGCTCGCTCCATCTTCGGCCTCATCCTTCCTACATGGATAGATGCTGGTCAAGAGCAAACCCATCTATAATAAAAAAAAAAAAAAAAAAGAGTAAAATAGGCTACTCACCCTCCCCCCATCTTCGCCCTTTAACCCCCCCTCCATACAAAATTGCCGTTTTCCACGAATAAACTCAAAAATGTTTAAAAGAATAATGTCCACCCGTGCGAAACCGGGTTGCTATTTCAAAGTAACATTTCGTCGTCTATTGAAAAAAAAAAAATCCATTGCATCTTGGACAAACAACGAATAAGGTCGAATGTCAATAAAATCTCGTGAATATTAAAACTAATTAAAATTATTCCTTATTTCTAACTAGGTGATATTTTTTGTATCGTCGCCGAGTGTCTACCAATTATTCAAGCCACCCCAACAGTATGTCACGTGCATTAATAAATCTGTACCACAATGGAGGTCCTGATGCTTCGATAGCGAGAAACTATTTCCGTACCAGACATCTGCCCTAAGTCATCTTTTTTAGCTGACCAAGCCACAGGCGGAAGCGGCGCGTGCAGCGGGCATTAGAATAAAACAAATAATTTTTTAAAATTGCAAATTAAACTATCGTTTAAATTTTAATCTACACGTTTTAGTTTTTAACCTACAGGCCTTGTATTTAGTGTATGTTCAATTAATTTCAATTCTGTATCTGGTCTGACGCCCATAGATAAAAGCAACCTCGGAACGCCATGAAGTGATAAATAACATTTTTTTTAAATTTGTACTGTTTCTGTGTTAAAAATTAGCTTTCTGTTATAAAAAAAAATCGTTTATCTGTATCGTACCATCAGTTTCATCGATTTAAATTGATAAATTTTACTAGGTCAGCAATGCACTTGCATTTTTCTGTTGCCAGTGTCTCTGTTGCGTACAAGCGACGATCAAGAATTACTTACCGTGAAATGTCTGTCTTCAAACTGTCTGCCGCCCTTTAATATAAAAAATAAACAAAATACTCATGTGAAGCCGCGAGCGTCTCAAGACTAAAAGTTTATAACTTGCGCCGATAATTTACGTTTCAAGTATTTTGTTTCACTTATTTTAGAAAGATTCCTTATTGGATACCGTTAGAGATTATTAAATTTCAACCCTTCATGGAGGCGATAAAGTTTATTATCGTTCAAAGTTTGCATGTCGATTGTATCACCCAGACAAAAGTCGGATTGTTTGTATTATCTGCGGATAATCTGTCCCAGGACTCGGAGTCACGAGCTCGCAACGATTTAACATTGATTATTCATATGAACCTAACTCTTCCATTAACTCCTGACATTTCTATATCGGGCTTTTGAGGTTTTAAGTTCCAAACGGCCAAGTACAGTCAGCAAGTTCCTTTGTTAATTTTGTGACTAACACAAAATTTTACGCTATTAGTAGTATAGTGTCTTCTATATTTGTACCTATATGCCTATGTTTTGGTGTTTTTTTTTTTTTATTTTTGTTATTATTTTTAATAGGGGTTTAATTTCTTAGCGTTTCAATTTTTATCTTATTTGTTCTCTTTTTGTTCCTTTGTTTGTTGTTGCTTTGCACAGCTCCGCAAGGTATTTTTCAGGCCTTCACTGAAAATCAGCGCTGTGGGTCCCACCCATCGCATTATGCTGAGTCAGGGACCTATTTCGGACCCACCACTGCGCTTTTTATTTAATATTGTTTTGATGTATATATGTATTTCTTGTATGTGTGTTTGTACGAAATAAAATTCTTTCTTTCTTTTTTTTCTTTCATTAAACATTAAATATTTTTTCAAAAAAAAAAAAAAACACTGTACATGTTGTACTTATGTTACCGAGGTCAAAAAAATAGTTTTTAGAGTTTTTGTCCTTTTATCGGTGCAGTTGTGCACATTAATCTCAGAAACAGCTAAACCGATTTGAATGCGGTTTTCACTGATTTGTTGTAGCAAGCTTTCCGTTATATTTAGTGTTTGTTTATTACAATCGGTTCACAAACAAAAATGTTACGTGCTATACCGTGTACCACACGTGCGAAGTTGCGGGCTCCGCTAGTCTTAAATACACATTACACAAGGCTTATCTTGTAGAATTTTGTGGTGGAAATTTAGATATACAAATAAACTCTTCAGCTTTATAATATTAGTACAGATACATAGATGACGATCCATACTTTATCGGCGTGACGATGATTGCGCCAAATTATATTTCTAGACGATCCCTCGGGAACCTAACAATTTTCCAAGATAAAATGTATCCTATAAGTTGATCAATGTAATAAACTATCTGTGTGTCGAATTTCATCCAAATCCGTTCAGCCGTTTTTGCGTGTTGAGGTTGTTTCAGCCGTTTTGCGAAAGTTTGTACATCCAAACGTACAAATTTTTGCATTTATTTATACATAATATTTATTTTAGGACTGGATAGTTTTAGTAGCACATGCCAAATAATTTTATAGGCATAATTGTAATGTTTGTAGGAATATGCTACTCACCATCAGCGAGTAGCATACACCCTATGCTAATTAATTCATTACAAACAAATTACTGGGCCGATTTTAAATTTCCTCGTTATAATATGTATTAGTGTAGGATAAAATCCGATGAAATCGATTTTACTGGCGGTAAAAGCTTCTTCGGATTATGTACATTGCGCAGCGGGAACTTAAATTGAAATAAAATACAGTTTCTCTATTTATAAGGTCCAAGGTTGTCGCGAGCACGCAATGTGGTCAATGCGCAGGAAATCCTACAGGTTAATCCGGTATCCGTTACCATAACCACACCGTGCAAGTTGGTTCTGTTCGGGCAACTTTGAACGTTGAAATTGCGCCAATTTGAGCTAATTATTTTTAACTAGCTCTTGCTTTTGGCTTCGCTCGCGTTTATGTTCAAAAGTAGCATAAGTGATTGCCCACGGTTCAAGCTATCTACAAAGCAAATTTACTCATTATCGGTGTATTTGATCAACGATTTACATTTTTTTAGATATCAAACACCTATATGTAGGTGTATAGTTATCACTTAAAGAATACATAGGAAAGAACTAGGGCCAAGTTTATTTATATGTACCTATAAATTGACGGCCCGTTGGATGAGTGGCAAGAGTGCTTGCCTAACGTCTCAGGGGCCCGGGTTAGATTCCCGGCGGGGTTAACTTTGGAAATTTTAATGTTATTTTCAAAATCGACTCTGGTCTGGATTTGAAAAGAGTGGTAGGGCACCACTGCGTTTCGCAGTCACTTGGGCAGCCCGCCTGGCGGCAGTAACCACCTCCTTACAGAATACCGCCGTGAAATAACAGCATATACGTGCTGTTGTGTTTCGGTGAGTGAGTAAGGGATGCCAGAGCCCATTTCCTTATCCCCTCCTAATCCCTTATCCAATCCTACTGTAGTCGGCAGCGCACTTGCAGCAGCTGTGGCGGTGCTTGTTATAGGCGACGGTAGCCACCTACCATCAAGTGGACCGTCAGCCTGTCTGTCGACCTAAACATTAAAAAAAATATATAAAATTCTCGTGTCACAGTGTTTGTAACAAAACTTCTCCGAAACGGCTGGACCGATTTTTATGAAATTTTGTTTGTAGGTATATGAGAATAGGAGAATGTTCAAATAATTCCGTCGTTGATTGACGTGAATCATTGGTATAAGTAGATAGAGCTCTAGACTATAGGTTGCTATCACAAGAAATCATTAGAGAAGGTGAATAATATCGGCTGCAGTAAAAAACTGGATAATGACAAAAAAAATAAACAGAAAATTTAAGAGTGGCTTGTTTAATATTATATTCATATTAATTATTTAGATAATTGTAAAACTAATACTTTAATGTAAACATTTATACTTACTTTTTAAATTTATCCATATTTAATATTATAAATGTCAAAGTAACCCTGTCTGTTACCTTTTCACGCCTAAACTGCTGAAGCGATCATTGTGAAATTTTGCATACACGTTGCAGGGACGCAGGAAAGGACATAGTGTACCTTTCATTCAGAAAAAGTACTGTTCCCGAGGGATTATCTAACGCCTGGCAAAGCTACAACTGCAATAAAGATGTTAAGCGTTACATTGCTCATATATTTAATCAGGCGTTATTTTTTTAATTTTTCAACGCGGGCGAAGTCGCGAGCACCAGGCTAGTATTTTATAAGTTCTTCATATACACCTCTAGATCCGAAGAAGGCATACTTACCTTACATGGAAAAGATTAAGATAGTAATATATATTATATATTTTCTTATTAAAAAACTTATCTAAAATTTAAAAAACGTTTTTTGTATATATGTTAGTCAATAGGGGATCGGACAAATTTTCAGAAAGTGTTTTAAATTAATCTTCATGGATATTTATTCCCATAAAAAATACTATTTTATTTATTTATAGCCTTTTAGGTACTCAAATCCATGTTTTAATATTGTTTGTTTGAAAATGCCGCCAAAACGCCACGATAGTTCATCTGAGAGCGCGTAACGTCATTTGTGGTCATATCATAACAAAACAGCTGCATTGGCATAAGACAATCATTGCCCACAAATGACGTCACGCACTGTGATTGGTTTTTCAGTATAGATTAAAAATATTGTAAATAATGAAATTTTATTTCTTCATTTAAAAATATTTAAATGAATTATATTAAATTATTATTCGATAAATAATCGTAAAAAAATATATATTTTCTTTCTAAGTACATTTAAGATTTTAATTTGATTACTGTCCGATCCCCTATTCACGCTCGAATGGCTCGACCGATTCCCATTTGAATAAAATTTGCCACGCGGATAGCTCCTGTCCGAGATTTTGAATATCCGTTTCGCTAGCGTTATTTTGGAAGCAATACGATTTGTATTGAACGCAGTTAAAAGCGGACGTCCGTGGATTAGCTTTTTCCGTGTAATGTTTCAGATGTCGCCATCTCTCTCGCACCCGTTGTACGAAATTAGTAAATTTCCTTTTATGTTGTAGCCGAATGTACTCGTAGGAGCACAATCGCTCAGTCCCGCGTGGCAGGAACCCATTTTGATGTTATATCAACTTACGCTTAATCAGCTAATGTTTTTACAAATAAAGAGTGAGAGTGACGGCCGAACGCGAACACGTGTGTTCCCTATGTGTCCTGTACTAGTTTTATTCCCGAGACTTAGTCCGCACCCCTTAATTTTTTTTATATGTTAAAGTAGACAGACAGGCTGACGGTCCACTTGATGGTAGGTGGCTACCGTCGCCTATAGCACAAGCAACGCCAAAGCTGCTGCAAGTGCGCCGCCGACTGCAGTAGGATTAAGGATAAGGGATTAGGAGGGGTACAGGAAAATGGGCTCTGGCATCCCTTACTCACTCACCGAAGCACGCGTGCTGTTATTTACCTTTCCGGCTGAATGTCCTTTTTTGTACCCCTAAAACAAATTGAAACTCACTTTCGCATTTTATAATATCAGTAGGGATTCAATATGCATACTAACTAGAAAAATTTAGTAACTACATATAGTTCAAAATATAATAAAAAAGAACTTAATAGTGAAAACCATCCCTTACTTAAAACACGATGAAGGATGATGCGATGATTGATGAAGTGATACCAGGGCCATTTCTCTTATCCTCTCCTAATCACTTGTTTATTATCCTGTATAAAAATATAAAAAACTTTCATCTTTTTATTCCGTATGACATTGCTTGTGTTATTAGGCTACGGTAGCCACATGCCATCAAGTGGACAAATACTGTACAAGGTGTAAAGGTACTTTCGAGTTGCCCAAAGCTAGATGAAAAGATTTATATGTATATATATACGTATATTTTATACATATATATACTGTTTAGAGGGCACAAATGTATATTAGAATACCAGAGTGTATAAGGGATTGTTTAAACATTAGAAAAATATTGGTTAATGTGCCAATTTAAGTGAACAATGTTATGTTGTAGTGTGTTACAAAATCCGGCTCGAAGGACCATGTTGTTTTCTTATAAACCTGGAGATTCTGTATAAACCTAATGAAACTCACTTTATGTGTAAAATATGTATGTAACGATTAATATTTTTGAGTAATACAATTGGTAACGGAAATGGATTGACCCGCACAAATAACTTAGGTACTGTGCGGTTTGTTATTGGAAAATATTGCATATCTTCTTCTATTTCTTCATATCTCTGGGACCTGTTTATTCTATATCAATAAAACACTGTAATGTTTCCATCATATATGTATGTGCACATTATATTCTTTACATTACTAAACCACAATAACTAATAATACATGCAATACATTTAAAATAAAACTATCAAACATAATTTTCTTTTACGGTCTCTCAATACATTCTCATTTTTTTTCCTTATGACAGTTAAAAATCAACTCACTTTTTATTTTCCTCTGTCCATGTTTTAAAAATCAAACCTATTTAAATACAGCCAGTATTTAAGTTGAAATTCATTAACACGGTTGCCCGTACAATGTTCTTTCTTGAGGATAAATATCTTTAAACCAAAAATACAATGCTTCTCTTCTAGAAGACAATTTGGTTGGCATATAAATTGTCCAGCAGTTTTCTAGCACTTCGCTCTCCATGTCCTGTCTTTCGTTCTGTTTCAGCATTATAAATATCAAATCATATTATTTAAATCTTTAAAATATCGAGCAGGTTCCTCTACCCAACAAAACGATACTTAACACTTCCCAAGAAAAAATATTTTTCCCCTCGGAATGCAAACGAGGATATGGAGGCTGATTTATAAACACCCTTTGAAGTCTCAAGGAGCCTCAGGAAGCTGACCTCGTAAATAAAAATAAAAAGCTTCCGTGTCACATCTATCGATTATATACTCTATGACAACAGCGTAAGGTTTATCTAAAAACGTACTCTAAAAAACAAGTCGCTCGCACCCTCCGGGTACTTCGATGAGCAATTTTGAAGTTTATTTCGTTGGGAATAAGGTACGAATTAGAATGAGACATACCTCCCTCCGTGTTTTCATGTCTTCTTTAACGACACAAAATTAATAATAAAACGTCTAATTGCTCGAAGTGTAAACTCGTTGCATTATAAATGTTATTCCCTAACTTTTATGGATCAATTTACGTCGGTCTAATACGGTGGGTATAGTAAAAGTGCTTAGTTCTCTAGTTGTTTGTAAACGTTGTAAAATATGATGGCGTTCCCGGGAATTCGTGTAAATACTGCATTGAAATGTCGAGTGAATTACTGCTGGAATTGTTTGGGTGGCGATGGACTCATGATTGCGCGATACGATTTAGGCTCATAAAACTCACATTCCCAAAAATTGCACCTTCTCAAAGGGAGCACTTTCTCAAATTGGAAAACTAGGTAGCCATCCAAATTTTTGCACTCCATGCATGTGACATACATAGTCGTGTGGGGTATCGTATTCGAAAATGATACAGTGGTTAGTGGTTACTAAAAAATCCATTCCAAAGCGTCCAGAGACGCTTAGGACGAGATTCACAATGCAAAATGCCATCATGACAAGCTGAAAAGGAACTGCTTGAAAGTAGAGTGGCCAGTAATCGTAACGTTAAAATAGAATGTATATAAAAGTACTTGAAAGATTTGGAAAAAATTCTAAATCCTAGCTAGAACATTCTATAGGTAAAAAAGTTAACATCGCCATCATGACTTAGGATCTTCATCTGAGGAAATCTTTATCTTTATCTTGTCTTAGTGGCTATTTCTGTCTGCTAGAGTACCAGTATCACGTCGTCCATTGCTGAAATTTTGTGATCGCCACGTGAACTAAAGCTCTCTACCTATACCTACCACGTTAAGGAACTGTACTACTTTTTTGATAGAGGCATTCTTCACATCTTCACAAGCCATTGTGTGGCTTCTTAGGATGTGACTGCGCTTGTGCATCAGAGGGCTACACTCGCACAGGATATGCATTGGAGTTTCTTCTGCCTCATGGCAGAAGCGACACTCTCCCGTACTAGTGAGCCCCATTACTTTAAGGTGCCTATTGAGGCGGCAGTGCCCCGTTAGCGCCCTAGATAGCATACACAAATTGCTCCTGCTAAGCGACATAGCCTGATTTGTTGCATTTCGATTATAGATCTGAGGAAAACTTTGTGGTGAAGACATTTTTGGCTATTGTAAATGTGCGTTTTAATAAAATGTACTTTTTGTGATATGCACTTACGGGGAAAGTGCCCTAAATGGGCACTAAACTGCCTTACGAGAGTTTAATAAAACCGCCTTGCGATTTTGCCTTACGAGAGTTGTGCCCTACTGCGAACAAATCCTACAGTTGATACAAGATTATGTTAGCTCCATCTTTTTAGAGCGAAATTCGGATTGCCACTACTTTCCAGATCCAGACCAGAGCCAAATTTGAAAAGTTCATTTTTCAAAGTCGACCATGCCGGGAATCGAACCCGGGAACTCTAGAACAGAGCGCTAAGGCAAGCACCCTAACCACTCATCCAAGCGTTGGTAAAGCAACAGTAGGCAACACTTGTTCCACAGTTTCGGTTCGGGAATATTCAATAGAAAGACGCCTTCCCCCGCTTCTGACTTGACCGATGCCTGTGTTCAGCAGTGGACGTCCTACGACCTAGATAATGATGATGGTGTAATAGGAACAATAGTTTAATGCGCTCGCTCTCGCCGTCCGCAGTAATTACAAGAGCATATCGAGGCGGAAACGACCGCAGACGTGGGGGAGTCGTGTGTGGCGCCGCCCTAAAGTACGCTGGCGGCCGTGGGATGGGTGCCCACTTCGCACGCTCAAACACGGTGCATCGATTCGTATAGTTTGTAACATTTAAGAGTAACGAAAACACTTCAACGGGGTATATAAACAAATAAAAGGTTGGGTGATTTCCTAACTGAATAATCATAGTAATCACAACATTTGTGATGATTCTAGGAACAGTTTTCATACTCGTTACCAATATAACAGAATATTTGGTTTAGTCAATTAGAAGAAAATAATTTAAAGTCAAGCTGACCTCAAAATTAATCTTCTTTAGATATGGATTTTTTTTATGTTAAGATCGGCAGACAGGCTAACGGTCCACTTGATGGTAGGTGGCTACCGTCGCCTATAACACAAACAACACCACAGCTGCTGCAAGTGCGCTGCCGACTACAGTAGGATTAAGGGTTAAGGAATTGGGCTCTGGCATCCCTTACTCACTCAACGAAACACAACAGCACACGTGCTGTTATTTCACTGTGGTATTCTGTAAGGGGATGGTTCCGCCAGACGGGCTGCCTAAATGACTGCGAAACGCAGTGCGCCCTGCCACTACAATTCAATGATAAAGTGAATGTTTTTTTTTTTTAGTTAGATGTGTGAAATCTAGGAAAATATTAAAAAGTATCAAGGTGACTTGTAGTCAGAGAAGGCAGTCTGCCTCTGCTGCTTGTTGTACCTGACACATTTCCTGACAATTTGGCCGTAATGTCTTCTAAATTTTACAAGGAGCACCTTCTGCGGTCGCGTCAATAGCACAAGGTAACAGCTCAGCAGTATTCTCATACGGTCTCCGACACACACATTCGTGGCAACAACATCGCGTTTTATTACATTCACGAGATTGTCCACATGACAATCCCGTCCCCGATATCTGCTGTATTTTTACGTGAACTCGCCGATTCTTAATGGATACAACTCGTCTAACCGGATCTCGAGAAAGAAACCTTTTACTCGGTGCGAACTCTTTAATTTTTTTTAAAATAAGTATATGTAATTATTATAACTAATACAATTAACAGAAAAAATAAATTATTGTAACTCTCTTGTAACAGAGGATTGATTCTTGGGTTTTTTCAAGTACAGTCTCATCGTCAACGTGTCTTCGCCAATTTTTTGGCCACAGCCACAGCGAGCTCACCCGGAAGATGCCTATTCATTCGAACCCTGAAAAGATTTGGGTTGTATGAGCTCGTAAATACAGACGCCGGCAGTGCGCATTTATAAAAGATGTTTTAAAGCGCTTGGTCCGAATTAGAGGGATTTCGACAAGGTGAGGATGGTAACCAGTCGTACGTCTGCATGTCCGATAGAAGAAAGGGGAAGGCGGTATGATCTTATGCAGCTCCCGAGCCACTCTCCTAAGTACATCTAAAGTATGTACACCTATTACTGAGTACATCTACAGATCCTTCTATTTTCCGACATTTCTTTTTATATTGATGTCATCGTTAATTGAATTTGTTATTTGTTTTGGTCTGTGTTTGTGTAGGTATAATATGTTGGTAGTGACGATAAGGAACGAGCCGATAACATCAACGGACACGCGAACTTGTACTTATAAACATCTATATAGAATTGGGGAAAATTATAACTTGGAATTCTTTTGACCGATTTCAAATGAATATATTTTGTTTGAAGTGAACCAATTCTTTGTAATTTTACAAGTGTACCCACTTTTTAGAATCACTGATTTTTTTTCAATGATAAAAGACAGTAGGTAAGCGGACAGTCTATTTCGAAATACTGTGGCCTATACTTTCTTTATTTTTTCATTTCTATTAGACAAATATTGACCTAAAATAATTATAAATCTCACCTGAAAAGAGAAATAACATCTGAGGCAAATGACATTTACTGTAGAACTCGCTGGCGGCGGAGACAATTCAACAGGCCTAGAAATGGTGTTTTTTTGTTTTTACCATTAGAACATTACACAAAAAAAAAATTTTTTTATCAATACAATTTTTTAATCTGATATCAACTTATTAATAGGTACAGGATTCATATGCGCGCAATTTAAGCCGTTTTCGAGAGAATTTTCAATAAAGGTCAAATTCTTCTTGTGTTCTAACTTTTTTTGTGGAGTTTCTATTACTTTATCGAAAATTCTAATTAATACAATTGGTTCTTCACATGTTTAAGTATAATATATATTTTTTTCAAAGCGATTGTGTTGTCTATTTCTTGTAACATTTTCATTAAACAATGGATATTTTTAGTATTTAGCGTTTGTCTCCCCCTTAAGCTTTTATTTCAAACTCTTTACGGTTATTGATAAAATTTTATCTTATTCACACGAATCGTTAAACTCAATCGTACGTTTTCTTCCCGATGTAGGTAGCAACTCTTAACCGTTATACATCTACCTAGATACCTAATTAAAAGTTAAAATTTACATATAAATATAGACAAAAAGATGTCTCTGAGATTCCCGAACGCTGGATAGACTTATACGACAATAAATATTAAGTTTTTTATTAATTGATTAATAAATAAAGATAAGGTGGAGGCCCTATTTGATTTTGTGTTGTAACACTGGCCGGTGCTTGCGACTTCTTCTGCGTCACATACATATTTATTAGCCATAAACATATTTTTTTGTCATTTATTTTTAGATTTCCATACCGCCTCTCGGGAAGAGTACTTTTTTCTGTGTGGAATGTCCTTGTCCCTATTTCTTTTTCTGTACCCTTGAATTTCATAATAATTTTGCCTTCAGGAACAAATAAGTTGTTTTACCAAATAAGACCTAACTACCTTCAGACGTACGATAAAAAGGCCCCATTCGAATATGCTATTATGCGATCGTTCATATATCGGTTTGGCTGAATTCCAAATGCGAGGTGATAAGGCCGAGCAAGCGAATTCACTGGGCGTTATGCTTATTTTATGGATGCAAGTAGATATAACCTATGTTTTAGGCTAATTCTTAAGGCTTCTCTTTTCATTAACTGACAGTGAGTGGCTACCCTCGCCTAACACAAGCACAAGTGCCGCAAGTGTCTGCCGACTTAGTGGCACAAATAATAGGGGATTAAGAGGGTATAGGAGAATGAGTTTCTACTCGTTCACCGAAACACCACTGTGAACAGTGTTAACAGTGGCAGGGCACACTGCGTTTCGCAGTCATATTTGGGCAGCCCGTCTGGCGGCAGTAACCAACCACCCCTTTACCAATACAGCTGATCTTACTCTCGTCAGAAAAGAGAACTTTGCTCCATCGTGAAATAACTGCACGTGTGCTGTTGTGTTTCTGTGAGTGAGTAAGGGATGCCAGAGCCCATTTCTCTATCCCCTCCTAATCCCTTATCCTTAATCCTACTGTAGTCAGCAGCGCACTTGCAGCGGTTTTGGCGTTGCTTGTGTTATAGGCGACGGTAGCCACCTACCATCGAGTGGACCGTCAGCCTGTCTGCCGATCTTAACATAAAAAGAATCACACAACATGCTGTTATGTAACCGTGGTCTTTTTAAAGAGGTGGTTATATTACCGCTTGGCGGACTGGTATTGTTTGATTGATTCTGTTAGAATGTTGCCAACTTTAAATACTTTTTGACTTGAGTACTCGACCATTAATGGATAAGTTTATAAACGAAGTCTTCTACAGGAATAAAATCTTAAACGAGCCATGTCTGCACATTAAATGTTTTGTACGCGTTGTACTTATTTTACAAAGGTCAAAAAATAGTTTTTAGAATCTGTTTGTCTGTACGTTTGTGCACGCTAATCTCTGAAACGGCTTAACCGTTTTTAAGGCGGTTTTCACTGATGTATTTCCCGTAACATTTAAGTGTTTGTTTCATTCCTATCGGTTTAGAAACAAAAAATTTACACGCTACACCGAATGCTACGCGTACGAAGTTGCGGCTCAGCTAGTAATTAATACAGACATCTACCCTACTAAGTATAGCGAAAACTTGTTGTAATTATTTTCCTTCATGGTCGAGCTACACCATGGTAGGTGGCGTCATGGCGATCGAGATCAATATACTTAATCTCTCTCTTTGTATAAAACTAAAGTGTGCTGGCAAATAAATAAAGGAACACCTTTTTTTTTGACGCGGGCAAAAATGCGTTACGCATACACACACCGTCCGGGGAGACGGTGCGGTTATGTGGGACTCCCTTCCCTCTTGATGAGAGAGGTATACCCACTAAAACCCCGCGGCGGTCTTCCTCAGCGGTCGAGGGAGGGTCCTGGGATCGCATTAGCGCGCCAGGGCAAAATAAAGGAACACCTACCCTTCGGGAAACGGCTGGGTAGAGGATGATCGGCGACACAAGACAGTAGGCCCTGCTCGGAGAATTTCGCGCCGATCGGCAAAATGCAAATGGGCGGTTCGCCGACCACCGCTTAATTATGTATTCAGGAATCGAAACGGGTCGGTCACATCAAATGTATCGGCCCTTTCTAAATACCAAATTGCATATACACGGATATTAAAAGCGCAGCTTGCGTTCCATTTGGTTTTATTTTGAATACACTCGGACGCTTTTGTAAGTAGAAACGATTGTCTGATGCGTAGTATCCTCGAGTACCTAACCGCAGACAATCTTGAAGTATCTTGAACGCGATACAAAAATTCGCCTAATGGTTGCGTCAGCTTTTACAATAGCTTGCCATGGTAGTTTTGATACATTTTTTTAATATCGTGTCATATAAAACTTAAAATTAAATATAGGGAATCTCTTTTGATGTAGCGCCCAAGCCGACAATATAATCATTTAGAGCGCGTCTCTCCCCGCGAAACCCCTGGTTCGCCTGACATGTCCATAGACGTGCGGGGTGAGTGGAAATGGCCTGTATGAGCGATTTATTTTCACAAACCAAGATGACTGCCAAAATCACGAAACTTGTCCGATGAAACCGTTAAATTTGCCAAAAGTCGTCAATGATTCACTTAATGTGGCGCCGGTTCACTGTCGCAGATAACTTCGCAAATGCTCCGAAGAGTCGCTTTCGTATCATTTGTTGTCTCGCACAACTCCCTCCCTTGACCGGCCACATTCTTATTTATTCTTGGCACCAAACGCCTCAATGTATTTCGAATTTACCTGTTTGACGGCCCGTTGGATGAGTGGCAAGAGTGCTTGCCTAAAGTCTCAGGGGCCCCGGGTTCGATTCCCGGCGGGGTCAACTTTGGAAATTTTAATGTTATTTTCAAAGTTGACTCTGGTCTGGATTTGAAAAAAGTGGTAGGGCACCACTGCGTTTCGCAGTCATTTGGGCAGCCCGCCTGGCGGCAGTGACCACCTCCTTACAGAATACCGCCGTGAAATAACAGCATATACGTGCTGTTGTGTTTCGGTGAGTGAGTAAGGGATGCCAGAGCCCATTTCCTTATCCCCTCCTAATCCCTTATCCAATCCTACTGTAGTCGGCAGCCCATTTGCAGCAGCTGTGGCGTTGCTTGTGTTATATGCGACGGTAGCCACCTACCATTAAAAATCTTTTTCTCTGTTATTTTTCCGTTGGTCACATGAAATAAAATAGTCTATATAGTGTAGTTATGGCATATCGTGATACAAGACTTTAATTTGGCACCTTAAAAAGACCTTTCGATCTTATTGGAAAGTTATAATTAAGATTTAATCTAATTGTTATTATTTATTTAATTGGTTTTTACATCGCGAAAAGCTATTTTTGTAAATGCATTATCTGAAAAAAAAAAACTTCGAACCTTTTCGTCTTTATTTTTGCGAAGTAAATCTTATTTCTAAAACATATATTTGTTTAAACGAGTTAACACGATGCTACCACAAATTGTTGGGAAACGCCTGCGCGCGCATTCTTGCAGCATTCACCACCCACACGTATCGCACCGCGATATGTATACTTTGCCTCTTCACACCTCAGTGCGAAGCTCACTTGCTTTCCGTTACCTTCAATTACTGTTAAGGCCAGGATATTCGAGCCTCTGAATCCATTATGTCGAACTATGGCTGAGGACACCGCTCGCGGTGCGTTGTTAAACAATTTCTTTAAGAAAAAAAAAAAAATTTTTTATGTTAAAGGTCGGCAGTCAGGCTGACGGTCCACTTGATGGTAGGTGGCTACCGTCGCCTATAACACAAGCAATGCCAAAGCTGCTGCAAGTGCGCTGCCGACTACAGTAGGATTAAGGATAAGGGATTAGGAGTGGATAGGGAAATGGGCTCTGGCATCCCTTACTCACTCACCGAAACACAACAGCACACGTGCAGTTATTTCACGGTGGTCTTCTGTAAGGGGGTGGTTACTGCCGCCAGACGGGCTGCCCAAATGACTGCGAAAACGCAGTGTGCCTTGCCACTACTTTCCAAATCCAGACCAGAGCCAAATTTGAAAAGTTGATTTTTCAAAGTTAACCCTGCCTGGAATCGAACCAGAGAACCCTAGAAACAGAGCGTTAAGGCAAGCACCCTAACTACTCATCCAACGGGCTCGGGGTTTTGGGAAAATGCTCTTCTTCTCTCAGTGCCTTTTCCTATCGGAGGTCAGCTATCATCATGGCTATCGTAACCCTCGAAGCGGCGCGGCGGCTCGAAACTGCGATCTGGTACTTCGTCTGCCCGGCTTGCCTCTACCCTGTATTTTCCCCTGCATGATCAGTTGCAGCAGATCATACTTCTCGCCGCACAAGTATTCCAAAGTGTTCCAATTTTCTGACTTTTATGGTTTTTAATATTGCGGCCTTTTTTTTAATTCTCTGCAGAACCGTCTCGTTCTTCACGCGATCTATCCAGGACACTCGTAGCATGCGCTTGTACACCCACATCTCACAGGCCTCTAAGCGTCGGGTCACTGCATTGGCTAAGCATCATTCCAAGCCTCCAACACGGAAGAAACGAAAGACCGGACCAGGCGCAAACGTGTCACAATATTGAGGGAACGGTTGCAGAGAAGTGGGCTCAATCCTAATCCTACTGCAGTCGGCAGCGCACTTGCAGCAGTTTAGGCGTTGCTCGTGTTATAGGTGACGGTAGCCACCTACCTTTAAGTGGACCGTCAGCCTGTCTGCCGACCTAAAGAGCTGCGTGACTGTTCTATACGACACCTTAACTCAATACCGTGATCATCTTGATCATTCACAATGCAGCCAAGGCGGATACAAATTTAACAAATCAAACGTGATCAAATTCGGTCCAGCAGTTCTTGAGTTATTGCAAGAAATCGATTATACAATAACTTACTTTTGTGTGGATTTTGAAGGTATCACAAAAAGCATAAATGTGGGTAGTTAATTAAGTTATACATGGTTATTAACACCTGAGAAGGATTGGACGAACAAGGCAAAAAACAGGGAGTTTTGCGTTTTACCTATGACGAATCCATATCTCGTTTTAAGGCGACGCAACGATAAACAATTAATACGGCTCTGATTGCATACAAAAACGAGAGCGCGCTTGCTTATGTCGTAAGGTCGTATGCGACAAAACTATTTTTATTAAAAAAACTATAATGTATTTTAAGAAATCCAACTGTAAAATTAAAGTGTATGTTTATACTAATGTACATAGAAAATTTGGAGGTATAAATTGGTCCCGTTTGCCTGTAATATGTAAATCTGTGTTTTAAAAGAGGTTTCTTTGATTTTTTTTCTCTATTATAAAAGTTTACCAATAGTGTAATCCAAGTGACAAAATGAAGTCAGTAACATGAAGAAACAGATTACCAAACACCACTTTCATATGTTTTGTCATTGCTGAGAAAAATCTAAATCCCTGCCACCAAAATTTCCAATGCGTCGCGTCGTCGCCTCAACAGCACGAGTTAGGGACGTCCTAATGCGTCACACGATTCGGTTTAATACATTGATATTTTATTAAAAAATAATTTGTTTATTTGCTATTTTTTTCTTCTGTATATATAACAAAGTAGTGTCGATAACTTATAGTCTGTTCGTTAGATTCACAGAACATCCCTATGACGTTGCCCGCAACAGTGAAGTATGACAATTGGGAAATTTTGTATTTGTACACGTTGTACTTATGTTACCGAGGTCATAAAAATAGTTTTTAGAATTGTTGTCTGTTTGTCTGTACGTTTGTGCACGCTAATCTCAGAAACGGCTTAACCGATTTGAATGCGATTTTCACTCGTGCATTGAAGCAATTTAGTGTTTTGTTTCATTCTAATCGGTTTACAAACAAAAAAGTGACGCGCTATGACCGAATATCAAGCGTACGAAGTTACGAGCTCAGCTAGTTTTTAAATATACATATTGCAAGAAATCGATTATACAATCAATATAATCAATGTTGTTTCGTGCATAGCGATGAATATTTGTTAATTTTTTCTTTTTAAATTAATTGAATGACAATCCTTCGCCTTAAAATCTCGTATTAGCATTGTACAGTATACTCACGAAAATAAAGTAAATATCAATTTGACTTTACAAATTTAAAACTTACATTTTTATTCACTGGGAATTTAAGAAGGTATATCTGTTTTTTTTAAATGTTAAGATCGGTAGACAGGCCCACTTGATGGTAGGTGGCTACCGTCGCTTATAACACAAGCAACGCCACAGTTCTTGCAAGTGCGCCGCCGACTGCAGTAGGATTAAGGAAAATGGATTGGGAAGGGATAGGTAAATGGGCTCTGGCATCCCTTACTCACTCACCGAAACACAACAGCACAGGTGCTGTTATTTTCACGGTGGTCTTCTGTAAGAGGGTGGTTCTTTCCAGATCCAGACCAGAACCAAATTTGAAAAGATTGTTTTTTCAAAGTTGACTTTGTCTGGCATTGAACCTGGGAACCCTAGAACAGAGCGTTAAGGTAAACACCCTAACCACTCATCCAACGGGCTCGTCGAACACGAATTTCTCAACATTATTGTGATTCACGTAAGAATAAAACAAAATAAAAATGGAACAGGATAACACCATTCTTTTTCTACAATTTTTTTTTTTGCTGTTATGCATAAAAAAAAATGTTAATGCATGAAAATCCTGCTTTAAGCTACTCGTATTTTCCTAAATTTTACTATAAAGTCACTTTTAGTCATCTATTTACATGAGAAAGATTGTTAGAAATGTGTTTTGATAAATATTTCAATTACAAAAATATTCTCTTCTTTAACCCAACAATAGCGTTAAAAAAATAATGAAATAGTGCAATTTGTGCTTTGTATTTTGTGCTATTTCTATAAATTGAGACCGTTCGTTAAAACAAAATACGTATAGATGAAATTTCAATCCTTAATACCTATCTAAGAAAATATTTAAATGTCCACGGCCCGTTGGATGAGTGGCAAGGATGCTTGCCTAACGTCTCAGGGGCCCCGGGTTCGATTCCCGGCTGGGTCAAGTTTGGAAATTTTAATGTAATTTTCAAAATTGTCTCTGGTCTGGATTTGAAAAGTAGTGGTAGGGTACACTGCGTTTCGCAGTCATTTGGGCAGCCCGCCTGGCGGCAGTGACCACCCCCTTACAGAAGACCACCGTGAAATAACAGCATATAATACGTGCTGTTGTGTTTCGGTGAGTGAGTAAGGGATGCCAGAGCCCATTTCCTTATCCCCTCCTAATCCCTTATCCTTAACCCTACTGTAGTCGGCAGCGCACTTGCAGCACCTGTAGCGTTGCTTGTGTTATAGGCGACGGTAGCCACCTACCATCAAGTGGACCGTCAGCCTGTCTGTCGACATAACATTAAAAAAAATGATTATAAAGTACTGGTGTTTTTTTATATGATTTTTTAAAAATACTAGCATGAGTTTACGATACTACATACCCATGATCTCGAAAATAAATATTATTATTATACATTTATTTATTTCTTTTCTTAATTTTAAATTTTTTACAATATATATGTATATAAAAACAATAAATATTATTATTATTATTATTATTACACCAATTCTACACTCGCTAGCGAGAACGTAAAACTTTTGTATGGAAAATCGTGAACTGTCAATGTCAAATTATCAATTTTCCATATAAATGTTTTACGCTCTCGCTAGCGAGTGTAGTATCGTAAACTCATGCTAGAGCCACTGTTGTGTTGGTATCGTATCCATTCATTCAATGCGTCTCGTCATCAAATGCGTGACAGCTACGGCGTAGCACTACGAATCTACGGCGTAGGCGTCGATGTAATAATTGCACCTAAAGTCGCCGTCACGAGAAGCTGTTTTATGTAAAACACAACAGTTCACAACATTCACAATAGAATAATAATTCTAATAACACAATAATTCAAAACCAGGGTAAATGGGCATTTACTGGGTAAGCGCGGTCCACTTTCGGCCGCATCTGCACCTCACATCAGGTGAGACAGTGGTCAAGCGCTACCTTGATTTAATAATAAAAATAAAATAACGAAAAGAACACTGATTTTTAACTAATAAAAACAAAAGAAATAAAAACAAAAATCTCTATATATAAAATGAATCCCCCTTTCCCTTGGTCACGGCATCGGCATCATGCGTGAACGGGTAGACCGATTTTAATTCAGTTTTCACTAATGGAAAGAGGGATAAACGGGGAATGTTTATATATATAAAAATTGCACCCCGGGCGAAGCCGGGGGCGGGTGGCTAGTTAGTAATAAAATCCAATATATTTAAATATAACCAAATGTTTAATGTCGCTTCTTTATAACCAAGTGAAATGAAGTTGTTTCGAAGTATGCGCTATACAGATACGTTTCGTACAGTTTCTCTTGACGGCGACTATAGCATGCTATTTTACTATAATATAATATACAAAAGAAAATATACTATGATGTAATACTGTTATAATATTACTAGAATGTTCAGTCGAGTAGTTAAGGCGTGAAAGCGTAATAAAAAAACTTATTTGAACTTATTTTTCTATCTCATTCTGTAAGCAATGTATGGGAGTAGTTTTTTTAAATTTTTGGCGTTTCTAGAACTCTAACCTCAGGTGGTCCCATAGGGTCAATTGATCCTTATAAAGTAACAGAATCGATTGGCGCTATAAAAACAAAACGTGAAAATTGACTTTTTTTTTCTCGCTGACCGTATCATTTTTCCAAAATCTTTGAATGCTGATGGGAATAACTATTAAAATGATGGATAGTCTCCTAAAAGTGTTTTGTTCTAGCTACAATGGTTTCGGTAGCTGCCCTTACTGACCCGTCTCAAATTACCACCCGGTATATTAGTTAGGATATTCCACATATAAATAAATAAATATTTAATTAGTTTGATTGTCCTCTTAATATGTCCTCTTTTTTTACGTCATACAGATAAAATCGAATGGCGGCCAATTATTCGAACTCAATTAGTAGATAATGGCGTAAATTTGTGATATGAATGTAGGAGTGCTGCATATCACGCCGCGACAGGACGAGGAACCGTCCTAATTAAAGAAATATGCACCGTCAGCGCGGCGCGGTTCCATTGTCCGCCATTTATTTATTGCCGGCTGTGTTCATCGGCTTTTTAAATTTGGTGTTGTCGTGGTGCCGTTTCGTTAAGGATGCCTGCTTCGCAATGGGCTAGTGATTTAGTCAAGTAGCCTGTAATTTATTAATTAAAAATAATTCGCATTACGATCACGTACGGTTCACAGGTGGGTAGTGTTTTCTCTTTCCTCATATCACAGTTAGATCAGTAGCATTTTTGCATCCTTTTCCAGGAGTCCATTTACCCACCTATCCCTTTTAGTCTTCCAAGGTCGGCAGCGCACTTGCAGCATATACATACATGGCGTTGCTTGAGTTGATAGACGACGGTCGCCAATTTTATCATCGCCTCAGTAGTCACTTATTATCCATAATTTTTGAACTATAATTATGTGTGAAAACAGTGAGACAATTCTGAAGTTTACTTCTTAGAATCGATTTTCATATAAGGGTCCCCGTAAGGAAATTTTATGAGGAGTAAAATTAATACAAGCGTTAACAAAAAATCGTTACGTTACCTGTTACTTTGACATCTGTGCGACAGCTGTATGCTTTATCATGTGTTTATGTTATGTAATACTGTTCTCTGGGTTTATAAAAGCAAATGTCGAAATATTGTATGAAAAGTGTAGTCCGCGTTGAGGAACGTAACGATAGCGCATTACAAACTGCCGGCGCAGCGACATCTGTGGTCGAAAAATGAACTATTTGAACTTTAAAACGTAGTGACATCTGTGTATACCGAACGTAACTAACATAACTTTTGTTGGAATACCTGACATCCGAGTACGCAGAAAGTAACTAAACAATATAGAGTAATTAGATATCAAGTTATTTATTGACACGAGGAAAATTTTATACGTTTAAAGGAGTAAACTCCGGACTTGCGTCGGAGCTGACGAGCTCGTTGGATGAGTGGTTAGGGTGCTTGCCTTAACGCTTTGTTCTAGGGTTCCAGGGTTCGATTCCTGGCAGGGTCAACTTTGAAAAATCAACTTTTCAAATTTGGCTCTGGGGAAAGTAGTGGCAGGGAACACTGCGTTTCGCAATCATTTGGGCAGCCCGTCTGGCGGCAGTAACCACCCCCTTACAGAAGACCACCGTGAAATAACTGCACGTGTGCTGTTGTGTTTCGGTGAGTGAGTAAGGGATGCCAGAGCCCATTTGCCTATCAACTCCTAATCCCTTATCCTTAATCCTAACTGCAGTCGGCAGCGCACTTGCAGCAGCTTAGGCGTTGCTTGTGTTATAGGCGACGGTAGCCACCTACCATCAAGTGGACCGTCTGCCTGTCTGCCGACCTTAACATTAAAAAAAAACACACTTTTTTTAGGTATAAAAAAAAAAGTGTCAGATTTACAGTAGTGTGCTATATATGTATACGTCACCTATCTGTTGAATGAAAAAACGCGGTCTCGCGGCACGTGTAGCACTAATTGAGTCATAGGT